>OY755047.1:3366430-3966430 GCA_963576565.1 Aspidapion aeneum
CGACACTTTCCATTTTTGTTTTGTATTTTTCTGTTACGCGACAAGTTTCTATTCTATATGACAGCGTCCTTTTTATCATTGTTTCATATATGTTAAATTTTACATTCTTTTTTATCTCTCTGCTCAATTAAATACTGTTAAGCCATCCAATAATCTTTTTTACTTTTAATATTATTTTTTCCAGTTCTTTACAGTCTGTTCCTGTCTTATCAAATAAGACACCCAAGCATACAAACTCATTAAATGGAGATATTTTTCTAACTCACTTGATTCGTTTCCAATACATAAGTACTGTATCTTGCCAACGTTCACTGTTAACCCCCACTTTTGATATTCTTCCGTTAACTTTCTCATCATCTTTATCATTAGCTATAATAACTTGGTCGTCAGCAAACTGTAGTGTGTATATCGTAAATCGATCGTTAAGTTGTATTCCCATGCCGTGTACTTTACGATTTCAGTTTTTTGGAGCTACTGCGATATATACTTTAAAAAGAGTTGGAATTCCAGCTTTATATAGTTCTGTTCTTTTATCGCTTTTATGTATGTATGATTGATATTAGTTTGCTCTGACTTTGTCCATAATTTTTCTGCTGGAACGGTATCATACACTTTTTTTAGGTCCACAAAGATAGCAAGTATATTTCTGGCACTCCTTTTCTCAATTCGTTGTTTGAAAAAAATATTATCTCTTCAAGATCTGTCGGCACGAAACCATTTTTGCTATTCTTCTTCTTTTTCATGAAAATCATTTTCTATTAGATCTCCAAGTACTCTCCTACTGTACAATCTACTTAGAGTACTGGTTATTGAAATTCCTCTGTAATTGTTGCAATCCAGCTTGTTTCCTTTTTTTATGTATTGAGGATATGAATGCAATTTTCCAATCATCAGATATTGGATGTCCGTTTATGCATTGATTTTATATGTGAGATTTTCTAGTAGCTTCTTTGATCCATATTTGAGCATATCAGCGTATATTCCCCAAAGGTCTGCTAGCTTTTCCGGATTTAAGCTTTTTAATACTATTCTTTATCTATTCCTTTTCGATGATTACTTCCTCTCCATGTACTTCTATGTCTCTCCTCGGAGAGGCTGACATATATTCGAGCTCGTTTCGTGCAGCAGTCCCTTGTAGTGTTCTCTCCATTGTTCGGGTTTGATATCATAAAAAATTATTTGAGATTTTCAAAATAAATGCATGAATGATAATTCAGTTAAATCAAAGAACTCAAAAAATGGTTTGGATGCGTTGGGGCCAGCCAGCGATACCCTACGAATGCCGCAGCTATCCGTTCAAGTTCGATACTGAAACAGATTCTGATACTGATACGGGAAAATAAAAGATAAGCTTTTTTAACCTAATAATGATTTGGCTCTTCCTTATCCTTAAAATTTCAAAAACTCATTAAAAAAACTTTAAGACAAATTGAGAAAATCAACAAAAGTCAACTTAGTCGACTTCATTTATTCTGCTATTTGTTTTAAAGTTTAACGAGTTGGCCAATCAACTCCAAACAGAACGGAATTTGAAGTTAAAGTTAAAACTTCCAAGCATTGCGAACAATTCTCAGCGATTTTTACGGCTTAAAAGAGATTTTTGAACTTTAAGTTAGGAGTTTTGTTACATGTTTGTGATATCAATCAACTCGATTTATTTCAAGAACGCCACAACTTTTATTGTCTTATCTATAAATTAAATAAAATAAATGGATCAATGACGGATCTGATCTTAGCCCATTAGGACACTCCAGTAATTGTCTAAATTATTGAGGAAAATGTGTCGTACCATATTGCATATTGATCGTCTAGAACAACACTCTAGTCATTGCTGCGCGGGCTAGGAAGGTAAAAATAATTTTTAAATTCAGTTTTAATGTTTAGAAGTTATCATGCAAATCGCACAACTGAATAAATGTAACCTTTCCGATCGCATTCGCCAAATTACAAGGTCACAACATCGCGACATCTTTCGTAAACAGCGCAGACTAGACATTCAGTAGTGAAAAGGCGTGGTATATAGTCGGATTTCATCACCCACAGCTAGACGCACATTGTAACGGTCCCAAATCTCGTTTGTTTTTGCAATAACAATCAGCGTTTTGTTTTATTTAATTTACAAATATTTTACATCTATTATAAGATGCAATAACGAAAAATAAAATACCACAACAATATATAGCGTCTGCTTTTTTGTAGAAAACCTTTATTTAAAAACTGTAGTGGTATCATGGAGTGGAACGAATATGACCATGGCTGAGCGGGCTAGAAAGGTAAAAATAATTGCTAAATTCAGTTTTAACGTTTAAAAATTTTCGTGGAAAACCACAACCGAATAAATGTCACCTCTCCGATCGCATTCGCCAAATTACAAGGTCAGAACATCCCGACATCTTTTGTAAACAGCAAAGACTACACATTCAGTGGTGAAAAGGCGTGGTATATCGGCAAGTCGGATTTCATCACCCATTCACAGCTAGACGCACATACATTGTGACGGCCACCAATCTAGTTTGTTTTTGCAATAACAATCAGCGTTATGTTTTTTAATTTGAAAATATTTTACATCTATTATACGATGGAATAAAGTAATATATAAAATACGACAAATATATATAAAGTAAAGAAGACAAAGCGTCTGCTTTTTTGTAGAAAACCATTATTTAAAAACTGTAGTGGTATCATGGAGTGGAACGAATATAAAGAAAATTATCAGGGGAGAGAATTTTTCCTATTTGGGTCAACCTCATACGTGTTCTAGAAAACCGTTCTATGCAGACATTCTTATCAAGTCAGAGTCTACCTGTATTCTAACCAGTCTATTCTCTTTTGTGATAAAATTGTTTTAAAAAGAAATTTTTTTCTAAACTTTAAATATAAGCTCTCCCTAATTAGATAAGAGACAATGTTTCTTTGGAATGTATAAATGTCGTCAAAATAAAAGGGGGAATGTAGTAAGTTTTTATATACGTTTTGTTAAAAACTGGTATAACAATATTTACACTGTGATGTAACATTTGAAAACCTTCTTTCTTTTTGTTCTATATATTTTAACCCTACACTCTGTCCTCACATACGATTCTTTCTTTGTTGTCGTATAGCTTTTAACTGCTGAAAGAAATACGGAAATACTTTACCATTTTATACCCTTTATGTAAGACGAGTGATGAACAAAGATGTGCCTAGGGGTGAATCAATGGCACCACCCCCCCCCTCCCCCCCCCCCCGTTATAGTCTATAAAGTGTGTTAAAAGATATTTGTTAGAAACACAAACAAGACAAAAGAAAAACACAATATGCAAACATTTATTGAAACATTTTAATCCCCCTTGAATTTTTTCCAAAAACATTTTTTTTCGAAGTCAAAATTTTATATCCCGGTAATCCAAAAAGTGTCTGAATGTACTTAATGGGATAAAACCTTTTGTTAATTCGTCTTTGCGGTTTGGCCCCACTCAATAAAAGCACTCACTACGCGTTGCTATTTGTGTTTGAAGTAACTGACTGACACACAGACAAACATAATAAAGCGACAGGCGTATAAACAAACAAATGTACAAACAGACAGAGAAACACACAAATTGCCACTAACATAGTAAATATAAATATGTATTTGGGAGAAGGGCGTCGCGGTCAAATTTACTTTCTCTATCTACCTTTTGGAATGGCGGAAATTTTTGAAAACGCTTTTTTCGAAAACATTTTTTTTTAAGTCGATTTTTAAGATATTTAATTCAGCATCAGGGTTTTGTTTTTGTCTATAAGAATCCTTGTATATTTTTCTACAATAAAGCATGTTTGCCTCTACTACTACAACTAACTTTTAAACAAAATAATTTTGAAAAATATATTTTAGGTGAAAAAATTATTAACAAATTTTTTTTTCAAACATAATTTTTTTAAAAACATTTTATAAAGTTTTGAGAAAATTTATTCGAAAACATTTTTTTTCATGACGTTTCTTTTAAATTTATTTCTTCTAAAAGCAATTATAATTAGGGTGAGAATTATTTTTATTCTATCCGAATTTATCCTAAATATCTGACGACGATATTTTGAATAGATGTTGGAAAGTGCACAAAAGTGCAGGTAATGGAAGCCAACCGACTGAGCGATTCAGCGCGCGCAGCTTTCTCCACTTCGTGGTGAATGCGCTACGAAAAGCACATTATTTTTATTATGAAACCACAGTTTGACTTATGGTTTTGTATATTTGGTAATTACTTTTTAAAAAGCATGTTTTCTTCCTATTTATCCACATCACACACGGCATAACATTTCGCCACCTTCTTTTCGCAAGGAAAAAACTAATTGACGCCCCTGGCACCAGCATTCGTAAACAGGCCTAAATACACACACACTTTGGTTATTTAATTATAAACGAATCTACTCTCTGGCAGTGTATTTGAGGCACCTACACATGTGTTATCGCATTACAGTCCAATTTGTGCCTTGTTTACATCAAATTTTTTTTCCTCCATACATATTTTTTTTAAGCTGTGTTTATACATTCAAGATGAAAACTCACTAAGTTTACATACGTAGCCAGGGCTTATTTTTTCAAGGGTATATAAAGACACCCGGCCCTGTTTCCTACCAGAGTCATTTCTCTTCTGCCAGAAGAGGCCGGGTAGTGTAAAGATTCTTACCGACTTAAATTCCTCGATTGCTACTCCGGCTAGCCTAGGCTAGCCACAGCAACGGCACTGCAGCAATTACTGGCTTATTGTGCACCCTCATGATTCCTAGGCTAACCACTCCAATAATTTCATTCCCTGAACAAGTTGGGTCCGCCACATGGCCGGTCATGATTCCTATTCTGCCGTCCTTAGTAAGACCCACCTATCTACGTTTTCACTTATTTCGAGAAAAGCGAGTTTAAAGTTTAAATGCTTGCTAAGAGTACATAGTAATATATTTTTTTGTTTTTCAAAATAAAATACTTCCGAACAAAAATGTTGGTATTTTTCTTAAAAAACAGATGAAAGTAACCTATTTGAAGCCATTTTCGGTCTCATTTTTGATTTTTTTGCAGATAGGTGGGTCTTACTAAGGACGGCAGTATTATGGTTCTAACTTGCATCCTACTGTAACTGAGCAGGTCTTTTGATATAGGCTCTGCAGTTTCTTAGCCTCTGTCTTTTTAACCAGTGGCCTTCATGGTTTCCACTTACCCAGAGTTTGACCTGGGACCTTATAGTACGCTTTGTTATCCCCAGGGCTGGCTCTGGTCCAATATATTTTTCTGACGATCCTTATCTTGCTAGTTTGGCAGCTTTTTCATTGCCTTGAATACCTCTGTGTCCTGGCACCTCAGTTTTACTAGTTCAGCAGTGGACAATACGAAAAAAAATGTATATTACTTCTACACTAATTTTTCGACGAAAGTGGATGTAACTCGACTTTACTTTCCATAATAGAACTGCATTTTCCGATAGGCGTGAGCTGGAATTCATTCTGGAATAGGCCTAGCTAAATCAAATTAAGCTGATGGCTATATTGGCGGTCTGGCTGCTAACAGCTTAACGTATACGTATATAGAACTACATATTCAGGTATTTTTTTATTGTTTGTGTATGCTAAAATAAGCTGTAAGATAAATCGTTTAGAAAGACTCAGTTTAACAAAAACAGCTAAAATGTAAACAAAATCGATTAAACTAAATTCAAGCTATTAATAACTGGCTGTCAACAGCAAAATAAATGTATTATTTCGTCACAGTGTGCTGATTTTTAAGCACCCCTATTTTTCTGACTTTTTTGCACTCAATTAGTGGGTATTTTTCTGTGGAAAATCGAGATTCTAAAGCTTGCCATCCACTATTGAGCACCGGAAAAATTAACAAACTTGGTTTGAGTGCACTTAAGTGCGGGTAGTAGAAGATACCTGATTAAGTGACGCAGATGTATCAGCTCTTAATTGTGGTGAATGCGCTGGGCTTAATTCAACTTTTGGTGAATGCGCTGGGCTGATGAATGGGGCTGGGTCCCTTAAAATTAATCAACAAACTGTAAAAAACCTTAAGTAATCCAAACTTTCAAAGATATTTTACCTAAAATTATTAGAAAAAGGTGGAAGGTGTGTATGGAGGACTTTAATGCTTGTAGGAAAAATAATGACCCCAGCCTATATTTTTGACAAGTTTTGTAATTGACTCGGGCTCGGTCGGATTGAGGCGACTAATTGACACGTCATCAATCACATTTTGGCTAATTGTATAGCTGGAAAATAGCTCGATTTTAAGCTGTAAAAGGAAACTAAATTGGCTTGAAAAATGTCTAATGAAAAAGGTCTGCATTGATCTGTGTTGTTTTTTTAATGTTCAAATTTTAAAAGTTTAAAGTAAACTATTCAAAATGACAATCAAGGCAAAAAACATGTGTTATAACAAGTTGATATTTAGTCTCTAAGGCACCTTATTGATATTGTTGTTCAACGGAGTCCATTACCATCTCAAAAAAACAACAAGATATATGCTTATAATTTGTAGGTACTTGGTTATAGCAAACATAAACAAAGGACTAGGGCTCACAAGAGGGCAAATGAAGTCGGCCCTAATAAAGTGAAACCAGAAAGAGATACAAAAAGGAATGGACCAACACAGGAAACGCCAGACAGGCGAAGGAGTATGTGACGGATACAGCAAGTCCCGTAGGGACTAGCTCCTCCGTAGAACACGAAAAGAGGTAGGGACCATAATAAGAGTCCTAGCCGGACACTGCAGCCTACAAGGACGCTTTCCGAAGATGAGAGTGAAGGAGGACGCAACGTGCGAGCGATTTTAGCAGAGGACGAGACCTTGGCGCATTTCCTCTCATCATGTGAAGCATACAAGGAGGCCAGAAGAGAGGTATTCGAAGAGGATGCTTTTGAGACGAAGACCTTGAAGTAGGTGGGATGCCCGGGAGTTGGCGAAAAGGACGCCAATCCTAGAGCCTACCCCACACTACTACTACTACTACTACCATGGGTTGTAAAGTCACTTGAAGAAGAAGGGCAGGGCTCTAATAAAAAATTAAAAAAGAGCACAAAACATTTATTATAACAATTTTTGCGCCTTAAAAGCACTCAAGTCGAGTCAGGGACCAGTCCTTGATTGAATTGAAAACTATGTGCTAAAAAAACACTACAAGAAAATTTAATTTAAACTTTACTCGTTTCTCTTTTAAATTTTTAAAAGAGGTGAAAAGCCGAGACCCAATAAAGAGCTAAATTTATATAAAATTTGATACCTGTCCTGACACCAGAGGTTATAAACTTGGATCAGAACAATTTGTAGTCACGCTATCGAAAGTTTTTCGGATTAGAATTTATATGCAGGAAGTTTTGGCCGGAAACTTCTTAGAACATTAGATATACAGGGTCGTATAAAAATTATGTATTGATAGTAGTAGTGCTGACAATACTTGACATGCTGATGATATCGCCTTAATAACAGATAAGAAAGAAGAACTGATAAAAAACACTAAAACTAAAATTATAACAAACATAGATGAAGATGTCGCGATCAGAATAAACCAAGAAAATATGGAACAAGTAGAGGAAGAGATACGAGTTTGTTTAAATAAGAAAAAAGTTGCGCTATTCTAAGCCTAATCAGATGCCGTATCAAAATTAAAAATATCTATATATATATATATATATATATATATATTTATCGGTTTCACAACGTTCTACGTCTTCCGATACCCAATCTCCACTCGTTTCTGTTTGCCCATAATTCATCATCTAGGCCTCTTATTCTTATTTCACTGTCTATTCCTTCTCTCCAGCTTCTCCTTGGCCGTCCTCGTTTTCTTCGGCCAGTTGGTTTCCATTGTAGTATTTGTTTAGGTAGTCTTTCATCATTCATTCTTTGTACATGTCCGTACCACACCATTTGTTTTGTTCTTATATCATCTACTAAAGTACGTTCACCCACTGTCATAATTTCTCTTATTCTTTGATTTGTAACTCTTTCTCTTTTTGATTTCCCTGCTGCTCTTCTCCAATAGTCCATCTCCGTAGCGGAAAGCATTTTTTCTGTTCTATCCTTGATTGGCCATACTTCTGAGCCGTATGTAATAATACTTTTTATAATGGTGTTATATATAAGCTTTTTGTTATGTTTTGATATACTTTCGTCCCAAATTATTCCATTTAATAAAGTTATTGCTTTTCTTCCTTGTACGTTTCGATCTTTTATAGCTTTGTTTAGTGTACCGTCAGCTGTAATTTTTAGACCTAAGTATTTATACTCATCACAGGAGTGAATTCGCTGCCCGGTATTTAAGATTAGATCCTGTTTCATACCACCGATACACATATACTCTGTCTTATTGAGATTAACCTCTACTCCCCACTTATTGTACTCTTCTATTAGTTTTCGTGTCATATATTCGAGGTCGTCATAATCCTGAGCCACTACTATCTGATCATCGGCGAAACATAAAGTATACAAGGTGGTTTCGTCCAACGGAATTCCCATGTTTTGGCATTTTCTCTTCCATACTTTAAGGACTTGTTCCAAGTATATCTTAAAGAGCGTAGGCGAGATACAGCAACCTTGTTTAAGACCTTTATTTACTTGAAAGCCTTTGGTTAGTTTTGCTTTTATTTTAACTTTTGCCTTACTATTGCGTTATAACTCTTTGATGGCCTTAATTAGTTGTATGCTTATGTTTGTCTTTTCCAACGCTTTCCAAAGTAGATTTAGTGGTATACTATCATATGCCTTCTGCAAATCTACGTAAAGCAGATGCAGCTCTTGTCCGTATGCCATTTTCTTTTCAATAACTTGGGTTATACAAAAGAGATGATCTGAAGTCGATCTACCCGCCCTGAAACCAGCTTGTTCTTCTGCCTCCATGTCTTTATATTCGCTCTCTACTTTATTTCTTATTATTTTACCGTATATTCTGCTTAGCGTACTAGTCACAGATACACCTCTATAATTGTCACATACATCCTTCCTTCCTTTTTTGTGTATTGTGGATATATATGACGTTTTCCACTCAGTTGGGACTACAGTTCCATTTAAATATTTTTGGAAAAGATTCCGTAATCTCCAAAACAGTTCTTCAGTGCCATATTTAATAAGTTCGGCTGGGATATTTCCGGGTCCGGCAGATTTACCGCTTTTTAAGGTTGTGCACACGTTTTTGACCTCAGAGATTGTGAGGGGTACTGGAGATCCCATCGTTCTAATTATATTGTCTCTTGCGTCTTCCTTGAATTTTTGAATTCTACAGGGGTTTTTAAAATATCGAGCAAAAACTAAACATTGATTTTTTTTGAAAAATTTAAATTTTGCCGCCATCTTGCAAACAAATTTAAGGAAATGTAGTAGTTTTGTAAAAGCAACTGCGGCCAATGGCGTTAACAGTTTTTTTCTAGGCCTTCTAGTTTTTTTGAAACCATAGCCAACTTTGTTATTTCTTATGACCATATTGGATTTATACTTCAATAAATAGAGCATAAAAGGAGCTTATCAACGGTGTATAATAAGCCTATCCTTGTTATGACGGAAAATGTGATTTTATTTAAAAAATAGTTTTTTACTTAGTTGGCTGTGAAACAAATGCCGTAGTTGTGTTTGTTGTCATACCTACGTAACTACCTTTCAAAACTTTTCCATTTATTTGATTTATATGCAAATGTTAGGGGCCCTTATATTTTAATTTTACTCTGGCTAAGAAATAATACAATATCTTAAAATCTATCTTTTATATCTGAAACAAAAGTTTGCATTTATTATTTAATTTAAAATAAAACTAAAACTAAAAACCGATAACAAAGTATTGAATTAAATAAGTAAATATTCAAAAATTCCACCGTTGTTATTCATGCAAATCCTGCATCGATGAATTAGAGACATGCATGCATCTTTAACCATTTGTTCAGGAAAGTCTTCAATGGCTTGAACAACGGCTGCCAAACTATCGTATTATGAGTAGTAGAATAAACATTAGCAAAGTTTAAAAAAACATATTTCCAAACTAGTAAAAACCTTTCATTTTGAAATTTGTATTGGAGAACTTGGCTTTACTTTTATCTCAATTCTTTTTACGGAATACCACTTTCGTGTACTTGGCTTTTTTTACATGAAATGTTTTTGTTGTGATACCATTTTCGTGTGTAATATGTCTGCGATGTTTCTTTTGGATGTTTCTTTGACTCCGAGGCAGTGGGATTCTTCGTTGTCTTCTTTTTTTAAGACCTGTACATGAAAAATTGTTCGGATAGTTGGGGAAGATAGGCTTATGATTAAATTGCGAATAAAAGCCGCCCTAAATAATTTAACCCCCAAAATTAATATCGGATGCCTACTTGGCTTCCCCAAATGATTATTCATGAACAAGTTGACCTATTTTAATGTAAGAAAAGGGATAGCAGGCCATGAATTATGTTCTTATCAATTTGGACTCTCAATCTGATTGTAAACGATCAGATAGACGGTAATTTGAATAAGAGTTAGGTGTTGTTATCTTATATCGAAGTTAAATTCTATTTTAAGTTTGCCACAGACAAAAAAAAGCCTGTTAAGCATCTTGTTTTTAGATTTTTTATGTTTGATATCATAAAATCTTTAGATTAAGGCAAAAAAGTAATAGTATTCCTACTTAATGAATTTTTGAAAGCGACATAGTTGACATTTGGCGCCTGCGCACTTTTCCAGGAATTACTTTCAAGAATTTTCGCAAAGGAAAAAGTTAAGCGCAATTAAAGGGGTATGACGTGTGAGCACTTTGTGGTGTTACCTGTGGATCTGACCACCATCTGGTAAAAGCAAAAATATTATTCCCTTTAAGAAAAACAAATAGAAAAGAAAGTATTGGAGAAAATGAAAACCTAGAATGCATCGAAGACAATCAAAAATACAACTTTAGAAATCTAGAAATCGAAAGTCCGCAAAGATTGTATCAGAACCGATTCGATAAAAAATTAATAAACACAGAACACTCATTTGAAGAGATATATACAAACATAATAAAAAGCTTGAAAACGCAAGCAACGAAGCTGTTGGATACCAAGATAATAGAAATAACAGGAAGATGTGGTGGACGAAGAAAATACAGGAAATGGTCAAAGAGAAAGAACTAACAAACTTGAAATGGCTCAGTACTAAGGAGCAAAGAGACCTAGAAATCTAAGGGGGAAACCAGATAGCTAAGAAATTTGATACGCACAGAAAAAAATAAAATGTTCGAGGGCAAATGCCACGATATAAACATACACGTGGGAGGTAAAATACCCAACAAAAGAAAAAGTAAACATCCAGATCATCAAACCGGAACAATGGACAAAACACTACAAGATAGTGCTGCAGGAAACGAGACCCGAATATCTGTCAGCCTGTCCGAGGGGAGGAAGTAATCAACAAAAAATAAATGATACAGAATAGCATTAAAAAGCTTAAATCCGGAAAAGCTAGCGTACCTGGGGGAATATATGCTGAAATGCTCAAATATGGATTAGAGAAACTACTAGAAAATCTCACATATATTATCAATCAATGCATAAACGGACATCCAGTACCTGATGATTGGAAAATTGCATTCACATTCTCGATACATAAAAAAGGAAACAAGCTGGATTGCAACAATTATAGAGGAATTTCAGTAACCAGTACTCTAAGTAGATTGTACGGTAGGATGCTTAGAGATCTAATAGAGAATGATTTTCATGAACAAGAAGAAGAAGAGCAAAGTGGGTTTCGCGCAGGCAGATCTTGAGTTGATAATGTTTTTTGCCTTGCCAGGTAATTGAGAAAAGGAGCACCAGAAATATAGAGACTTATGTTACCTTTGTGGACCTACAAAAAGTATATGATACCGTTCCAGTAGAAAAATTATGGACAGTGTTAGAGCAAACTAATATCAATCATACATACATAAAAGCGCCAATTTGTGGCCTATTACAATGCCTTGGGGGACATTTGTGGCAGCTTAAAGACGCTGCCGCCATTTTGTGACACTGTAATTAGAATAATGACAATTCGCCAACTTGTGACACAACCAAACCCCTGAATAATTAAACAAATATCTGGAAGCAGAACTGTATTTTCCAGCTAGGTAAAACATTGATATGCCCGGTAACTTTTATACAGTGGAGAAGGGGGGGTTCGGAAATAAGAAAATTTTAAGTGCGCCACATTATTTAATACCAATGTTTTACAAAGAAGTTCTTAGATAAAATACAGTTCAACCCAAACGTTGTAGCCAAACAATGAAATTCTACCTACTTCCGAGGCTTCCAGAGTATTTGTGTAATTAAAAAAAAACAAAAAAATTGACTAACAAACAAGATAAAATTCTAAAAGATTGAATTAATTGATTAAGGCACGTTACAGGTAGATGGACTCCTTTAACAGGTCATAGTGTACCTACCTCTGAGTCAGTAGCGTAGGACTCAGTTATATGAATGATTGTTAAAAAATATATATATATACTTCCAAAATTATTCCGTCATAGGGGAGATCTAGACCAAATATCTGCTGTCATCATTCTACGTTGGGTAGAATGAGACAAACAGCAACCCAGTCCGAGATCCACCCCATGAGGTAAAACAATGTAAGGAAACACACAAAAAAATATAACCTTATCTCTCTTTTTGTCTCTGCAAAGTTGGTCATTGGGTTGTACAAATAACACAAAAATTTAGTTCATCTTGTATAATTCATATACACAGGGTCAAAATCTAAAACTAAAATTGGAAATCCACTTTTAAAAGAATTTTTATTTCTCTTTTTACAAAATGTTCTGACCGGAAATTATTTCAACTTTTTACAAAAACACATTTATGATCACATACCGAAAAGTTTGGGTGACCCGGCTTTAAAAACACATTCGTTTTAAATATACTCGAATAGAGGCAATTTGGAGGAAAAAAAATAGAGCAAGGCTCCATTTTCATTTAATTTAGACAGAGTGTGTACCAAATTTAAATTCGGCCAAACCCTTTGCGTGTATTTCCCAGTAATATAGCTCGGCATTTTGCTATTACCTTCATTTTGTCTGCATTTTATATAAATGAAAGTTAACTAAGTGAAACTACTCAGCTACTTACTACTAGTTTTATTTAATAAGCTGATAAAATTTCCAAATGGTATTCCAAAAATTATAGTCACCGACAATGGTACATTATTACATTGCACACTGTAAAAATGTTTCTTGTTAAGGATTGACTAATTCAACGCTGGAGTAGTGACGTCGAGTCGAAAAGAATATGCCTTTGTGGTTCCAACCGAGGTTCAATATCCATTTAAATCATAAACTTGCATTTTTAATAAATGAAAGCTGGCTAAGTGAAACTACTCAGCTACTATTATAACGTCATTAATCTAATAAATTTCGTTTTAGTTTTATTTAATAAGCTGATTAAATTTCCAAATGGTATTCCAAAAATGAACCGACAATGGTACATTATTACATTGCGCACTGTAAAAATGTTTCTTGTTAAGGATTGACTAATTCAACGCTGGAGTAGTGACGTCGAGTCGAAAAGAATATGCCTTTGTGGTTCCAACCGAGGTTCAATATCCATTTAAATCATAAACTTGCATTTTTAATAAATGAAAGCTGGTTAAGTGAAACTACTCAGCTACTATTATAACGTCATTAATCTGATAAATTTCGGTTTTGTTTTTTTTTTATTTAATAAGCTGATTAAATTATGAAATGGTATTCCAGTAATTATAGTTACCGACAATGGTACATAATTATAATGCACATTAAAAAAAAGTTTTTTTTGTGTAAAATTGACTCGTTTAAGTAAGTTTATGTAGACTAAAGTTAATTTTCAGATAATAATTAGCTTACTATATTAATTTTGTACATAGGTATTTAAATAAGCTAGTAATTTTGATATTGTTAATAACGCAAAATATACCTAGGAGCATATTATAATCCAGTAAACCAAGTTTAATTTTGTTGAAATTAAATTTTGGTAAAATACTGCGTTGTTTATGTTATTATGAAATACCGGGTTTAGGTTACATCAGTGGCGCCACAACACGCCAAAACCTTTGAAATGTAGCTCCCTTTAAAAAATTATTATTGAAGTGTAAACTTTTTTAATCGCGTTTAGCAGTTTTTGTGGGTAGTGTATTGAACTGAGCCGGCAGGCTCGGCTATATAACGCTCATTCGAGTGAAGTCGGCTCGAGTCGACTAACTGTGAGAGGAACATTCAGCGAGCGATATGATGATGCAGATGAAGGCCAGTATTATTAATTTCGCCTGGTTGAAGTTTACACTTCTGCCGTGTGGTCTTAAGCACACACAATTTTTTTTTCTGGCGAATACCTTTTAAACCAATGTTTTCTTTAAACCTTTAAGCATAAATACAGGATTTCGGTAACTACGCATGCGTCAGTTTTGGGGGGTTTTAGAATATACTCCGTTACGTCATAACATTATATGACAATTGTCAAAAATTTAAGGTTATGTCTATTATCTTTTTTTCCACAAACTAGTTGATCAGATAAAAATTTTGTAAAATTGAGGTTTTTCTAAAATTAATTGTGCAGATTTATTGTGGACACCATTAAGAGTGTTTAATGGCAAAAATTACAAAAATTACAAAAATTACAAAAATTACAAAAATTACAAAAATTACAAAAATTACAAAAATTACAAAAATTACAAAAATTACAAAAATTACAAAAATTACAAAAATTACAAAAATTAGAAAAATTACAAAAATTAAAAAAATTACAAAAATTACAAAAATTACAAAAATTACAAAAATTACAAAAATTACAAAAATTACAAAAATTACAAAAATTACAAAAATTACAAAAATTACAAAAATTACAAAAATTACAAAAATTACAAAAATTACAAAAATTACAAAAATTACAAAAATTACAAAATTTACAAAACCGAACCCAAGTAAATTCAACAATGGCATAGATCAAATATCCGTTTTTGCGTAGGAAATTAGCAAAATAGATGTAATGGTATGGGTTATTATTATATGAAAACCAATAAAATAAGAATTTTTAAAATATGTATACATAAGGATTTAGAGGTTCTATTTTTTAATATAAACAACTACTAAAAGTTGGTTGAAGCCACACAACAATATAAATTTATAATCGATATTCCGCTATTCCTTAACTTGGACGGCAGTACACAGGCTAAAAAAATTAATTTTCTATGATTCTATGAATAAAAATTAGGTACGCCATTGACTTAATAGTCTAATTAAACCTTAAAGCTCTGGTAAATATTTAATTAAAAGATCTTTTCGAATAATTTAGGTTTTGGAAATTGGCAAAAATATGAATATTAAACGAGAAATCCCTAACAGCGCCAGCAGCCAAATTAAAACTCTTAAATTAACGACAGGCAGCAGCGGTGCCCTCTGTTAACGGTTAAACAAAGCACTAATTAATGCTTCTTCTGAATTTATAATAGCAAGAATTAAATCCAGTTATTTACTAATTTTTTCTACTTCAAATCTTATCTAATATCGCAAAAACTAGAATGATATGAATGATTGATAATGCACATACTACTACTATGTCGGTTTAGAACGTTTTTCTACGTTGTCCGAGGTCTATTCTCCACCTCCTTCGATGCTGACAACCATCTTCTATCAGGTTTTTTTGACTCATTGATCTTTGGATTGACTGCTGGAATTCTAGTTTAGGACGCCCCCTTTTTCTGCGCCCTATTGGTTGCCATTCTAGGACCTGCTTTGGTAATCTTTCGTCGTGCATCCGTTGTACATAACCGTACCATATCAGTTGCCTGTTAGTGGTGTCATCCGTTATGCTTCCCTCGATTCCCATTCTTTCTTTTATGATCTCATTTCTTATGTGATCTGTTCTAGATATTCTCATTGATCTTATTGCATCCATTTCGACACTTTCCATTTTTGTTCTGTATTTTTCTACTACGCGACAAGTCTCTATTCCATACAACAGCGTGCTTTTCTATTGTTTCATATATGTATGTCAAATTTTACATTTTTTTTTACCTCTCTGCTCCATATTTAAAATACTGTTAAGGCATCCAATAACCTTTTTTGCTTTTACTATTCTTTTTTCCAGTTCTTTACAGTCTATTCCTGTCTTACCAATGTGACATAAAGCATTTCATCGATCATTTGTTTAATTTTTTGATGATTTTTTTTTTGGTGAAGGATATTGCTCTTAATAGACAATAATAGAAACAAGTATTTTTGTAGGTACATTTACAGATTTAAATCAAACAGACTTGTTTTCTTCCAGTAGCAGTACTGTACTTTCTACTTGGTTTAACAAATTATATGGCAAGTAAATGATTTTCTTGGCGTAGATTTTTTTTCTGCGTAGGTTTCAAAAGTAATCGGGTTTTCTTATTTATCTATCTATCCATTCATTTTTCTCTTGAATTATTTATCTTGCCTAAAGCTGGTTACTTTCCTGCATTTTCTAGCGTCAGTAATCTCTATGATTTTATCGAGGTTTCGTATTTGTAACTCAATCTCAAAAGATAAATAAAAATATTTACTCAAACCTCTTTTATCCCATACAATCAGCTCAGGAAATAATAAACGTTTGATTCTTATATTTTCTTTATTTTGCTTTTTTTAAAATAATCAAACTAGACTTATATCAAACAAGTCTATTTTTTTTAAGTTATGAAAATAAAGTCAAAGACGGCATGCCGGGCTCGGTTCGGTTCGGTTCATCTCTCTATTTATGTAATTAACTTTTTTCGATCCATTTTTGTACAAAGGCCTCCCCCAATATCTTTCACCCTTCTTTGCCTGGCGCCGTATTCATCCATCTAGTCCCCGCATGTTTCTTCAAGTCGAACGGCCATCTAATTTGGGGTCTTCTCCTACTTCTTTTATTTTCTCCAGGTCTACAGGTTACAATACACTTATTCCATCGATATTCTTTCTGTCTGATATTATGACCGGAAAATTTCCATTTTAGTTCTGCTACCTCTCCTTTGGCATCCCTAACTTTTGCTTTATTTCTTATCCATTCATTCCTTTTTCTTTCTGTTAGCTTTACATGTAACATTTGTCTTTCCATTGATGTTTGGGCTTATGTTACCTTATCCATTTTTTATTTTGTCCAGGTTTGGGATTCATAGGTAAGTACAGGAAGGATACATTGGTTATACACTTTTGTTTTGAGGTTCTTATTTTTTTTAAATGTATAAACAAAGTATCTAATGGAAAATCTAAAGATTAACTCTCAACATATTTTTATATTAACGTCCATTTTCATTATTTTTTTTGCTTTTCAGCCAAAACATCACCGGCACATTTTCCATACTTCAAACCTTTATCAAGTCCGGCTTAAGTATATGACTATTTTTCTAATCTGTGCTTTCGTGAAAAGGGTGAAAAATTCGGTTTAACTTTATCGAACCCTTGTCAAACCCTGCTTTTTTAAATAGAGACCGCTCCAGTTATAAAAAAAGGAGAGTTTTTCTGACACTCAAAATAGAGAATTCTTTACTTTCAACGATTAGGCCAAGGTTGGTATGTACAGTCAGGGACTTGTTAAATTTCCGCACTCAAGAATAAAAAATATTCCTATTTGAAATGAGCAAACCCAGTTTGAACCAAACCAAAAAAATAGTAAACCTTACATCTGTCTGTATATATACATATTTAAAAAAGTATTTTTTCTGATATCTTTATCTGATAAATTTTTACAGAAAAAAATACATCGGGAATTTATAAAGTCCCTGACTGTACAGTGCGAGTATTTATGTGTGCACACGCATCTAAAGCGCGTATTTTAAGATTTAGAATATTCAAACAAAAAACCCGTAAAATTAGTTGGCCAAAGATTATTTCCTAAATGTGAAAAGTTAAATGTAGGTGGTAATTCAAAAACCATCCTCAAGTCCCAAATCGAAAATTAATAACCTTACAATTAGCGAAAACACCGAAACAACAATAGGTGTACCAAAAGAGGGTGGTTTATTCACTGCTCCCAGCGAAAACGGGGTTTTTGCGGTCTCCCAAAGCACCTAGAAATGCGTTTGTTTATTTTCAAAACCAGAGCCATCGTTTGTTATATTTTGAGGTGTATATTTGAAGCTGCCTCCTATTTAAATGCTAATGGGAAATTGTGCCCCTAATTTATCAAGTTATGGGGTGTAAAATAAATTCTGTACAGTCAATCATCATGTATATAGACTGAAACAGAATGCCTTATTATGTATAACTATTACCTAGGAAAACTGCAGGTAATGGAATCCCAGTGAGCAAGAAACAACCTATCAGTAGAGTGAGGCAATGAGCGTGCGTATTTTTACGGCAACAACGCAGTTTATGTTTTTCATTTTGGGTGAAGGCGCTCGGAAGTTGATGTCATATGGCACTGATTTTGTTTTTAAACATTGTAAGGGAACGGTTAAAGATATTTGGTTGGTTTTTTTTGTGTGGTAGGAAAAAGTTTGGGTAATCATATGGTCTCAGCAAAATGATAGAATTTATGCAAATTTAGTCTGTTACTTATCAACTAAAACTAGACTGGTGTACTGCGAACTAGTATCTTTTGAACTTATAGTTACTTATTTTAAGTGTGCTTGACACAAATATAAATAAATTTGGGTGCTAATTGAAAAACAATCCTCAAGTCTCAAAGCGAAAATTAATAACCACTCCCCTTCGCAATTAGCGAAAAAACCGAAACAACAACAGGTGTAGCAAAAGAGGGTAGTTTATTCACTGCCCCCAGCGAAAACGGGGTTTTTGCGGTCTCCCAAAGCACCTAGAAATGCGTTTGTTTATTTTCAAAACCATAGCCATCGTTTGTTATATTTTGAGGTGTATATTTGAAGCTGCCTCCTATTTAAATGCTAATGGGAAATTGTGCCCCTAATTTATCAAGTTATGGGGGGTAAAATAAATTCTGTACAGTCAATCATCATGTATATAGACTGAAACAGAATGCCTTATTATGTATAACTATTACCTAGGAAAACTGCAGGTAATGGAATCCCAGTGAGCAAGAAACAACCTATCAGTAGAGTGAACCAATGAGCGCGCGTATTTTTACGGCAACAACGCAGTTTATGTTTTTCATTTTGGTGAAGGCGCTCGGAAGTTGATGTCATATGGCACTGATTTTGTTTTTAAACATTGTAAGGGAACGGTTAAAGATATTTGGTTGTTTTTTTTTTGTGTGGTAGAAAAAAGTTTGGGTAATCATATGGTCTCAGCAAAATGATAGAATTTATGCAAATTTAGTCTGTTACTTATCAACTAAAACTAGACTGGTGTACTGCGAACTAGTATCTTTTGAACTTATAGTTACTTATTTTAAGTGTGCTTGACACAAATATAAATAAATTTGGGTGCTAATTGAAAAACAATCCTCAAGTCTCAAAGCGAAAATTAATAACCCCTCCCCTTCGCAATTAGCGAAAACACCGAAACAACAACAGGTGTAGCAAAAGAGGGTAGTTTATTCACTGCCCCCAGCGAAAACGGGGTTTTTGCGGTCTCCCAAAGCACCTAGAAATGCGTTTGTTTATTTTCAAAACCAGAGCCATCGTTTGTTATATTTTGAGGTGTATATTTGAAGCTGCCTCCTATTTAAATGCTAATGGGAAATTGTGCCCCTAATTTATCAAGTTATGGGGGGTAAAATAAATTCTGTACAGTCAATCATCATGTATATAGACTGAAACAGAATGCCTTATTATGTATAACTATTACCTAGGAAAACTGCAGGTAATGGAATCCCAGTGAGCAAGAAACCACCTATCAGTAGAGTAAACCAATGAGCGTGCGTATTTTTACGGCAACAACGCAGTTTATGTTTTTTATTTTGGTGAAGGCGCTCGGAAATTGATGTCACTGATTTTGTTTTTAAACATTGTGAAGGAATGGTTGAAGAAATTTGGTTGGTTCTTTTTTTTATGTTTGGGTAATATTATGGTCTCAGCAAAATGAAGGAATTTATGCAAATTTGGTCTGTTACTTATCAATTAAAACTAGACTGGTGTACTCCGGACTAGTATCTTTTGAACTTGTAGTTAGTCATTTTAAGTGTGCTTGACACAAACAAAAATTAGGTGCTAATTGAAAAACAATCCTCAAGTCCCAAGTCGAAAATTAATAACCTCTCCCCTTCACAATTAACGAAAACATCGAAATAACAACAGGTGTGAAAAAAGAGGGCTGTTTATTCACTAATTTTGTCAGTAGCGCACCTAGAGGGGGCGCGTCAAACCAGCTCCCCCCACATACTTCAAAATTCAGGACCAGGAATCATATAAAAAAAAGATCTTTAATGAGCCAACAATTTTTTTTGCCACAACAAATGTTTGCCCCAACCCAAACATATTTTTTTGGTGTGCCACTGACTTCCATCGAAAACAGGGTTTTTGGGGTCTTCCAAAACACCCAGAAATGCGTTTGTTTATTTGTAAAATCAGAGCCATCGTTTGTTATATTTTGAGGTATTTGAAGCTGTCTCCTATTTAAGTGCTAATGGGAAATTTTGCCCTTAATTTATCAAGTTATGGGGGGTAAAGTAAATTTTGTACAGTCAGTCAACATGTAAGAGGACTAAAACAGAAAACATTATTAACCGTTCACCCTATACCAAAGGGTTTAACTGCAGGTTATGGAATTTGAGTAAGCAATAGGTGTGGTTTATTCCTAGAGTGAACCAATGAGCACTTATATTTACACGGCGACAGTACAGATTAATTTTTTCATTTTGGTGAAGGCGCGTGGAATGTGTGGGCATTTGACAATGATTTTGTTTTTTAAACATTGTGACGGAACGTTTAAAGATATTTAGTTGGTTCTTTTTGTAGATTGTAGAAAAAACTTGGGGTTATATCATGGTTGTCAAAGACATGTACGTATATATTTTCATTTTTAGGCTTAATAAAAAATACACGTAGAATCCTTTATAGACGACTGTACCAAACTACAATCCCAAATATAAATAAAGCGTATTTCGGTATTAAGACAGAGAGCAAATCCGAGTAGAGCAACCGGTATAAAGCAATGAATCTTTTGTACTTTATAGTTAATTCGGATTTGTTTACGGCATGAGAGAACAGGGGTAAAATTAATCCTTTCGCCAGCGAATTGTTTTATATAAGGTGTTAAAATGCAGGTAATAGAATCCATTTAAGTAATAAACCACACCTCTCTCTCTTAAGTGAACCAATCAGCACTCGTGATGATCCAGTTTAAGATTTCTTTTTGGTGAAGGCGCGCGGAAATTAATGGCATTTGAAACTGATTTTCTTTTTTGAACATTTTAAAGAAACGCCTAAAGATATTAAATTAGTTTTTTCTGTAGACTGTGACTGAAATTCTTTGAGTTATAACATGGTTTTGTGTTTTAATCACTGTCAAGGATATGTAGGTATATATTTTAAGTTTTAAACTTTGTTAAGCTAGAAGTGTTATTCTTTTTCGACGACTGTACGAAAATACAATCCCAAATATAAATAAAGCATATTTCAGTATAAAGACAGCGAGCACATCCGAGTAGAGCAGCCGGTATAAAGCAATGAATCTTTTGTACTTTATAGTTAATTCGGATTTGTTTACGGGCATGATAGAATAGGGGTAAAATTAATCCTTTCGCAAATGAAAAATGGTTTACCCAATATCTAGGTGTTAAACTGCAGGTTATGGAATTCGAGTAAGTAATAGGTGTGGTTTATTGCTTGACTAAACCAATGATCACGCGTATTGACATGACGACAGTACAGATTAAATTTTTCATTTTGGTGAAGGCGCGTGAAAAGTGGTGGCATTGGACAAGGATTTTGTTTTTTAAATATTGTGACGGAATGGTTAAAGTTATTTAGCTGGTTCTTTTTGTAGATTGTCGAAAAAACTTTGGGTTATAATATGGTTTTATGCTTTAAGCACTGTCAAGGATATGTAAATATATATTTTCATTTTTATGGTTTGCAAAATACATGTAGGTCCTTTTTAGACGACTGTACCAAAATACAATCCCAAATATAAATAAAGCGTATTTCGGTATTAAGACAGAGAGCACATCCGAGTAGAACAGCCGGTATAAAGCAATGAATCTTTTGTTTTATAGTTAATTCGGATTTGTTTACGCGCATGATAGAATAGGGGTAAAATTAATCCTTTCGCGAATGATAAATGGTCCAAAATTGATGTCTAGTTAATGCTGATGTTGATGTGCTTATCCTGCTGTTGTCGACGACAGATCGACGTGCAGATAAATATTTATTACCCTTTCAAAGATAATAATGTTACTCTATCTAATGGGCTGGTGTGATTTTGAACATTGACAAAGCCTTGTCAGTCATCTCAAGTGAAGATTTATTGCTTTGATATAGAGTATAGACCAGTGGCCGCTCATGACTTTCGCAATAGGTGACGCAGGATTTCCTTACCCTCATTTTTTATACACACATATAAAAAAGGGCTTACTGAAATTCAATAAAATCAGCGAAATTAGGCAGGGCTTACGATGATGCAAATGCAATTTAATTTAAATTTTACTGCTTGTATGTGAGGCAATTCGTCTATCCTTCATTAAAATGTAGAATATACACTTTGTCTTTGACCTTAGCCGGTTTATTTACGTTCAGTATCGTCGTTACACCTCGAAAACGGTTTTTCCAGTAAAACACACACACTCTATCGTATACAGGGAACAGTATGCAAAATAATTAAAATAAAAACCAAATCAGAACCGAATGTAAACAATACGCCAACACACAGATTAGCAAGAAACCCAGGCGACCTAACCGAGTCGTTTACTGTGACTGGGCACTATTTCAATAATAATTGATGATTGATGATTCATATGTGAGTGGGCCTTACAGCCCTTCCACTGCGACTACTAGTGGGCCTATTGTGAGTCACTTTTGAGTGGTTTCTTACCACTGCATGCCTAATCCTCCAAAAAGGTTATCTATCAGTTTGGGTGAGACACTGTTCAGATCTTCTGAATCAATTTGAGATTTACCGAAAGTGTTTTGACGTAAACTTGCAATAGCCGGACATTCGCACAGTACATGTCTAACTGTTTCGTCGTCCTCCATACAGAGTCTACATTCGGTCTCTTCTGTTATTCCCATTCTGTGCATGGGTACTCTTAGTTGACAGTGACTCGTAAAGAGTCCAGTCACATTTCAATAATAGACGCAGGTTCAACACCTGAAGCTTTGCTCTGAGAAAGCATGCGACGTTGTTATGACAACGAACAGCCGTCACGGTATCATTTCTAACTTGACTTACTTTGGCACAAATCAACTTCATCAGCACCTAAAAGTTTATTTTTATAAAAAGCTGATGTTAATATAATGTAATTATGGACTTTAAACGTCTAATTTATTTTGATTCTCAAAAGTTTGACGCCTAAATACACAGGCAAACAAAATATTATTCCCAAACAAAAACTTTCCATTTTGAGTTTAAGTTTGAGGGTGCTTCTACCTGGCTGACGTTTCAGGGAGGGAACGAAGAATCCAATTATAAAATAAAAAAATATTGACAAAAACCCCCGGTACCTTAAAATTAGTTTTTGCCCATCGATTGTTGTTTGTATGTAAGTAAGTATGTTTGTGTCACGCTAGAGGCTAAACGGCTGAACCGATTTTGACAAAAAAAGGTGTCGTTGAATTGCTACTGATCCCGACGGTACTATAGGATATATTTTTTTAAACAGGAATCAATATGGCGGTCTTCAGACGCTATTTTGTCACATGATGTAGGCTTTAAGGCATACAAATTATCTAAATTTCAGGTGATTTTATTGAAATTCCTTTGATTACCTATTGCAAATGTCCCTAATTTGCTTTAGTTACTTTATTGTTTTTTCTGCTATCACCCATCTCCCCTCCTGTCATTCTCCCCACCCTATTCAAAAACCATATTTGCATAATTTTATCAAATATAGAGCGATTTCAAAAGTTCTTTCTGCAAACGCTTGAAGACTTTTTTTCAACATCATTTTACTAGTTTCCCCCTCCCTTTTTTCTCCCCTCTCTCCTAATTAGTAATAGTTGTAGCTATGCCTTTCACAAATATAAAGCGATTTCAAAAATTCTTTCTGCACACGCTTTAAGACCTTTTTTCCAACATTTTTTACTAGTTTCCCCCTTCCTCTCCCTCCCTTTACCGATTTCAAAAATTCTTTCTGCACACGCTTTAAGACCTTTTTTCCAACATTTTTTACTAGTTTCCCCCTTCCTCTCCCTCCCTTTACCCCACCCTCCTTATTACTAATAGTTAGCTATACCTTTCACAAATTTAGAGACATTTCAAAAATTCTTTCGGCACACTCTTTAAGATTTTTTCGACACCATTTTACTAGTTCCCTCTTCCCTCTCTCCTCCCCCACCATCACTCAATAGAAGGTAATACTGTTCACGTCCGTAGAAAATCTACACGTACTTTTTGGGCAAAGGTAAATGAATTGTTAATAAATAGTGCTTTTTATAACGCTGAAAAAGAATTAAACCTAAAAGTTGGAAATAAAAAAAAAATTCACACCCAACTGCTAAATTTACTTGTAACTACTAGTCGCAGTTGGGTACCAAATTACCCAATAACCTGATTCATGAAAATACAAAACTGTATAATTTCGTACGTGCGCTTTGGGCATTGAAACTAAAAGTTAAAGCATGTCGTACATTATAGGTATACCTACCAATTTTGCACTCAACTGCGACTAGTACTTACAAATAAATTTAGCAGTTGGGTGTTTTTTTTTATTAAAATTATTTTTTATTTAAGTACAAAACTGACTTAAGCAGGGATATGGGTATTCTTATACACGGGAGTTTTTATACAAAAAAGCCTCAATTATAAAATACAAATTGGTTGAAGTAGGTACAAAACGAGGAAACAAAAAATTGAGGGAGTAGGGGTAATTAATTATAACGGAAATGAGTGTATTTGTTTATTTTGTGCTCGATTTTCCTGAAAAGGAAAAAAACAGATTTATTTTAAAATTTGTAGACAGAAAAAAAAATCAAATCAAATTTTAAGTTCTTTTTTTTAAATATCTGCTTGCTCTATAATTGATACTGGTATTAATAATAAATGCCTAATTAATTTACTCATGAATAAAACTGTTTATATTTAAATTTAAATTATATTTTAAAAATGTTTTTTTGCTACCCATTGCGAAAGGTCGGTAGGCAAGTTGTTTTAAAATAAAAATAAAAAGAATAAAATTACGCTTGAAGCCCGTAAAAAAAACTTTTTTATAAAAGATATATTTATATTACATACTTAGAAATTGTCGAGATGTATTCGTTAAAAATTTTAATAAGGAAAAAAAATACTTGAAAGTCCCTATTCTATGTAAAATCCTATGCTGTTTTTATTTACATCCCTGAATTCCCCAATTTTTTTGCAAAACCCAACAATGCGAGATCAGTGGCGGCTCCTACAGGGAGGGCAACGGGACAGTGCCCTCCCAAAACTAGACAACAAACAGTATTTTTAATTTATTTATTTAAAAAAAGTTAAATCTTCCCTTTAGACATGATTGATTGTCTAGCTCCTTTTATTATCTGTGGTTAACAGCAAGCGATCAATTGAAGTTTTATAGCGAAAATAACAACAAGCCGGCAGCGCCGCGCGGGGCAAGGTTTCAATTTTACCCGTTTTTTAGAGGGGCATGGGTGGATGCTCTCGAGCGGAGGCGGGAAGAATGTGTGTTTTAGTTGAATTCGGCCATTAGCATCGTGCGTAAACGTCCGTTGCCCTTCTACACGATGCCGATTCTATCCTTAGCGAAGAAGTAAAAAGCATTGCCGGCCGCGTGTCATTGTTTTTGTTAGGTAAATTTAGTGGGAATAAGGACACTGTTGTTCTGGTAAATATACGTTTTAATCCATCGGTAACGTTTCGACAATGGTTTTTGTCTTCATCAATGTACCAATGTACGATCTAGTCTGAAGGTCTGATGAAGACAAAAACCATTGTCGAAACGTTACCGATGGATTAAAACGTATATTTACCAGAACAACAGTGTCCTTATTCCCACTAAATTTACCTATAGTTGCATTGCAAGGACGTGATAAGTTTACCAAATTGTTTTTGTTATCGTTTGTTTATAAAATAGAAATAAATACCGTCGATTACATATGAACTTCGATTACAAATAAAATTTTTAGGGCCACATAGACCGGACCTAAAAATTAACCAACATTTTTTTTATTTGTCTTGTTATGAACAATCCACGAAGTGATCCTGCGTTCAAAGGGAATGTGTGATATCAAGCACTTTAGTGAAAAGTTAAAAAGATACAAAGTAAGTTGTATTCATTTAAATAACCACATAGAATTTTCTATGCTAGGCAAGACTGATATTAGGTGCCAATTGAATAGTGCCTATATGCAAAACATTACCGAACATAACGAAATTGTGACAAAAATTAGACATATACTGAGTAGGTTAATAGACTGTGGGATTTTGAAGTTGCTCTACGGGGCCATAAAAAAGAAAGGCAAATGGACTTTATCTATAAACAAATAAGTAAAAACTACACCAAGTAGCTGCTTGTTTGGAATATACTAAAATAAAATTGTTTCGCTAAGTTTTATTATTTACTTTTTCATGCAATTCAAATTTCTGCCCCCCCTCTTCCCCCCAATTTACAACGTCACCAGCCGCCACTGCTTGCTAGGTACTTGGGTATTTGTGATTATTTAAACTGCTTTAACCTTGCTGTAATTTAAAAAAAAAATGCAAAAAACAAAAAAAATTTTTAGGAAATTTCCTACGTTTTAGAAAAACCACTCATTTGATTCAATAGGAATTTTCTCTCAAGCTATTCTCTCTTTTTTTATAGTCCGATCCAGATATTAATAATTCATCCATTCCTCCATGAAAAGAATGGATATTAATTTTTGTGGCTGAATACAGCGGTGTTATAAAACGTCATTTTGGGGGTTTAAAACGGTTTTTAAACTTTATCAGCGTTTTCGAGGGTGTATAACCTTTTGATTAAAAGTTTTATTGCCTTAGATAAAATTTTAAATTATGTTTTATGTGAACGCTTTATGAATAAAAATTGTACATTATTAAAGAACCACGGACATTCATCAAAGAGTTCTCAACTCGTACTTTTAGTAACTTTGACAGAAAAGAATATAATATTGCTCAAATAGCAATATTTTAAGATAAGCATATTCGTCTTCGTAGAAAAGAGACAAAAGTTGTAAAATCACAAATATTTAGGTCTGTATCGTGTATTTAGGCTTTCCAACCGCATCCACCAAATTTCAAGCTCAGAACTGTGCGACATCTTTATCATGCAGCTTTAACTACACGTCAGTAGTTAGAAGGCGTGGTTTAAAGATTCGTTGGATTCCATTAACCACAGGAGATTGCGCATGTTAATTTTTTATCTACTTTTTGGTTTACTGCTGATCTTTTCTTCCAGGAAAACACTTAAACACAATTAAAAAGTTATTTTAGACCACTTAATAAATAAAACTCTAGAGTACATTTTTTAAGGTATTAAAAGATATTTTGCACTTTATCAGCATTTTTAAGGGTTATCTAAATTTCTGACTTTAAAAGGATATTGCCTTAGATAAAATTTTAAACTATGTTTTATGTGGACGCTTTATGAATAAAAATTGTACATTATTAAAGAACCGCTGAACTCAATCAAAGAGTTCGCAACTACTTTAATACTTAGTTACTAACTTTGACAGAAAAGAATATAATATTGCTGCCAATGCCAATATTGTCAGTAAAAAACGACATACGCCAAAGAACGAGTATTTTGAGAACACACCTAAACTTTTAACAAAACTGGTTTATCATATTATATATTACTTCCCTTTTCATATCTAATGTCCTATCCTATGCTCTAACACAAATAAAAATATATCATCCAGCCGTAGAAAAAAAAGACTTCAAAAAGGGAAGCTATAAGACTCATACATATAATATGAAAATAAATCTAGAATGTCATGCCACGATATCATTTTACCCCCAAAATTGCCTATTTGTGTTTGTTTGATCGCGCTATTTTTTATGACGTTTAAAATTCAGTATGTGTAACCTTACCCAGCTGGGATCAAATATCTAGTTTTAAAAAAAATCCTAAGAAAACTGTTAAAAAATACAAAAAGGTATATTTTCCAAGCGCATTCACCAAATTTCAAGGACACAACTGTACGACATCTTTATAGTAATTTTAGAACGATTATTTTGTAAACATACCTAAACTTTTAGCAAAATGGTTTTATCAAATTATTTTTGTCCTACCCTATCCTCCTACAAAAATAAAAATATATCATCCAGCCGTAGAAAAAAAAACTTGAAAAAAGAAAGCTATACAACTCATACATATAATATGAAAATAAATTTAGAGTGTCATGCCACGGTATCATCTTACCACCAAAAATTGCCTATTTGTATTTGCTCAGTTGCACTTTTTTTCATGACGTTTAAAATTCAGTATATATAACCTCACGCTGCTGGGACCAAATATCTCATTTAAAAAAATTCCTAATAAAACTGTAACAAACAAATAGGTAAAGCAAAGTTCATCATATCACGGAAACTTGGAACAATAAGGCACACAAGTCGTAAGAATCAGAGACCCTGTATGTATGACATATTTTAAAGAAATATAGACGCGACAAACTTATCAAAGTCAAATTTATTTAACAAGTGCCCCTAGTGCCCCTAGTGCCCCTAGTGCCCCCTCCTCGATCCACCACTGTATATTGCATGATGATTGATGTCACTGGCCGTTAACAACATAAATTATTTTAGTGAAACGCCAATGAACTTGGCAAGAAGACAACATAACCAAAAAAATGTGAGTCTGAGTGACTTTGACGGGTTTGTCGCGTCTCTATGTCTTTAAAATAAGTTATAAATAAAGGGTCTCTAGTAAGAATCACCGCTATCCAAGCGCATTCACCAAATTTTAAGGATACAACAGCGCGACAACTTTTTTGCGCAGCTTAAACTAGATGTCAGTGCTTAAAACGCTTGGTTTAAAGAAGCGTGGGATTCCACTAACCACAGTAGGATGCACATATTTATTTTTATATACTTTATGCTAAATTTTTACTCTTAAAATTGGAAAAACGCCTGCAAGGAAAACACTTGAACGTGATTAAAAAGCAGGCAGTCATTCTACGTAATAATCTTAACTCTAGAGTAATTTTTTCTTAAGGTATTAAAATATGGGAGTATTTTGATAGCCGCCGAACTATACCAGGGGGCAAAAGTCAACTCCCGAGGGACCATACATAAAAAAATCACGGAAAGCCGCTCTCTAACATGTAGAAGCTGTTTTTACGGGAAAAAAACTGCGTCTAGAAGTTGAACGACCTTTGTAAAAAAAAACATATATAAAGAATATTATCTTTTATGGGACAAAAAAATGTTACGTCTAATATGGTAAATAAGATTAGCTGAATTTATTTTTTGGAGCAACATCGGAAGGTTTTTAAAAATTCATATTAAATACAGGGTCTCTAGTAAGAATCACCGCTTTCCAAGTGCATTCACCAAATTTCAAGGACACAACAGCGCGACATCTTTTTAACGTAGCTCAAACTAGACGTCAGTGCTTAAAACACGTGGCTTAAAGATACGTGTGGATTCCACTAACCATAGTAGGATGCACATATTTATTTTTATATACTTTATGGTTTACTATCAAATTTTTACTCTCAAAATTGGAAAAAATGCCTGCAAGGAAAACACTGAAACGAAATTAAAAACTGCAGGAAGTCATTTTACTTAATAATTTAAACTCTAGTGTATTCGTTTCTTAAGGTATTAAAATATGGGAGTATTTTGATAGCCGCCGAACTATACCAGGGGGCAAAAGTCAATTCCCGAGGGACCATACATAAAAAAAATCACGGAAAGCCACTCTCTAACATGTAGAAGCTGTTTTTACGGGAAAAAAACTGCGTCTAGAAGTTGAACGACGTTTGTAGAAAAAACATATATAAAGAATATTATCTCTCACTGAACTGTAAAAGAATATAATATGTTTTTAAAAAACAATTTAAAAAAAAGTTATCGGCATATGCAGAGGTTTAGTTAAATTCAATAGGTATGTACTGCACAAACCACTACACTTTTTTAATCACTTACAACTAGTATATTTTCGTATTTTACGCCAAAAGCTGTAAGCATAATGTTTGTTAAATGCTTGACTGGTGGCACCATCTCTTAATATAATATAATAATAATCTTAAACGGCAACGTTCAACATCAAAAAGTCAGCTGACTATTTCGACCAATAGCAAACGGAATGCAAGTTGTGAACTAGCCGCTCATGTTTAAAGATGCGTGGGATTCCACTAACCATAGTAGGATGCACATATTTATTTTTATATACTTTATGGTTTACTATCAAATTTTTACTCTCAAAATTGGAAAAAACGCCTACAAGGAAAACGCTGAAACGAAATTAAAAACTGCAGGAAGTCATTTTACTTAATAATTTAAACTCTAGTGTATTCGTTTCTTAAGGTATTAAAATATGGGAGTATTTTGATAGCCGCCGAACCATACCAGGGGGCAAAAGTCAACTCCCGAGGAATCATACATAAAAAAATCACGGAAAGCTACTCTCTAACATGTAAAAGCTGTTTTTACGGGAAAAACTGCGTCTAGAAGTTGAACGGCCTTGGAACAAAAAAAGATATATAAAGAATATTCTCCCGTGTGGGACAAAAAATGTTTCGTATAATATTTTAAATAAGCTTAGCTGAATTTATTGTTTGGGAAGGTTTTTAAAATTCATAATAAATACAGGGTCTCTGGTAAGAATCACCGAAATCTTTAATATTGACACATGTATCGTGTAATTAAGCTTTCTATGCGCATTCACCAAATTTCAAGGACAAAACAGCGCGACATCTTTTTGACAGAGCTCAAACTAGACGTCAGTGCTTAAAACGCTTGGTTTAAAGAAGCGTGGGATTCCACTAACCACAGTAGGATGCACATATTTATTTTTATATACTTTATGGTTTACTACTAAATCTTTACTCTCAAAATTGGAAAAAACGCCTTTAAGGAAAACACTTAAAGGAAAGTAAAAACTGCAGGAAGTCATTTTACTTAATAATTTAAAGTCTAGTGTATTCTTTTCTTAAGGTATTAAAATATGGGAGTATTTTGATAGTCGGCGAACTATACCAGGGGGCAAAAGTCAACTCCCGAGGGATCATACATAAAAAAATCACGGAAAGCTACTCTCTAACATGTAAAAGCTGTTTTTACGGGAAAAACTGCGTCTAGAAGTTGAACGGCCTTCGCACAAAAAAGATATATAAAGAATATTATCCCTCGTGGGACAAAAAATGTTTCGTATAATATTTTAAATAAGCTTAGCTGAATTTATTTTTTGGGGCAACATCGGAAGGTTTTTAAAAATTAATGTGGTACATAACTTCTGGTTAGGTATATGTTTTTTTTCTGAGCTCTCTTTAAACCCTTTCCAGCTTTGAAACCCTTCTAAGGTTCAGAGCTCATGTGTAGGGGTTGTTTGTATGTCATCAATACCTTTACAGAAAAAAACGACCTTCGCCAGCCAAGAAAATCATTTACTTGCCACATAATTGATTCAAGCTCTGTCTCCTTTACTCTTACTTTCAAGTAAAAGATAAGTTTTACACGCAAAATGATGGCCTTTTAATAGGTTCGTCTCTTTCGCCAGTGGTAAGAAGCATCTGGCATCATCGAGTGGTTTGAGGACCATGCGATCAACACAGCAAGTGTCAAACCAAAACTATACACGATACATGAATGACACATTTACTATATGGCCGGAAAATGATGACGAACTACAGAATTTTCTACAACATCTGAACGGTATTCGACCAACAATCAAATGCACCATGGAAATTGAAAAAGATTCGGTCTTATCTTTTTTTGGATGTTCTTGTCAAGAAACATTCAAACCACTGTATATAGGAAACCTATACACACGGGACAGTACCTAAATTTGAAGTCTAATCATTCTATTGCTACAAAACAAGGAGTTATAACAGTTTGTATTTTTAGACACGTAAATATTTGTAGTAATAAGGAACAATTAACCACAGAAATTAACAACACTAAAAAGGACTTACAACAGAATGCTTATTCCGAGAAATTAATAAATTCAACGATCTCTAAAATTGAAAACAAATCAAATGTAGCAAATTCTCAAAATAATAATCCATTGGGTGTTATTAACATTCCATATATACAAGGGATTTAAGAAAACATAAGACGAATAGCCAAGCACTACAATATAAAAGCAGTACTTTCATCCGGATATTTTGTTACTAAAACAAAACCAGATAATCCTTCAAATAATATAAGGAATGTATTTACCATATCCCGTGTGAGTGTGGTAAATCATATGTAGGTTAAACAAAATGCCCTCTTTAGATAAATGAACATCTAAAAAGTACCCAATTAGGGGATATTAAAAAATCCGATTTACAGCGGATCATTCTTGGTCAAATGATCAAAGGATTCAGTGGTCAGAAGCTAAAGCTTTGCATAAGGAGTCGCATTGGCGAAAACAAAAGTTTATTGAAGCTGCGTTTATAATGCAGAATGAAGAAGTTTTCAGTCAACCAAGCACGGGTATACCAAACATATGGAAACCACTCCTTAAGGAAAACGGGCGTCTATGGATTAAAAAAGGGGCGGGCCGTTACCCCTGACTGCACATTACTAGTTGTTTAGTTTACACTAGAAAATGGTTAGAGATACTTACTAACCGAAACGTCGTGCTTAAAATCAATAAAGACAATGGAAGTCCCAAATTTTGTTTCTACTCATTTTCTACGAGTTTCAAACAAAGAGATAATTAGATTTATGTTATGGAAAGAAAAATTTATATGATTTTGATATAAAATTTCATAATGATAGTAAATTTAAGAAAAAATTACATGAACAAAAAATTGGGCGTTGTATTTCTAAATATGCTGCTTTTCAAAAAAAATTGTACACCTATCATGGGTTTTTATATTGCAGGTGTACAACTTTTTTTGATAAGTAGATGATTTACAGAAAGTTTTTCAAAATTGATTTATGCTATAAAATTTTTATTATTTTTATTACTTTTGAAATTATTATTTAGTTTGTTGAACTATTATGTCGGTTTCGAACGTTTTTCTACGTTGCCCGACGCCTATTCTCCACCTCCTTCGATCCCGACATTCATCTTCTGTCAAGTTTTTTGACTCATTGATCTTTGCATTGACTGTTGCCATTCTAGTTTAGGACGCCCTATTGGTTGCCATTCTAGGACCTGCTTTGGTAATCTTTCGTCGTTCATCCGTTGTACATGGCCGTACCATATCAGTACCTTTTAGTGATGTCATCCGTTATGCTTCCCTCGATTCTCATTCTTTGTTTTATGATCTCATTTCTTATGTGATCTGTTCTAGATCTTCTTATTGCATTCTTTCCATTTTTGTTTTGTATTTTTGTGTTTTCGACAAGTCTCTATTCCCTACAACAGTGTGCTTTTCACCATTGTATGTCAAATTTTACATTCTTTTTTATCTCTCTGCTCCATAAAATACTGTTAAGACATCCAATCACCTTTTTTGCTTTTAGTATTCTTTTTTCCAGTTCTTTACAGTCTGTTCCTGTCTTATCAAATGCCAAGTATACATACTTTTTATAGTTTGTTGAAACTAGTATATAAATACAAAATTGATTTTAATATGAAATTTCATAATGAATTAAATGGACTGTAGTGTACAATTTTTGCTGCTGAATTATTGTTAAATTTTGGTCTTATAAAAGCGTTGTTATCCGTGAGATTTAAACAATTATGACGGTAATCTCATGGTCTTTTAATTTTTAATTACAGGAGAAAATTCAGCCCTTATTTTCCCCGTTAAAAGCCGTCATTTGTTGTGGGGAAATATCCCATTTAATCCGACCTTAATTTTGTCATAGACCCCGAATTCTCATATCCTTATTTAATTATTTTTATTTGCCAAACACAGTGGGTTTGAAATAAAGTTTCGGACTTCCATTGTTTTTATTTATTTTAAACACGACCTTTCGGTTAATAAGTATTTCTAACCGTTTTTAAGTGTAAACTAAACAATCTAGTCTCTAGGCTACTACTTATCCCACTAAGCACAAAATCGAAAAAAAAAACGTTAAATAAATGTTGAAAAAAAAAATTTCTAGCACAAATTTGGTTAAAATTAAGTCAACTTTTGATTACCAAAAATATATTTCTTAATAACGTTAAGAAACCAATATTTGAAAAACCATAATTTTATTAACATTAAAAATAATACCATCAATATATGGTTATTTTTATAATGTTTTTCCTAGATCTCATTTCTAACGTTGAATTTAAGATATATGAAGCTAATAAATGTCTTGTTTTTAGAACATTAAAAAAACTGATACTATAGAGAGCGCTGCCGCATAGTTCCACTACCAGAACGGACCATCGCCATTTTTAGCTGCGTTTCGCTGCGAGTTCATACGAGTCGGTAGCAGATAAGCTTTGTGCAATTCTCGTTAAAATATTTACCTTTTGTAGAAACAAACATGGTAAATTAAAAGCACAGTTATTAATAATGATAGTGAATACATATTTGGATAGGAATATACACCAGTTGTGTGGAAAAGATGGTATAGTTAAAGAACAACCAATTTGTATGCAGTGATTTAAATGAAGCATCACAAAATTAGGTAAGAAAAGTAAACAAAAGTAAAAAAATTGTTTTGTATGGCATATCGCATACCTAACGTTATGGGTAATCAGACAGGGAATGCGACAATTCACCGCGGACGATTAGCCGCCGGACCTTAAGCCGCGTATTCATTTGAAGCAGAATTCGCAAGCCTCGCAGTGGGACCAAACGAATGCTTCGTTTGCATTCATGCTAAAGTGAATACGCGCCTTGAAATTGTTTGCCTTGTATTCACTTGAGCATGAATTGTTTGGCCTCGTAGCGAGGCACTTACTACAAAATTATTGTTTACATAGAATTTTAAATTTTATTTTCAGAAGCTACGAATCCGAATTTCCTTTACTGAGTGTCGAGTTCACGAAAACCTCAACAGACTGTTGCTGCCCTGCGTTTCCAAAATAGAAGAATTTTATTTACGTTATTTATGTTACTTTATCGTTAGAGATATTTGAAAAAAAATATAATTTTTCATTGTTAAAAAAACATTTATTTTTCAATGTTTGAAAAACATTTCTTTTCCACTGGTAAAAATCAATATTTTTATAACGTTCGAAAAACACCTTAAAAAACGTTATAAAAACATAAGATTATTTTTCTAACGTCAGAAACCGGGTTATTAAGCTTTTTTTTCACTATGAATATGACGTTAGAACTAACATCCAACGTAACGTTATGTTTTTAAATTAAACATTATTTTAACATAATTAAAATGTTTTTATGTTTAGTGTTTAGTTAACTTAAAAAATTTACTGTAGCTACAAAACTATATGTATCGCACTGACGTTTTGAATTTAGGTTAGCTTAAGATTGATGTTAAGTTTTAAGAATGACGTTCGATCACAGTCCCCTGTATGTTCCTATATGCAAAATATAAAGGACAACCCTCGTATGAGAATCTGTCACCTGTTCGCGCTTAATTTTGTCCCGGGAAGCGCGAAATTCTGGCATTTATTAAGCGCAAATTCCGCGGATAACTTGATATCATCTTTATTACATCCATGAAGGCGGCTTGTTATGTATTTGTCTTCGTGTCACGTGATAAGACTGAAATATGGCCGTCGTTCCGATACGTGCTGCAAGTTTGTCTTTATTTTTGACAGTTTAAGGGCCGCTTTTACCAATATTTAAGTGAAACATTAAATTTAATAATCACTTAAACCATATGAATAAGACAGTTAGCAGAAGCACTGACCGATGTCTTCCTCTTTTTTTGAATGGGTTGCGACTAGTATAATAAGCAGTTATAAATTCGGGGGCAAAAGGGGTCAAAAAGGCATTTCGTTTTTCACAACCGCACAACCAGTTTTCAGCATCGTATAATTTTTTATTACTTCCACTAAAATTTTGGTTAATTTTTAGGATTTTTAGGTCCGGTCTATGCGGCCCTAAAAATGTTATTTTTAATCGAAGTTCATATGTCAACGTATTTAAAAATGCAGAGTTAATTATATAATCAACGGTATTTATTTCCATTTTGAAAACAAACAAAATCAAACACAAACAATAGACACGCGACCGGCAAGGCTTTTAACTACAACGAACGTTTTCGCACAATGAATATGGCCGACGTCAACTAAAACAAACATTCCTTCCGCCCCTACGTGAGAACAGCCACCCATACACCGCTGAAAAACGGGTGAAATTAAAATCTTGTCCCGCGCGGTGCTGCCGGCTTGTAATTATTTACGCTAAAAAAGTTTAACCAATTAATCGCCTTTTGTTAACCACAGACTAAAAAAAACAACTAGACATGTCGTACGGGAAGATTTAACATTTTTAAATAAATCAATTAAAAATACTTTTTGTTGTCTAGTTTTCGGAAAGCACTGCCCCGTTCCCCTCCTTGTAGCAGCCGCCACTGATAATAGGAAGTCTTATGGCTTGAACCTTAAAGGAATTATTGGCAATAAAAGCCGTTCCACTTCTTTTTCTTCTTCAAGTACGATTCTTCACCACCTTCTTATTCCCAGTTTCTTAATGGTCTCTTAATCTCCTTCCCACAGGTCTCCAGTTCATTATTTTTTTAACGTTCATGTCTCATCCATTCTCTATACATGTCCGAACCAAGCTAATCTTGTTGGAACCTCGTTTAGAACCTAAATAGGGATAATGGTCTGTTGGACCGACGTCAGCCAAGTTGTGGTGGATCCCACGTCACCACTCGATAGTCAATTACTTTTAAAATAAAGTATAAAATTAATGATTAATTTATATTTTATCCTAAAAGTTTTTTAATAAAGGTCTCTAAAGCCCTTCATGTTTTCCACGGATTAAAAGTTTGAAACTTGTTAGCCATGTTAACAATTAACCCGCTAAACTTAGATCTTAGCTGACCCATCGGGGCTTTAGCTTAGCACAGTAGCTATATTATTTAACTAGTACCGCAACTCCAACAAAAAATAATTTTCTTCGAATATCAAATATAACTTTAATTTCTTTCTAGCGCATTCACCAGGTTTCAAGGACAAATCTGCGCGTCATCTTTTTTACGCATCTTAAACTAGACATTTAAGTGCTTAAATCACGTGGTTTACCGTTGCGTTGAATTCCATTACCTACAGTTTAATGCGCATAATTATTTAGCATTTATTTCTTGGTTACTACTGACGGATTTAAACTTTTGTGCTGACGTTACATACACAAAGGATTTAATAGCCTGTATAATTGCAACAACTTAACAAGTTGGGGAGCTTGTCGGATACGAGAAAGTTAAGACCAATGAGCACAGTTTGCTGAATAAACAATGCCCCTAAGTCACCAAGGAAAGTTCTAGACATCAGCGTTTAGTTGTATGTTAAACTCAAAATTTACTATTATATTTTAAACTTCGGCACATTCGTGATATCGAAATAACATACAAAGTTTCAAGATCACCAAAACCTTTACTATTTAAAAAGGACCTATGTATTTAAAATTTCCAAGCGCCTTCGCCAAATTTTAAAGACACATCTTTATGTCGCAGCTCAAAATAGATGTTCCGTGCTTAAAAGGCGTGGTTTGTTGTTGCGTTGGATTCTATTACCCACAGATAGAAGCACATTATTATTCATTATCTACTTTTTTGGTTACTACTAACAGATTCAACGTTTTGTGCTGGCGTTGCTTACATAAGAGATTTAATAGACTGTATAATTGAAACTAGTTGGATACGAGAACGTTACTACTATTGAACGCAGTTTGTTAAATAACCAATGCCCTCAAAGTCACCTAGGAAAGTTCTAGATATCAGAGTTCAGTTGCTTGATAAAATAAAAATTTACGAGTATATTTTTAACTGCAATATATTTTTGATATTGGAATAACACACAAAGTTTTAAGATCTCTAATATCTTTATTTAACCTTTTCAAACGCCTTTGTCAAATTTCAAGGACGCATCTGACACCAAAACGTTTAAAATTTACCAAGAGGAATATGTATTTTAAATTTCCAAGCGCCTTCACCAAATTTTAAGGACACATCTGCGCGACATCTTTTTGCCGCAGCTTAAAATAGACGTTTAGTGGATAAAAAGCGTGTTTTGTTGTTGCGTTGGATTCTATTAACCACAGATAGACGCACATTAATATTTATTATCTACTTTTTTGGTGACTACTAACGGATTTAACATTTTGTGCTGACGTTACATACATAAAGGATTTAATAGCCTGTATAATTGCAACAACTTAACAAGTTCAGAAGCTAGTTGGATACGAGAAAGTTAAGACTATTGAACAAAGTTTGTTGAATAAACAATGCCTCCAAAGTCACCTAGGAAAGTTCTAGACATAAAGGTTCAATTATGTGATAAAATCAAAATTTATGAGCACATTTTCAACTGTAACCAATGAGTATATGACTCATATCGAGTGGCAACCGGCAAGCTGTGCCACATTGAGGGGCAGATGGCGCTGAAATATATTCGTCTAGTACGCAATATTCAGAGACAAGTACTATGATCTAATCGCATTTATATGATAGATATGAATCTCGGAACGCGCACATGCAACTGAATCGTACTAGTAGTCCCTGAATATTGCGTACTAGACGAATTTATATCAGCGCCATCTGCCCCTCCATGTTGCAAAGCTCGCCTCGCCGGTTGCCACTCTATATGAGTCATATACTCATTGCTGCAACATGTTCTTGATATTGGAATAACACACAAAGTTGTAAGATCATTAAAATCCTTAATATTTACACATAAATCATTTCTATAATGTTTCCAAGCGCATTCACCAAATTTCAAGGACACAACTGTACGACATCTTTTTGACGAAGCCCAAACTAAACGTTTAGTGCTATAAAGGCTTGTTTAACAGGTGCGTTGGATTCTATTACCCACAGTTACACACGCATAATTATCTCCTGAAGAATCTGATGGAGCAGAACATCATTTAAAAAGGAAAGAATGGTTTAAGAATTAAAAAGCCTTCTGGTAATAATAATGGAACTGAACTTGATAAATTTAAACAAAGCCGTACCTAAGGGGGGATCAAGGGGCGTCAATCCCCCCCGAAAATGTCAAAAAAGTGTGTTAAATAGACTTCTCAGCAACACAAATAAAAAGAAGAATTTTTATCGAAATATTTTAAACCCCCTTCCCGAATTTATTTTTCTGGGTAAAGCGTTGAATTGTATGTATTCCTTTAGGTGAATATTTGCACGATAAACATACAGTATCGTAGGTGGGCTATATTTCAAAAGATATTTATGTTTATCTCCCCTCTCCCTACTGAAAGTGAATTCAATATTCGCCCGCATTTCAATTTTCTTAAGACATCCAAATTGGTTTTGTTATATGCCGTCAGTTTTGCGCAGAGGCCTGTCTTATGTACTTCAAACCTCCATCAATAATTCAGGGGTAGTTCCAGGGCTACATAAAGGTTTTAATAGACTAGGGCAAATGGGGACTTGCAAATTTTTTCGGATATAATACTTTTTTCGAAAAATCATTTCTTTAAAAAGCAATTTTGTTGAAAAATAAATTTATTAAAAATCAGTTTTTGAAAACTTTTCTTTCCTAGTTTCAGAAAAATACAAAAAAAATTTTTTTTAAGTTTCAAAAAATGAAACATGTTTTTAAAAAAAAATTCAGTTTGAATTTTTTTTTCCAGTTTGCATAGGTCTAAATCTATCCAGACTCAGCCAGCCGTCTGATATATTTAGGTCGTAGAAACTTTTTCGAAAATGAGTTTAAATGATTTTTTTTTTGTTTGAAACTCGTAGACAATGATTGAGTAGGAATAAAATTTAGAACTTTCATTGACTTTATTTATTTTACACCCGACGTTTCGGTTAGTAAGTATCTCTAACCGTTTTCAAGTGCAAACTAAAACAATCTAGTCTCTAGGCTACGACTTATACTACTTGGTGAGCAGTCAGGTGTGACGGCCCGCCCCTTTTTTAATTCTAAGGCGCCTGTTTTCCTTAAGAAGTGGTTTCCATATGTTTGGTATGTCCTTGCTTGGTTGACTGAAAACTTCTTTATTCTGCATTAGAAACGCAGCTTCAATAAACTTTCGTTTTCGCCAATGCGATTCTTTATGCAAAACTAAAGCTAAAGCTAATTGGGTACTTTTTAGATGTTCATTTACTCTAACCTGAAGAGGGCGTTTCATTTCACCTACATATGATTTACCACACTCACACGGGATTCGGTAATTCATTCCTTATTGTTTAAGGGATTTTCTGGTTTGGTTTTAGTTATCGTATTTCCCGATGAAAATACTGTTATATTCTAGTTGCAAATAGCCAATCGTCTTATGTTTTCTGAAATCCCTTGAACATATGGAATGTTAATAAACACCCAACGGATTATTACTTTGAGAATTTGTTGGCTTGTTTTTAATTTTAGATATCGTTGAGTTTATTAATTTCTCGGAATATCCATTTAGTTAGACCTTTTTAATGTTGTAATTTCTGTGGTTAATACTTTATTATTACTCCAAATATTTACGGCTCTTAAATACAAACTTCTTATAACTCCTTGTTTTGTACCAACAGAATGGTTAGACTTAAAATTTAGGTACTGTCCCGTGTTTTCCTATATACAGTGGTTTGAATGCCTCTGTCTAATCGTTTGACAAGAACATCCAAAAAAGGTAAGGCGGAATCTTTTTCAATTTCTATGGTGCATTTGATTGTTGGTCGAATACCGTTCAGATAGTGTAGAAAATTCTGTAGTTCGTCATCATTTTCCGGCCATATAATAAATGTGTCATCCATGTATCGTAGCCATAGTTTTGGTTTGACTCTTGCTGTGTTGATCGCATGGTCCTCGAACCACTCCATGTAGATGCTTGCTACCACACTGGCGAAAGAGACGATGCCCATTGGAAGTCCAACATTTTTAACTTTAAAAAAATTTATTAACTAAACTTTTGTTCGTTTGGCCAAGGTGTCAAAAAGCCTGTATATAGATATAGCTTCCCTTGTAGCTGTTCGAATAATAAATAAAAGGTTGGTTGGTAGCTTAACATATTCCCTTTGGAAATTTTTTCACAAAGAGGAACAAGAAAATTAAAATGGAAACAGTTTTTTTTGTTTATTTAAAAATCTGTTTCCCAAAAACTACTCGAAGCTTTCAGACTCTGATACTGTAGACAGTGGTGGCCCGTGAGTTGTAAAGCTGGGGGGCACAAATGACTTAAGGGTGCGTAGATAAAAAGCAGCCACCCCTCTAGTACTCTAATGTATCTTTTTGATTGAGTTAATAAAATCTATATGTTTGTGGCGGATTCATTTTATAAACACAACTTTTTCTGGGTATTACGCCACTAGTAAGGAAAAATTATTTTAAAAAATTATAAAAAACCACTGCGTTTCTCCTAGAAAAATAAAAATCACTAATTTGTCAGTGGCTTTCTATAAAAATAAATAGTTGCCTAGTAAAAACTTAAACCACTTATCTTTTAATTGTAGTTTTAAAATTTAATTTTAATACGGAAAAAAAACATTCTTACAAAAAAAACTCAGTTATTGATTTATTGAGTCTTTTTATAAATTTAAAAATAATTTTTTAAAAACTCATATTTAGAAAAAACATTTTTTTTTTAAATCAGGTTTTTGTTTAGCTTTTTTTTTAATTTTCTCGAAAAGCATTCTGTTTAGAAAACAGTTTTTTGAAAACTTTTTTTTTTTAAACATAATTTTCAAGAACTTTTTTTCGAAATCAACTTCAACAAATTTAAATTTTGTGTTTAGCAAAATTTAAAAAAAAAATTTTAATCATTAAAAACTAGTAAAGTATCTGATCTTTTTCCTCCAAAATAATTTCAATTGAAAATTTTTTTTTAAACTTGTTTTTTGAAAAAGTTTTTTTGGAAAAAAATACTTTTTTATTGACAAATTTTCGGTAAAATTTTTTTTTCAAAAATTGTTTATCGAAAAAAAATTTCCTCGTTCTTATTTCCTGGATCAAAATGCCTGAATCTCCAATATAATTAGTAGGAGGCAAAATATTGTCTTATAACACGTTTTTAAGCTTGAAGAGATCTCTCCATGTTAGAACAGCTGACACCAACGATCAATTCGTGTCTCGCTTTTATCCCGTGCCCTTTTCTTCTAAAATTCCTGTATGGATGCCACAGGAGAAACTTTTTTGGACAGTAAAGAATATTAGGAAAGACTCAAACATTCAAATAACTAAGGATTTTTTATTGGAATCGCGATTTGTTTTTTTTTGAAAATAAATTTTTGAAAACTTTTTTTTTGGAGAAGGGGACAATTCGCCGCGACCGACTCGCCGCGGTCTAATTTGCCCCAAAAATACACACTCCTCTGTCCACTTGTTGGGAGATCAAAATCTGTGTTAAACGTAACCGTGGTCAATTGATCGCAAACATATCCTAACCGGTGTCTGGACCACCAACTAGAGGTGTTGAAAAAGTAACTATTCGTTACTTGAGTACTCGTTACTCGACAAATACCGGAGTGACGAATACCGATCCGCAGTGGCGTATATATGGGGGGGCCTGGGGGGCCCGGGCCCCCCCGAAGCTAAGATTTTTTTAGATATTTTCATGAATACAAACATAAAATAGCATAAAATCATGAGGTCTCGCCCGCCCCCCCCCCCCCCGAAACCGTCTCGGCCCCCCCCCCGAAACTTTTTTCTATATACGCCACTGCCGATCCGAAAATTAAATGATTACTTTCGTTACTTTCATTACTTTGATTCCTTCGACAATTTTAGTATTCAGTAATCCAAACTTTTTGAATATTTTTTGAATTCTCGTCTAAGATTGTTATTTTTGTCTCTTTACAAGCTTTTATTTAGCTCCAGATGTTCTGTCTAACTATCTAACTATCTAACTATCTAACTATCTAAGCATCTAACTATCTAACTATCTAACTATCTAACTATCTAACTATCTAACTATCTAACTATCTAACTATCTAACTATCTAACTATCTAACTATCTAACTATCTAACTATCTAACTATCTGACTATCTAACTATCTAACTATCTAACTATCTAACTATCTAACTATCTAACTATCTAACTATCTAACTATCTAACTATCTAACTATCTAACTATCTAACTATCTAACTATCTAACTATCTAACTATCTAACTATCTAACTATCTAACTATCTAACTATGTAACTATCTAACTATCTAACTATCTAACTATCTAACTATCTAACTATCTAACTATCCAACTATCTAACTATCTAACTATCTAACTATCTAACTATCTAACTATCTAACTATCTTACTATCTAACTATCTAACTATCTAACTATCTAACTATCTAACTATCTAACTATCTAACTATCTAACTATCTAACTATCTATCAAATCTTGTGAAGCGTTTTTGACACACTTCCCATTATCCGATTTGGATGAAATTTGGTACACACATAGTGGTCTCATGACAATACAACATTAAGAAAAAAATATCCTATATTGTAGGTATGATTGAATTGAATATAGTTACATCGATCAAAGTAACGATAGTAACGAATATATAAAATTATTACTTAGTTGTCGAGTAACGATTAGTAACGAGTATTCAAAAGTAACGAAAATTAACACCTTTACCTTTCATATCTCTGATGTGTCCTTACTGCCTATTTATTCTTTACACTGTTATCTATGCTCCAGTAACACCACTGCTTGCCTCCACTGTTTTCACTTATTCCCTAAGATGATGGAACATCGTATTTCCAAGGAAAACGGACAAGGGCGGCGGCTTTTATGCCTGTGTAACTGTCAATTAAGCTGTCAAAATCGCTCTTTTGTTTTGTCAGACAAAATATAGAGCAATGGGTCTGTACACAATTACTATGTACAGTGAAACCTCCTATAAGCGGACACCTACGGTTTCGCTCTATTTCGTCCGCTTATTGGAGGTGTCCGGTTATGAGAAAGAGCAGCGAAATTTTAATATATATATAAAATTCACTTTAACTAGATTTTTAAGCATGTTTTCAGCTGTCTTAAGCAAAAATACCATAAAAAAAATGCGAATTGCCCATATCTCTATTACTTATTACTAATAAATATTCTATTAGTTGGAATTGTGCCCCCTGGAGCCCCCCTCTTAAGATACGGCCTTGCAGTAAAGCCACGTAAGCATTACTTGGTTGTTTTTTTATAATAGAGGTTTTTCTAAACATAGTTTGTTAATCAAACAAATATATTTCTCTTGAGTGGTTCAACTTGTTTTGTGTTTTTTAAGAATTGGCCTTATTATATCCGTTATGATCTAAATAAAGCCATGAGAAAATTGAAAAATAAAAATATGCCTTTATCTGACAACATGTATTGTTGGTATTTAAAATAAAAAATAAATCAAACAAGTTTCGTGGCTAATCGGGCAAAAAGGAGTTTTTTTGTTTCCCTTATATTTTTCCGTGGGTAGCCTGAAAGCTTAACCTCACGGGGGTCCAAGATCTAATGGACACCTAATAAGTGTTGACAGTTAACCGTTTCGTCGTTATGGGACTCCTCAGAACACTGCTGGTCAATGTGACAAATCTTGCGAAGTTAATCAGACGGTTTTGTCTCTAATTAAATGTAATTAGTGAGCGAACTATAGCAAGAGGCGCCATCTACCGAGATACGAGAGAAACAAAAAACTAAAAGCAGACGAAAACACTGCTATACAATATCGATCAATGAAAAGATCGAATGCAAATAAAAGAAAACAACTATAGTCCGTGACCTACGACATCTCTTTGTCTCTCAGGCCGGATCAACACAGATTGCATTTTTACCCGTCTTCAAGACAGTGAGCGTCAATCAACGGAATTTTTAAGCCAAATAATACTAACAAACGTGGAATCTCGTATCTTGGACCCCCGTGAGGTTAAGATTTCAGGCTACCCACGGAAAAATATAAGGGAAACAAAAAACTCCTTTTTGCCCGATTAGCCACGAAACTTGTTTGATTTTTAAATTCACGGGTACGAGATTCCACGTTTGTTAATAAAAAATAAAACTTCTAAATAGTGACAGGTCCTTATTCTCATTTTTTAAAACAATTTTTCGAAAAAAAAAAATTTAAAAACATTTTTTTGAAACTCATTTCTTTGAGAAAACAGGTTTGCCGAACGAAATTTTTTCGAAATATTTTTTTGATTTTTTTTGTTGATCACATTTTACTAGAAATTTTATTTTCATAATCTAGTTTTCCTGTTTTTTTTTTGGAAAGTCGAAATCGGTGTTATCCTAACTTTTCTCAATTGATTGAGGTTAGGTGAGGACCGATTTTGACCTCCCAAAAGAAGAACCAGGAAGGCTAGTATGAAAATTATTTTTCAAAAAAATGTCACATTTTTTTTTTTTACGGGTATGCGCACTCGCAAGGAGATCCCTATCACGCTCGAAAAGCGGCAAGTGCGCGGAAATGTTGGTGTGTGTTGGTTTTGAAACGGTTCAGGTTGTAACCTTCAGGGAAAACTGTCGCAGGGAGTTTATTCCACAGCGATGCTGTTCTCCAGAGATATGAATTCTGATAGGTTCTTGGTGCCTCTATTTTGACAATAAATTGATGGTTACCGTCTGTTTGACGTGTTCGCCTAGTAGGTGCTACTCCCGGGGGGATCATACGTGCCAACTCTTCAGAGCATTTTCCGTGATAATACCTGTAGAAGAGAGATAGATCGCCCACAGTTCTTCGATGTTCGAGACTATCCAAGCTACGGGTAAGTGCGGGGTCATTGATCAGCTTGATAGCTCGTTTTTGCACTGTGTTCAAAATCATTAAGGTATGTTTGGGTGCCGCAATCCATATATGTGAGCAGTACTCCATAGTTGGTCGAATCTGGGCTTTGTAGAGTGTCAGCAGTTGGCTTGGTGTATACAGATGTCTTGTACGAAATAGCACCCCAAGCTTTTGGGACGCCCTTTTAGCTATATCTGCCACGTGACTGTGCCAAGACATGTTGGTCTCTGCAGTGACTCAAAATGTTCAACTGGCTCTGCAATGCGACAGCACTTCCAGATAGCATGATGTTTGGCTCACCGGTGCTGGTCTTTTTTGAAAACAGGGCTGCTTGGGTTTTTTGCGCGTTGAACTGTACAAGGTTTTTGTTGCCCCAGTCCTCTATTATCTCCAAGTCGTTATTTATCTGTGATATTTCAGTTAGTCTAAGGTAATGGAATTCACGTGCGGAGAGACATGTGGGTGGTATGACTGAGGAGACTACATTGCCATCATCTGCAAAGCAATAAAGTGGATTTACTGTTTTATCTATGAGGTCATTTATGTAAATCAGAAAAAGTGTTGGCGAAAGGATTGCTCCCTGTGGCACACCAGCATTTATTTGGTAAGAGTTGGAGTTCCGGCCATCCAGTGCAACATAAATGGATCTATCCTTAAAGTAACTTTCAAACCAAGTGCAAAGTCTCGGCGACAATCCCGTTGCTTTGAGTTTGTTGAGCAGATTTTGATGCCAGACTTTATCGAATGCTTTAGTTGTGATTCCAAATTTTTTTCCAAAAATTTGACTGAAAAAATTATCTTTTTAAAATAAAGTTCTGAAAATCATTGTTTTACAAAAAAATTTTATTGTTTTTTGAAAAAGATGCTTTTCGAAAAAAAAATTTTTTTTGAAAGCTTAGGTTTAAAAAAAAAGAGCATTCAAAAAAAGTTTTCACGACCCGTAGTTACCATTTCCATTCTGTATAACTTAAGATAAACCTGAATAATAGGCAATGTCAAACCTAAACATCACTTTATATTTTTTTTGAACTTTCAAACTCAACGTTTTTATCTGTAAAAGTCGACCGGAAATTGACCCTTTATATGACGTTCCAAAAGTGGAAAACACTTTGGGAGACTTGTGGAAAAACGAAAAAGGCAAAATAAGAAAAAATCGATTGTCAGATATATAGACGTACACTGAAAAAAAAAGAAACGGTTTAGAACTTTCCTAGCCCGTGCTGCAACAAGCGCGGATCTGGGTCAAAATCTAGGGGGGGGGGGGTAATTGTCGACGAAAAGTTTTGCAACATAATTATTTTTTCTAGGGGGAGGGTAATTCTCCTTTTTTTCCTTTAATTATTAATAAAAAAAGCATATTTTATTTTCTAGGGGGGGATAACTACCCCGTTACCCCCCCTCAAATCCGCGCTTGGGCTGCAATGGACAGAGAACGTATTGTTTTTGATAAAAATAATTGAGATAACACCGAAAATATGTTTTATCAATAGACACTTATTGAAATAAAAACCTGACCTTATTTTAAATCGACCGTATTCTGACAGATTTACATATAAAAAGCAGCTGCTTTCTTTCGTCTTTCTGTCTGATATTATGACCGGCAAACTTCCATTTTAATTTTGCCACTTCTCGTCTTACCTCTCTTACTTTTGTTTTATTTAATAGTTAAGTACAGGAAGGATACATTGGTTATACACTTTCATTTTGAGGTACTGAGGATATTTTGTATTTTTTAATATGTAGCTTAATTTACCGAATGCTGCCAGGCCAATCTTACTCGTCTCTTGATTTCAGCTGTTTGGTTTTCCTTTTTAGTTTAATAATTTTTCCTAGATATATATATATATATATATATATATATATATATATATATATATATATATATATATATTTATTCCTCTACTTGTTCTATTTTCTCTTGGTTTATTTTGATCGTGATATCCTCATCTCTGTTTGTTATGAGTTTAGTTTTAGTTCAGTTCCTACTTAAGCCTATATTTTTAGCTGCTGTATCCAATTCCTCCAGCATTTTTATCAGTTCATTTTTATCTTTTAATAAGGCAATACCATCAGCATATCTTAGGTGGTTCAAGAATTGTCCGTTTAGTTTGATGCCTATTTCTTCCCAATCTACGTTTTAAATAGTTTAGGGGATATTGTGTCACCCTGGCTGACATCTCTTCTTATGAGGATTGGCTTGGTTCCTTCGTGGATTTTGATTGATGTGGTTGCTTCGCTATAATAATCATTCTTTATAAAAATATATTTTTCTTTTAGTGTAGAATGGTCGGATAAAGCACTTTTGTGTGTTATTGCCAAAATGGCTTATATAAAGAGGACTATACATAGGTCAATTTGATGATGTAAAAAAAGTTAAAAGCGCACTGAATAGAAGTCTGATTTTTATTGTGCTATAACACAATTTATTTTTAAACTAAAAAAAAAATCGTAAATGATCAAAAATTCTTTAAGCATTTGAGCCAAAAATCTATAAAATTGATATCTATGTTCCTGATAAAAATAACTAGGTAGGTAGCGTTAGATAAATGAGAAAAAAGTAGTCCAAATGTCGTTGCCATTGTAAACATGCCTTGATCAATTTTTTTAGTGGCGCAAAACCAACTATTTTTGGGGTTCTAACCCTAGTTTTTTAAAGAAACTAACCCTGACCCTCTCAAATTACACCATAAAATGAGTCAAAATTTATCAAAAATTCTGCTGAATTAATTTAAATAATAAATTAATTTAAATAATAAATTAATTAACCCTTAGTTTACCATAGTCTTATTGCACTATTTAGAGGGCGTAAATTAAAGTATACATGCTCCACACACAAGAACAAAACGACTAATTGCACACTATTTGGCTGGCGTGCCTGACACATATTTAAGTTGATTCTTTTCTTTAAACAATGTAAAAATTGTCTAACTCTGTCGCTCATATCACTATCACTGGTAAAAATATCTCTTTGGTCGACGGCGCCAGCAGACAAGCGGCACACATTCCACCCCCACATACTCAGCGTTTCCACGGCAGGTAGCGGCCCACCCAGGCGTAGCGTATTACCGATTCGAAGTGTGATCCACTGCATTGCACAGGGTTTATGATATTTTATGTAATTTAAAAAAATGCATAAAATAACATATAACATATTAAGATGTTTTAAAAATACTCTGCCAATCTATGGGCACCTAAGCTCACACTAGGTACTATAGTTATAGTGTACGTGTGAGCTAATATAACTAAAAACTGAAATATATTTTATTGAACTCCAGACCTAATTACCTTTCGTTTGATACCACACAAGCCATGTTTTGACTTAAACTTTAATTTTTCAAATCTACCCCCACCTTTTTTTTAAACTAAAATGTATTTTATTTAAATCAAGACGCAATTACCTTTCGTTTGATATCATACACGCCATATTTTTACATAAACTCTAATTTTTGAAATATACCCCCACCCTTTTATTTGGCTTGTGTTTGGTGGATTTTATTCATTTTAAAATGGGACCATCTCGACCCAAAACCCACCGTAGGTACCAAATTTCATTAGAATCGGGCAAGCGGTTTTTGAGTTATGCGCGTTGGTCGTTACAGACAGACAGACAGACATACAAACAGACAGACAGACAGACCGACAGACAGACAGACAGACAGACATACAGACAGACAGACGGCGCAACAAAAAAGTTTGAAAATCATCTGAAACGCAAAGATATATAAAAATTTTTGAAATCGGAGCAACTTTTTTTTTCTTGAAAAAATTAGGATCACTATAGCTCACACTACTATAGTATAGTATATGTGTGAGCTAAAAACGGGTAAAAACTACAGCCAACTCAGGACGACCACGACTGTTGCACTGAAAAGGAGAGAAGTCTATCCTCTATAACCAAGTTCTGCTGGCACGATAGCGATGTTAGATAGATGCAACATGTAGCAGGAGCACCTTTCGGAAAAGGTGTAAAAGCGTGGGTCCACTGTGTATACTTGCTACGCAGTATAATGATCCCTGCCCTCGACAAAGAGGTGCCAGGCAAAATTAAATCCTTTTAGAGAAATAAAACTTGCATCCTAAGGGGCAAGGGTGCGCCTAGTCGCTACTACGACTTTAACAATCACCTAACTTTGCTTCTTTTTTTGTTGCAGATATTCATCCTACTAACCCCACTTCACCCTAACTCAGCTATCTTCTAGAAAACAGCTACGCACCGCATCAGTCACTTCCTTCTTCAATAGGAAATTCTTCCAGAAATATCAAAACGATAGTAAATTTTCAAAAAGTCAAATTTTTAAACTAACCTAACCTAACCTGATAAAAATAACAATACCTAAACCCTTTTAAAAAAAACAAGGAGATACTAACAACAAAATACAAATTTTAAGTTATCTATGTTATAGTTGAATAAAGTAACAAAACGAAAAGAAGAAACAAAAACAAAAATAATTTAGTGTACCAAACAAAAAAAGAATATAAATATTAGGTACCTTACTTTAGAATAAGACTTAAAAAATAGCACTAGATTTTAATAACTACGCTAAAACTTTAGTTATAACCGTAATGCTTAAAATAAAGTAATCAATCAGTGACAAACTGACTCAACATCCAGCTGAAGTGACTAAAAAAAGAGAGAAAGGCTGATCGTAGCTCTGGTTGAAAAGAGATGACATGATTTGTTGGGGTGACTAAAGAAAGAGAGAAAGACTGATCGTACGGTTTGTTAAAAAGAGATGACATGATTTGAAATAAACCCTGGCGTTGGCGCATGCCCGCGGCCTTAAGATGCCGGGGACATAATGTACCCAATGGTAAGTAAATTTGCTAATTGCTAATAAATATTTGTTTATATTTAATAATTTTTTGTTAAATATTAATAAATATTTGTTAATATTTAAAACATTTGGTTAATTATGGAAAAAGGGACTAATGTGAATAAAGCCAGGCATTCAGAGTGTCGGACAGTATTTTGACAGTTTTACATTGCAATATGACGGCCGGTCTTTCAATATTAGGCCTTTGTTTATTATAAGAACCAGGCAGTGTCGTAGTATTGTCGTATACATATATATATATATATATATATATATATATATATATATATATATATATATATATATATATATATATACTTAAGTGTAGTCCAGGAGCCGACAAGCAGCCAGCCGAGGAACCAGGAATAATAACCCAGGAGCCTGCTAGTGCTATATAGTCGGTACTAGGATGGTACGAGCATAAATCTCCTACAGTCAACTCACGATGACCACGACTGTTGCGCTGAAAAGGAAGGAAGTCTATCGTCTATAACCAAGTTGTGCTGGGACGATGGCGATGTTAGATAGATGCAAGTCTGACATGTAGCAGGACCACTTTTCGGAAGGGGTGTAAAAGCGTGGGTCCACTGTGTATACTTGCTGCGCAGTATAAAGATACCTGTCCTCGACAAAGAGGTACAAGGCAAAATTAAGTCCTCTTAGAAAAAGAAAACTTGCATTCTAAGGGGCACGTACAGCGTGTCCCATTTTCGATGGGATTAAATATCGATTTTCTGATTGCACCTTACCGTGCTCTTTTTTGGAGCCCTTAAAAATGGTGTAATCAGATTTTTGCAATACCCCGTGGTTTCGGTAATACAGGGAGTTTTTGAAAAAATTGCATTTTAATTAATTCCTTGTATCTCGCTTATTTTGCAAGATATTTTTATTCTGTAAAAACCTTTCTATGGCAACTTTTTTAGAGCAAAATAATGACGTTGTCAATTTTTTAAAATATTGTTTAGTTTTTGAGATATGGTATTTATCATAAAAAAATTAAATACGGACCTGGATTTTTTTTATTACTACTTTGATTGGTTCCATGCTATTATTACCTTAAAATGATAAAACTTTAATATTTTTTTGATTTAAGGTTAAAAAAAAACTATTTAATATTTGAAAAAAAAATATAGTCCGAACCTGAAAATTTCCAACGTAATTATAAATTAAAAATTGCAAGACACACTAGTGGCACGATTTTTAGTTCATCTGTTTTGAAATGATAATTAAAAGATTTATAAATAAAGTAAAAAACGTTAAAAAGTTACAAAAATAATATCATACTAATTATTTGATGGTAGCACAGCAGGTCGTGAATTTTTGTGAATGGCTTACAATTATTTTAAACTGGCTAGAAATCGACCATATCCAGATTTTGAAAAATGTGATATGTTTGACTGCTTCATTCAAGCAACAAAATCCCAATATTTAAATGGCAGAAATATTTTTATGCAAAATGCGTTAAGAAAAATTACTGAAAAATGCCAACAATGTTTTTTTTTTGTATTTTTCGTAGACTTTGTTTCAAATAAATCTGTAAATTAACGTAAAACCATTTTAATATGCTAAGTATCAAAACAGTTAAACTAAAAATTGTTTAACTAGCAATTTTTAATTTATATTTATGTTGGAAATATCCAGGTTCGGACTAATTTTTTTTTAAATATTATTTTTTTTTTCCCTTAAAACAAAAATTTTTAAATTTTTTATTATTTTATAATAATACTAGCAGAAACCAATCAAAATAGTAATCAAAAAAATCCAGGTCCGTATTTAATTTTTTTATGATAAATACCATATCTCAAAAACTAAACAATATTTTAAAAAGTTGACAACGTCATTATTTTCTTCTGAAAAAGTTGACATGAAAAGGTTTTTACAGAATAAAAATATCTCGCGGAATAAGCGAGATACAAGGGATTATTAAAAATACAATTTTTTTTAAAACTCCCTGTATTAGCGAAACTACGGGGTATAGCAAAAATCTGATAACACCATTTTTAAGGGCTCAAAAAAAGAGCACGGTAAGGTGCAATCAGAAAATCAATATCTTTAATAATAACCGAGTTTCCCATTTAATCCCATCGAAAATGGGACACGCTGTACATCAGTTTGGCATATGATGTACGGACAAATCGGGGTTATCGAAAAGGGCGCGCCGTTTGCCTAGTCGCTAGGCTAAAAAATGGTCTCCCCACCACTACTACTACTACCATAAGAACCGGAATAAAAACTGCCTTTCTTTATTGAAGATATATAAACGAATTATTTTTAAAAGCTCAACTCTCAGCCTACAACGTAAAACTGTCAAAATACTGCCTGGTACTATTACTGCCTATCGTTGTTCCAATAAGTTCTTATTAAAAAATATTGGTTTATTATTACGTAATAGCTAGTTCTTAACCCCATTTATGGCGAATGGTCTCTATTTTCTGTCACATTCACCGTATTATTTTGCTTAGAACATGCCACTGCTTTAGACATATACTACACTAAGGACACTAATTTTAAAACGAAACATTGCACATAATTTAGTGGCCTTAAGATACACTGATTTTTGTTTATTTTTACGCTATTTTTACACGTAACTTTTTGGCTATAGAGTTTTTAAGCAAACAGCTTTTTATATCATTTTGCTTTTAAAAATTTTTAACTATTTAATGTTTGTCATACGAGGATGGGATGAAATGTTGTCGACCTTACATAAATAATAATTTATTTTTCTACATAGTCCCCTTATAAGGTAATACATTTGGCCCAACGATGTTCAACTGATTTGACGCCATCACTGAAGTCTGATTTATCCAACTAGCAAAATAGGCGTTTGTAGCTGCAATGACTTTTTTTTAGGTTTGGAAACAAATAAAAGTCTGACGGAGCTAGGTCTGGCGAATAAGGTGGATGGTTTAACAGCCTAGCTGATGGATTTTAGCCATTACAGGATCGGACTTGTGGCAAGGTGCATTGTCCTAATGAAACAATTTTTTTTTCTTGCCAAACCAGGGCGTTTTTAGCTTATATTCTGCTTGAGCTGGTCCAGTAAGTCGCTGTAGTACTCTGAATTTGTTGTTCTTCCTTTTTCGAGATAATCTATGAGGAGTATCCCTTTAGTGTCCCAAAAGACCGTTGCCATGACCTTTCCAGCAGACGGTACTGCCTTTGCCTTCTTTGGAACTGGTTCCTTTGTCGTCCATTGTTTGGACTGTTGCTTAGTTTCAGGGGTATAATGGTGAACCCATATTTCATTAACCGTAATAGATCTACTCAAAAAGTCCCCTGAATCACGTCTAAACAGTGCCAAATTCTCCTCTAAAATAGTTAGACGCACGAGCTTTTGATCTGGCATGAGCAAACGCGGCACCCATCGGGCGGATAGCTTTCTCATATCTAAAACTTCACATAAAATTTGGTGAACTCGCTCTTTTGATATGCCCACAGCCTCAGCTACCTCTTCCAGTCTTAATTTGCGATCTTTTAGAATTAGTTTGTGAATGGTTTGCACCATTTCTTCAGAAGTTGCCGTTTATGGCCTGCCAGAACGCGGAGCATCATCAGTGCTAGTAAGACCACGTTTAAAGTCCGATACCCAAGTTTTAACCGTGGTATAGGAAGGAGCAGATTCCCCTAGTGTAGCATCTAGTTCAGCTTTTATTTCCATCTGCGCATAACCCTTTGATATGAAAATATTTTTTCACGGCTCTTATCTCGTTTTTTTTCATCTTTTAAAATTGACAAACTGTATAAACTTTCAAAATAAGCAGGACACAAACTACTTGACGCACTCAGTTTAAACTTCTAGCGTATACTGATCACAAGCAAGGCTGCTCAAACATGTTGGAACATGAAAGCAAATCGGGCCTGCTATAGCCTAGGCTGGAAACTTTTTATCCCATCCTCGTAGCACTCCACTATTATGAAGTATGACAGGGTCTAGGGTCTAGGAGTTTTTTTAAACTAAATAAATAGAAAACACCTTTTTTGTTGTATAATAAATAAATAATAATATCTCAAAAAAGGTAACTCCTCACAAAGAGTACATTAACTTTTTTAAAAGACCCAAAAAAAAAGTTTCTTTTTTCAACAAATAGATGTGCTTAACAGCATTTCCTAAAGAAGTTAACAAGAACTTTAGCCGAAACTTTTTGTTAAGTTGATGAATTTTTCGAAAAGAAATTAACTGGAATTAATTTACTTTTACTTAACACGGAGAAGAAAAAAGAGAATTCCTTATAAATGAATTTCAGAAGAAAAAAAAAAGAAAGAAATACTTTTTTTCATTTAATTATTTACGGTCAGTACACAGCATGTCCCATTTTCGATGGGATTTAATCGGAATCTCAGTTATTAATAGAGGTAGCTACTACTACTATGTCAGTTTAGAACGTTTTTTTTACGTTGTCCGACGCCTATTCTCCACCTTCTTCGATCCTGATAATCATCTACTGTCAGATTTTTTTGACTCATTGATCTGTTGCCATTCCAGTTTAGGACGCCCTCTTTTTTTACGCCCTATTGGGTGCCATTCTGGGACCTTCTTTGGTAATCTTTTATCGTTCATCCGTTGTACCTGGCTGTACCATATCAGTTGTCTTTTAGTGATGTCATCCATTATGCTTCCCTCGATTCCCATTATTTCTTTTATGGTCTCATTTATTATATGATATTCTCATTAATCTTCTTTCCATTTTTTATTTTATATGTTTCTGTTACACGACAAGTCTTTATTCCATAGAACAGCGTGCTTTTCACCATTGTTTCATATATGTTAAATTTTACATTCTTTTTTATCTCTCTGCTCCACAAAATACTGTTAAGACATCCAATAACCTTTTTTGCTTTTACTATTCTTTTTGCCAGTCTGTACCTGTCTTATCAAATGTGACAGATAAGTATAGAAACTCATTGCATGGAGATATTGTTTGTCCATCGCGTTTAGTTCTAACTCACTTGTTTCGTTTCCAATAAATCAATACTGTGTCCTGTCCATGTTCACTGTTACCTTCCACTTTTTGTATTCTTCTGTTAACTTTCTCATCATATACTCCATGTTAGAAGTATTGAAAAAGTAACTATTCATTACTCGAGTACTCATTACTCGACAAATAACAGAGTAACGAATACCGATCCGAAAGTTAAATGATTACTTTCGTCTTTGATTACTTTGAATGTTTGAATTATTTTACTATTCAGTAATCAAAATCAGGGAGTAACTATGATAACTTAAATATTTTAAATCGCTAATTAAATATTTTCTGAGTTCTCGTCTAAGATTGTTATTTTTGTCTCTATTTTTCTTTACTTTTAGATTTTATTTATGTATTTCTTTGTATGTAAGGCATTAGATTTTTGAAAAACGTTGTACACAGAAAAGTTTCAACGTAATTCCTACCTTAATTTTTTTAATTTTAGCCTGCATCTTGAAAATTTCAATTGAATATTTCCATAATATCTTCGAATTAACGACAGTCCGAAAATTTTGCACTAATTGTATGAATGAATTGAATACAGTTACAGTAATCAAAGTAACGATAGTAACGAATATATAAAATGATTACTTTGTAGTCGAGTAACGATTAGGAACCAGTATTCAAAATTAACGAAAATAAACACCTCTACTCCATGTCTTATTTATCATTGACTATAATTACTTGGTCGTCAGCAAACCGTAGTGTGTATATGGTAAACCGGTCGTTAAGTTGTATTCCCAGTTTTCTAGAGCTACTGCGATATCTATTTTAAAAAGACTTGGAGAGATACAACATCCCCGTCTTAAGCCTTTCGTTACCAGGAATTTTTTTGAAAGTCGATTTCCAATTTTAATTTTAGATTTTGACCCTTTGTACTATTCTTTTATCGGTTTTATGCATGTATGATTGATATTAGATTGGTATAACACTGTCTATAATTTTTCTACTAGAACAGTATCATATGCTTTCTGTAAGTCCAAAAAGGTAACATGAGTCTCTATATTTCTGGGACTCCTTTTCTCAATAACTTCTTTAGGACAAAAATATTATCACTACAAGATCTACCTGTACGAAACCCACTTTGCCCTTGGGAAATGGGACATGCTGTACACCCATAAAATAAATAGAGCGTGTTAAACAAGGCATCCCTTAAACATAGACGCCTCAGTTTGGGGGGAGCTCGGGGTTCGTCCACCCTAAGATTTTTTTAGATATATTCCACATATTTCATGAATAAAAAGATAAAATACGATATCATGAGGCCTCGGGCCCCCCCGAAGACATATTCCTGGGTGCGTCACTGCCTTAAACTAGCGTTAGCGCTTGTATATCGTAACGTAGACTAATATTTGTACGCAGCAGCAGCTTTTTGTGGGCACATTCATCAAACCACTAAATCTCTCTAATAATAGCCGATTTTTTTCTACATATTGACACAGAAACAACAACAATACATCTCACCAAAACATACAAGCAGAATACAGTCGCCTTATCAGAGTCCTGTCAAAAAAGTGTTGGCAACTGTCAGCAGGAATAACGTTGACTGTCAAAATTTAGAGGATTGTCTACCGTTGCTTTTGCAGGTAACCCTATTATAATGTTCTATATAAGTTATCAAAATCTCTCTAATATTAACCAGAAAATATTCCGTTATATGAGAAGGTCAAAACTTCTCATATTAACGAAAAAAGAACGTTTTATTAATCTGTCAAAATCTCTCTAATATTACCCAAAAACTATACTGTATAAGTCTGCCAAAACATCTCCTTTTATTTAATATGAGTCTGTTAAACTCTCCCATTTATACCAAAAAAACACGTAGGGTATATATGAATCTTTCTAATATTAATCATAAAATATAACGGTATGTCAGTAAGCTAAAATTTCTCTAATATCAACCATAATGTTGTGTGACTCCGTCAAAATTTCTTGAATATTAAAAGGAACAGTGGCAGGTAACCATATTGTAACGCTTAGATCTGTTAAAATCTCTCTAATATTCACCATAAAATATAACGTTTTATGAGTCTATCAAAATATTTATTTTTCTAATTACTATACAAATAACCATTTTATAGGCCTGTCAAAATCTCTCTAATATTAACCAAAAAATATACCGGTTTATGAGTCATCAACATTTTTCCTCTCTCAGCAGCAACTTACCACCTTTGAAACATTTAACAATTCGGGAATGTTTTGAGATCAATTAGTTTCAAAAATTGCTCTCTATTAAAGAGTTTTTGATAATCTTTTTTTACACCTCTAAACAACGCAATTTATCTTCTTAAATATCTCTAAAATCATCTCAAATACAAAGGTGCAAAGACAAAGACAAGAAGACACCCTTCAAAGACAGCAACACTCGCCCGGTGAGGTTCCTGGAGGTCCTCTGATCCGACCACAACCTCAGATACGTCCTCAGCAAAGCGACGCTCAGATAGCGGTTATTACCAGACAACAAAGAGGCAACCTCCATCAGAGAGGAGGTAACAGAGGTAAGTACAAAATAAAAAGAGGTGTAAAATCTCAGGATATCAATGTAAAATGTCTTCAGAAGCTTTATGTATCATAAAATTAATCACAGAAATGTTTAAAGTGATATAGAGCTTCAGAGAGGTTTATGCTCTACTGGTTCTAATTCTCTTGAAAGTTCTAAATCTCCTCAATTGACTAACCCTAGCAAACTATGCCTAACCCTTACAAACCCTCTCTGAGGTTTTCATAATAGCCTTTAAAACTAGGTAGGTTAATCACAGAAAATTTAAAATCATATTATGCTGTTAAGTATTTGGTTTTCTCAAATGTTCTAAATCTCCTCAATTGAATAACCCTACTTAACTATGCCTAACTGACCCTAACCCACCCACTCTGAGGTTGTCACCACTAATAGCCTTTAAAACTAGGATACAACTTTACCATAGTATTATCTAACTAACACTTACGAAACCTTACAGGTGGACCTAGATATAAAATCTGCCTTAACAATATTAAAAGATTTATAGTGTCTCAGAATAATAATCTAAAATGTTCTCAGAAGCTTGATGCATCATAAAATTAATCACAGGAAGATTTAAAGTGATATAGAGCTACAGAAAGGTTTATATTCCGCTGTTTTTAGTTCTTTTAAAAGTCCTAAATCTCCTTAATTGACTAACCTTAGCAAACTATGCTTAACGAACCCTTACAAACCCTTTCTGAGGTTGTCATAACTAATAACCTTTAAAACTAGGAAGGTTAATCATAGGAAGATTTAAAGTCATATGAAGCTGTTAAGTATTTGGTTCTCTCAAATGTTCTTAGTCTCAATCCCTACTCAACTATTCCTAACTAACCCTAACAAATCCACTCTGAGGTTGTCATGAGGTTGCCTAATTGACCCTAAAAACTATCTTACCATAATAATAACAAACTAACATTTACTAACCCTCTCAGGTGGACCTAACCAACAGCTTCTACGAGGAGGACCTCAAAGTGGCAACGCAGCAGGTGAAGGTGAGACCAGCGGTACCTCGTGTGACGAGGACTGCGAGGAGGAGGAATCGAGAAAGCCCAAGAAACCTCTCTATCGAAGGGTTTACTCGTACGTACGAGAAGCTTGGACTGGTGTCAAATCAGCGTTAGGTGGGTTTGTTTTAGGTTAGGTCAAGACAGTGGCGTATATAAGAGGGGGTTCGTCCTCTCCCCCCCCCCGAAGTAATTTTTTTAGACATTTTTTACATATTTTATTAATACAAACAAAGAATAGCATAAAATACGGCCTCATGGGGTCTCGGCCCCCCCCATAAACTGTCTCGGGCCTACTCCAACACTTTTTTCTATATACGCCACTCGGTCAAGACAAAAAATCTGAATTCGGTCTAGAAGAATTTTATATTACTTTTGAGCAAATAATCCTTTCACCCTAGTTCGACCCCGCTAAAATCATATACCTCGCTTATTCTTCCCCACAATTGTCGACAGGAACTAAGGAAACCCCCACTAAACCCCCCTAATCCTGGATTTGTTAGGTTTCATTTCTCAAAAACTAACCTTTTTAGCAAAAATTGCAAAAAACAATTTGTAGCGGAAAACAAAATTCCTTTTTCAATGTATTGGTCGACAAGGTTAGCATAAGAAATTAGCTCCTCAGTGGCGTCCATAAATTAAGATAATTTACAAAATTTTCTCAAAAACTACTTTGCTGGGATGGAATTTTGTAGCATACTTTATTATAGAAAATAAGATTTCCATTTAAACTCTCTACTTAGCTTAGTTTTTAAGAAAATTTAACAATAGATAGTTTTTTGGCAATTTTTGAAAGTTACTTTAATTTACAGTTACACATAACATATATACACTATTTTAAAAAAAAATCTATACTCATCTTAAAGTAAGAAATACATTTTTTCGTAAGAAGCCTTCACAGTACTAACAAACCTACTTTCATTCTTATTATAAACAACCTAAAACACAAAGCCTTTTTTTTGGCAGGTTAAATTAATAAAGGAGTGGGGAGGCCAGTACGTACACCTCTAACTACTTACAAACTATTTATTTGTTTAATTTATAAATAGAGGTGAAAGAACCTAAGCGTACACCTTCAACTACTAGCAAAACTCTTTTAAGGTTTTTTATTAAACGCCCAAACAAACAAAACTTCTTTTTATTCGGTTAATTTAAAAGTTTACACCCTGGCGCTGTGTAGCAGAGGACTGACCCTTGGCAGCTACGAGCCATAGCTACACACTAAGCTACACAGAAATTCAAAGGGCAAATGTTTGAGAAGCCACCGTCGATTGTAGGGTGTTGACATCCCTTAGAATCAAAGCAAACAAATCAAGCGATACCTGCGAAGAAAAGGCCTGTTGACATGTTGAGAGGGGTGTGGCGCCTGGCAAGAGTAGGCTATCGATCGGGATCAGCTGTGGGCATCAGGATTTGTGAATGGAGTGTGAAGTTTTGTGTACCTCCACACTACTGAATTCTTATTATCAACAACCTAAAACACAACGCCCTATTTTTGGTCGATTTAATAAAAAAAAAAGGAGTGGGGAGGCCAGTAAGTACACTTGTAAGTACTAACAACCTATTTTCCTATTTTATTTATTTAATTTATAAATAGAGGCGAAAGAACTTGAGCGTACACCTTCCACTACTTACAAAACTCTTTTAAGGTTTTTATTAAACGCCCAAAGAAACAAAACTTCTTTTTTATTCAGTTAATTTAAAAGTTTACTCCCAGGCGCTGTGTAGTAGAGGACTGACCCTTGGTAGCTACGAGCCATAGCTACACACTAAGCTACACATAAATTCAAAGGGCAAATGTTTGAGAAGCCACCGTATGTCGTGAATGGACTTAGGGTGTTGACATCCCTTAGAATCAAAGTAAACAAATCAAGCGAGACCTGCGAAAAAAAGGCCTGTTAAGATGGGTGTGGCGCCTGGCAAGAGTAGGCTATTGATCGGGATCAGTTGCGGGCATCAGGATTTGTGAATGGAGGGAAGTTTTGTGTACCTCCACAGTACTGAATTCTTATTATCAACAACCTAAAACACAAGGCCCTATTTTTGGTCGCTTTAATAAAAAAAGGAGTGGGGAGGCCAGTAAGTACACTTGTAACTACTAACAACCTATTTTCCTATTTTATTTATTTTATTTATAAGTAGAGGTGAGAGAACCTAAGCGTACACCTTCAACTACTTACAAAACTCTTTTAAGGTTTTTATTAAACGCCCAAACAAACAAAACTTCTTTTTTATTCAGTTAATTTAAAAGTTTACACCCTGGCGCTGTCTAGCAGAGGACTGATCCTTGGCAGCTACGAGCCATTGCTACACACTAAGCTACACAGAAATTCAAAGGGCAAATGTTTGAGAAGCCACCGTCGGTCGTGAATGGACTTAGAATCAAAGCAAACATATCCAGCGATAACTCCGAAACAAAGGCCTGTTGGCGTATTTAGAGGGAAGTGGCGCCTGGCGGGTCGTAGGATATTGATCGGAATCAGCTGTTGTGTGAACTTTTTGGATTTTTCGGAGGATCTTTATTTAAAACTGAAGTACGACACAGGGTCAAAAATTTCCTTGTGTTCCATGTGTGTTATAATGATGATCTACGAGAATACAGAATATCATTTAGGGGCCAAACTGCAGGGCGGTTTTTCAAAGCATTTTTAATAAACGTATTTTAGCAGTTTTTCGTTAATTCATTTTATTCAAAAAATAAAAAAAAGTTAGGGCCAAAACACAACAAATATTCAAACCAATCATCGTGAAATTTCATACCCGTGAATTTAAAAATCAAACAAGTTTCATGGCTAATCGGGCAAAAAGGAGTTTTTTGTTTCCCTTATATTTTTCCGTGGGTAGCTTGAAAGCTTAACCTCACGGGGGTCCAAGATCTAATGGACACCTAATAAGTATTGACAGTTAACCGTTTCGTCCTTATGCAAATAAAAGAAAACAACTATATAGTCCGTGACCTACGACAGCTCTTTGTCTTTTCAGGCCGGATCAACGCATTTTGCATTTTTACCCGTCATCAAGACAGTGAACGTCAATCAACGGAATTTTTAAGCCAAATAATACTAACAAACGTGAAATTTCATACCCGTGAATTTAAAAATCAAACAAAATTCCGTTGATTGACGTTCACTGTCTTGATGACGGGTAAAAATGCAAAATGCGTTGATCCGGCCTGAAAAGACAAAGAGCTGTCGTAGGTCACGGACTATAGTTGTTTTCTTTTATTTGCATTCGATCTTTTCATTGATCGATATTGTATCGCAGTGTTTCTCTGCTTTTGGTTTTTTGTTTCTCTCGTATTTCGGTAGATGGCGCCTCTTGCTATAGTTCGTTCACTAATTACATTTAATTAGAGACAAAACCGTCTGATTAACTTCGCAAGATTTGTCACTTGACCAACAGTGTTCTGAGGAGTAAGGACGAAACGGTTAACTGTCAACACTTATTAGGTGTCCATTAGATCTTGGACCCCCGTGAGGTTAAGCTTTCAAGCTACCCACGGAAAAATATAAGGGAAACAAAAAACTCCTTTTTGCCCGATTAGCCATGAAACTTGTTTGATATTCAAACCAATGTTTGGTATTTCAGTAGCCTAGTAGTATTATAGAAAACTGTAGCAAAATTGTTTCGTTTTTTGTATTTTTTGGAAACGTACAAAAGAAAATCTAACAAGATACGTTTGACAATTGAAAAAAAATCTTTCCATGAACAGAAAAAATGTTTTAATTAGTTTTTTATAGACGAAATCTATTAGGATTTATAAAAGCATAGTCAATTTTATATTGCTTCAGGACACCAAATCAGTCTCCTGACTAAAGTGCCACCTCTATTTACCGGGGCCGAGTCAATTCGAGTAACAAAATTTAATTAAGATCACGTGACCAGGATTTTCAGATTATTTTCAGATATTTTGAACAAAATAGAATTTTGTTTATTATAAGCTAAAGGCTTATGAGTAGGTATCGAAAGACATTTTTCTATTTACAAAAGGCTTTTTGAGGGCCACTGGTCATGACCCACCAAACAAAATTACGGGATTATGAACCGATTCATAAGATAATAGTAATTTACCTAACAAATACGGAAGAGGCACTAAACACAAGCGTTAGGTATGTAGGTATAATATTTTTTATATGATATTAATTATATATGAGGTTGTGGAAACAAAAATAAAACACAACAATACAAATAACTCATTTATTATTGTATTTAATTTACAATGATTGCCAAAAACTTTAATTCTTATCCTAGCAGCATCTTTGGATTAGGAGATGTTTATTTTCATATTCTGGATCAAAGATATTGGAAGTCCTTTAATATCTTTGTTCTGGATGTATTTAGTAGCAGGTTCAAATTAGCATTATGTGTTCCATTCTTTATTTTGGGTAAGTCTTCTCCGGGATTATCGGTATTTTCTAACACAGTAAACAAACATTTTTTTCTATTTTATTTATAATAAGATGAAACACAGATTACTGTGTACTGTGAGATGAAAAGTCAACCCCTGATTTTTGACAAAAAATAGGCTTTGTTATTTACCATTTACTACATTCTTTTGTTTTTCCGGAAAACTAGCTCACTTGAGTTTTTTGGCAAAAATGAACGTCTGTGTCAAACTCAAATTGTGTTGTGTATGTATATCAATATGTTCTTTTGTTTATGTAAATCTGTTGTAAAATAATCGTAAACAAATATTATTTTAAAAAAAATTTTTGCATAAAATTTTTCATTTTCAGTCTAACTTCCCCCTGCCCCCTTAGTGTGTTGGTAGGCCTTTTTTTTCACAGGTTTCGACTCAAGCTAACATACACATCGCTTTATCAAGGGGTATCAGGGGACTGAAGTAGCTAAATTTGTTTATATAGGTATACAGGGTTTATAAAATTGGATCTTGCAAGCGGATATTCATTAACTAAAGAGAAATGATAGGGGAAATGGGGGCAAAAGGGATACTTAATTTTATAGGCCTATTTCTCCTATATTAAATGATCACCATAGCGTTCATCATTTGGTATTAAGTTGGCTAGATATGTTATTTTTATGTATTATTTTTTAGTTTAGGCCATTTAGAATTTCATCATGCTTTTATTTTTATTTATATTTTTATAAAAAGTTGGGTTTGGGTACCTATATGTGGCAAATCGGGCGTAATTTAGAATCAATATTTTTGTAAGACAAGTTTTATTTATTAAAATACTAACCAAGATTAAAATACTTATTTAAAAAAGAAAAAGTTACTATATAATAAAAAATACATTTATAATAATTAAATTTAGTATTTACAAAATTTATAAACAGTTACAGTGACCTAGTCATCGCTGTCGATTCTCCTACACGAATTTTGCGGCCAATTCTAGCAAAGACAACATAAAATACAACTTTCAGTGACGCTAGCAAAAAAAAATTTTTTTTGGGGGGCAAAATGGGGTATAGGTTACTAGCTATAACAAGTTACCCCGTTTTTCCCCCATAGAAAAACCCCGTTTTGCCCCAAGCCACCAATTAAATTTAAACAAATATCACACACAGTAAAATGCTAATTTTACGGGCAACGCGTTTAGTTATGTATACAGGGTGTTCGGCACATGTAACGTCAAATTTTTTTGGGATATTGTTGGGGTCATTTGCTTCCTTTTCAACCTTGGAACTTCGGTCCTAAGACTCACGGCTAATGAGATATGAATTTAAAAAAAATTTTCTCAAATTAACCAAAATCCCACCTTTAGACCTTCGTAAGCTTTTTATTAATGCCTAAAAAAGCACCATTTTGTTTTTATAATTCTGTAATCTTATGCTTCTTCAACTAATTAATAGATTTGTTAAAATTGATATACCAAACGGACATACGAGGTTTTTTATTGAAGAACATTAGTGATTTTGTAAAAGAAAATCAATTTCAAAATTAAAAATCAAAAAAAGTATCGACAATTGAGAACTTCATTTTCTTTTAAAAACTTCTTTAGTTGATTACCTTTCTAACGGTATGCTACACATTGATAAAAAAAACATTTCTGCTTTAAAATACGGATACTCCGTCAGAAGGGCAAGACTCGTTCGGAATTGGTAAGAAAAACAATTTGATGTTTATGATCGTTTACCTACTTAAACAAAAGTTAAACTTTTAACAATAATGTATTGTGTTCTTTATTTATAAATTTTGTTCGAAACGATCATAAACATCAAATTGTTTTTCTTATCAAGTCCGAACGATTATTGCCCGTCTCACGGAATATCCGTATTTTAAAGCAGAATTGTTTCTTTTTAATCAATGTGTAGCATACCGTTAGAAAGGTAATCAATTGAAGAAGTTTTTAAAAGAAAATGAAGTTCTCAAGTGTCAATACTTTTTTTAATTTTCGATTTTGAAATTGATTTTCTATCACAAAATCACTAATGTTCTTCAATAAAAAACCTCCTATGTCCCTTTGGTACATAAATTTTAACAAATCTATTAATTAGTTGAAGTAGCATAAGATTACAGAATTATAAAAAAAAATGGTCCTTTTCCAGACATTAATAAAAAGCTTACGAGGGTTTAAATTTGGGATTTTGGGTAATTTGAGAAAAAAAAATTAAAAATTCATATCTCTTTAGCCGCGACTCTAAGGACCCAAGTTCCAAGGTTGAACAGGTAGCAAATGACCCCAACAATATCCCAAAAAATTTTGACGGTTCATGTATCGAACACCCTGTATACATAAACCTACTAATTGTTCAATGTAAACAAAATTTTGAAAAGTCTTTAAAAAATGTATTTACCGTCACAAAATGCGCAAACTATTTTTAGAATAAACAGCGCACAACATATTATTTTAAGCAAAAACCAACTTAAGCTCAGCCGACCGGCACCAATCATATTGCAGATAGTTGAACCAGTCATGGGGATAAAATATCTGATATTAAGAGGTTTTATTCTTGAGCAGTTTAACTAAAACTGCGGTATTTCGTTTTAACCCCGTATCCCATTTTGCCCCCTTTTCCCCTATATTTTATTAACTACCGTAACAAGAAGGAAACATAGGTCCCTACATTAAATTAAACCTTTAAGTTTTTAGAATTTTAAATTATAATTTTTTTTATATGAAGTTCTAAAACTAATTTCAATATAAAAATAAATATTTTTTACGGTAAATTTCTCTATTTTTCATATCTTAATAAGTGAGCGTTAATTTGTAAACATTTTCAAAATCAAAACATGTTTGAAAAATTTGTTTAGACGCTTCAGACTAATTTGTAATGTAAACTAAGGCGATTCACTTTTGGGCACACAAATTTGGTGTATTTGTTTTTAGACACAAATATATTTTTATTCTTCCTTCTTCTGGTTGGTTTTAGCCTGATTAACCGGTCTTTATCTTACTTTCCTTCCTGTCCCATTTTCGATGGGATTAAATGAGAAACTCGGTTATTATTAAAGATATTGATTTTTTGTTGTTTTTTGAAAAAAATTGCAGTGATTGTTAATAATCCCTTATATCTCGCTTATTTTGCAAGACATTTTTATTCTGTAAAAACCTTTTTATGGCAACTTTTTAGAATAAAATAATGACGTTGTCAATTTTTTAAAATATTGTATAGTTTTTAAAATATGCTTATTATCATAAAAAAAATAAATACGGACCTGGACTTTTTATTACTATTTTGATTGGTTTTATGTTATTATTATTACAAAATTTAATATATTTTTGTTTTAAGGTTAAAAAAAATATTTAATATTTTTAAAAAAATTTACTTCAAACCTGGAAATTTCCAACATAAATATTAATTAAAAATAGCTAGTTAAACAATGTTTAGTTTAACTGTTAATAAATTAAAATGGTTTTACGTTAATTTAAAGATTTATGTGAAACAAAGTCTATGACAAATACAAAAAAAAATAACGAATTACAAAAAAATAAGAGTTAATTTTTCTTTAAAGATATAAATGTTCATTATGTGTTAGACATTGTTAGCATTTTTAAGTAATTTTTATTAAGGAATTTTGTATAAAAATATTTCTGCTGTTTAAAAATTTGGATTTTGTTGCTTGAATAAAGCAGTCAAACATATCACGTTTTTCAAAATCTGGATATGGCCGATTTCTAGCCATTTTAGAATAATTTTGAGTGAGCCATTTACAAAAATGACAAGTAAAATGACAATGTCAATTCCACTCTTTTATTTTTCTATGTTGAAGTAAATTTTCATAAATCAAATAATTACTATGATATTATTTGAGTAAGATGGTAACGTTTTTTACTTTATTTATAAATCTTTTAATTAACGTTTCAAAACAGATAAACTAAAAATCGTTTAACTAGTGTGTTTTGCACTGGGTGCGCCCATGATATGATAATAACAGCATGAAACCAATCAAGACAGTAATAAAAAAAAATCCAGGTCCGTATGTAATTTTTTTATGATAAATACCATATCTCAAAAACTAAACATTTAAAAAAATTGACAACGTCATTATTTTGCTCTGAAAAAATTGCCATAAGTAAGTTTTTACAGAATAAAAATATCTTAGAAAATAAGCGAGATGCAAGGAACTAAAAATGCAATTTTTTCAAAAACTCCTGTATTACCGAAACCACGTGGTATAACAAAAATCTGATTACAATCAGAAAATCAATATCTTGAATAATAACGGAGTTAATATTCTACTTCAATTTTGTTTTGTTAAATTTTTCGCTCTTTATCTTTATCGATTTTTTTTTTGATTTTTAAAAAATAACTCCTTGATCTTTGTTCCGCCATGCACCAACCGAAACTTGTTGGCTCCCAATTGACCTCCTCCATAAATTAAGTAAACTTTTTCATTCAGCTCTAATTTTCCACGTCTCATTTTAAGTTAGGAGTGCTCAAATTACTTTTCTCCCTGTGTTTGTGTTTAGTCTTTTAAAAATATTTTGTTACAACCACAATTAAAAACAAATATTGAGTGGTGAAAAACTTTTAGTTTAAAAGAGTTTTTGTTTTAAATGTTTAGAAAATTTGGTAAGTTCCAACTAAATAAATAAATGTATATTACGGACGTCCCCAAAATTTTAAAAATTAAACTTTTCTTACCTTGTTATACATCGTTTAAAAGGAAATTTTATTTTCTACAATTAATTGTAAGAGACATTTTTTATTAAAGAGCTTGGCTTTTTGGAAAATCGGGTGAAACATGTAACAAAAATATTTTTACTTATTTATTTTTTAAATGACCGTCATTTACGGACGTCCCTGAAGTTTGTCATTAATGAAACCCTACTATCTTATACATCGTTAGAAAGGTAATTTTATTTTCTACAATAAAGTTAGGATCACTTTTTTTTCGATTAAGCTTAGTTTCTAAGAAAATTGGATAAAACTTGTAACAAATTTAATTTGTTTGGTGATTTGTAAAAGTTGATTTTATTTACGGACGCCTGTGAAGTTTTATTCTGAAGATAAATCTTACCTTGTGGTACAGCGTTTAAAATAATTTTTTATTCTCTATAATCGACTAAAGATCACAATTTTTGATAGAGGGCTTGGTTTTTAAGATAATTTTTTACATTTTCTCAAAAAACGGACGCCGCTAAAAAGTTTCCTGTTAACCTGATTGCACTAATTTATACACTGTTAAAAAGCAAATTTGATTTTCTACAATAAAGTGTAAAATAATTTTTTTCCTAAAAAGCTTAGTTTTTGAGAAAATTAGATAAAACTTGTAAAAAAATTGGTTCAGTAATTTTTTCAAAATTGATGTAATTTACGGAGGCCCCTAAATTGTTATAAATAAACCTAATCCTGCCCTATTATACATCGTTTAAAAGTAAATTTTATTGTCTACAACCGACTATATGTAAAAGTTGATTTTATTTACGGACGCCTGTGAAGTTTTATTCTGAAGATAAATCTTACCTTGTGGTACAGCGTTTAAAATAATTTTTTATTGTCTATAATCGACTAAAGATCACAATTTTTGATAGAGGGCTTGGTTTTTAAGATAATTTTTTACATTTTCTCAAAAAACGGACGCCGCTAAAAAGTTTCCTGTTAACCTGATTGCACTAATTTATACACTGTTAAAAAGCAAATTTGATTTTCTTCAATAAAGTGTAAAATAATTTTTTTCCTAAAAAGCTTAGTTTTTGAGAAAATTAGATAAAACTTGTAAAAAAATTGTTCAGTAATTTTTTCAAAATTGATGTAATTTACGGAGGCCCCTAAATTGTTATAAATAAACCTAATCCTGCCCTATTATACATCGTTTAAAAGTAAATTTTATTGTCTACAACCGACTATATGTAAAAGTTGATTTTATTTACGGACGCCTGTGAAGTTTTATTCTGAAGATAAATCTTACCTTGTGGTACAGCGTTTAAAATAATTTTTTATTGTCTATAATCGACTAAAGATCACAATTTTTGATAGAGGGCTTGGTTTTTAAGATAATTTTTTACATTTTCTCAAAAAACGGACGCCGCTAAAAAGTTTCCTGTTAACCTGATTGCACTAATTTATACACTGTTAAAAAGCAAATTTGATTTTCTACAATAAAGTGTAAAATAATTTTTTTCCTAAAGAGCTTAGTTTTTGAGAAAATTAGATAAAACTTGTAAAAAAATTGGTTCAGTAATTTTTTCAAAATTGATGTAATTTACGTAGGCCCCTAAATTGTTATAAATAAACCTAATCCTGCCCTATTATACATCGTTTAAAAGTAAATTTTATTATCTACAACCGACTATATGTAAAAGTTGATTTTATTTACGGACGCCTGTGAAGTTTTATTCTGAAGATAAATCTTACCTTGTGGTACAGCGTTTAAAATAATTTTTTATTGTCTATAATCGACTAAAGATCACAATTTTTGATAGAGGGCTTGGTTTTTAAGATAATTTTTTACATTTTCTCAAAAAACGGACGCCGCTAAAAAGTTTCCTGTTAACCTGATTGCACTAATTTATACACTGTTAAAAAGCAAATTTGATTTTCTTCAATAAAGTGTAAAATAATTTTTTTCCTAAAAAGCTTAGTTTTTGAGAAAATTAGATAAAACTTGTAAAAAAATTGGTTCAGTAATTTTTTCAAAATTGATGTAATTTACGGAGGCCCCTAAATTGTTATAAATAAACCTAATCCTGCCCTATTATACATCGTTTAAAAGTAAATTTTATTGTCTACAACCGACTATATGTAAAAGTTGATTTTATTTACGGACGCCTGTGAAGTTTTATTCTGAAGATAAATCTTACCTTGTGGTACAGCGTTTAAAATAATTTTTTATTCTCTTTAATCGACTAAAGATCACAATTTTTGATAGAGGGCTTGGTTTTTAAGATAATTTTTTACATTTTCTCAAAAAACGGACGCCGCTAAAAAGTTTCCTGTTAACCTGATTGCACTAATTTATACACTGTTAAAAAGCAAATTTGATTTTCTACAATAAAGTGTAAAATAATTTTTTTCCTAAAAAGCTTAGTTTTTGAGAAAATTAGATAAAACTTGTAAAAAAATTGGTTCAGTAATTTTTTCAAAATTGATGTAATTTACGGAGGCCCCTAAATTGTTATAAATAAACCTAATCCTGCCCTATTATACATCGTTTAAAAGTAAATTTTATTGTCTACAACCGACTATAGGACACAATTTTTAATAGAGAGCTTCGTTTTCAAGAAAATCGGGGAAAACCGGTAATATGCATGTTTCAATAAACGGACGCCGCTGGAGAGTTTATCTTTGGCCGTACCCCCCCACTGACTTGTATATCGTTGAAAGGGAAATTGTATTTCTACTCTACAATAAAGGGTATTATATATTTTTCACTAAGAAGCTTAGTTTTTGAGAAAATTTGAAGAAAACCTAAACATTTTAGGAGTTTGGGTTTGGGTTTCGTAGCTTATTCCGAAGTAGAGTTTTAGATAGGTCAAATATGGGCTGAAATGTTTCAAGAAAAGATGGCACAACAGTTTGAGCGAACTTGGCGGGACACTGCTTTGTAGTTTACAAGAAACCATACTAAAAAGCAAAGTGGCGTTTTCTCTGATAATAAAAATGAGGAAATGGGAAATGTGTTAGGTGGAATTTATTTGCGAAAACTTTCCTACTTTGGCCTATTTAAATTTTACTGCCAAGGAGATAATAAAAAAGTGAAAAATTTGTCGTAAAAATCCTAAATGTACCCCTGACTGTAATTTTTAACTTTAACCATGTTTGCGAGATCTATTTTTGAGGTCAAAAACGTGCTATACACTAACATACATTTTTTACTACGAAAAAATATGACATAGATAATTTAATTTTAACCCAGGGCTATAAAAACAGACGGGCCACTATATACAACTTTGTTGACGTCACAGCAGAGACTGAATTTCTTTTTGATGGCCACGTCACGCGACAACTGATTGTTGTTGCGTTCGGTATTTACGTCGGATTAATCTTTTTGATCGAAATCGTTCGTTAATTCAAGGCCAACACAAAAATAGAGGCCACGACCCTGAAAAAATCAGCTGTTCTTCGTGGGCTGACTTTTACATTGGGTCTTATGGCAGGTCAGAGGTATTTCTATGATATTTATAAAATGGCACTACAGATTTTCGTGAAATTTCAGTGAAATATTCTCAGACACCATCCTCATATTCCACCAAACCTTTGTAAGGATGCAATATGATTAAAAGGTTAAAATCTTAAAGATTTAGCATTCCTTATTTTTAATTAAAATTACCTGCCATGTACCGCATGCCAACTGTTATATTTGACCAAGGCCAACACAAAAATAGAGGCCACGACCCTGAAAAAATCAGCTGTTTTCCCGGGGCTGAATTTTACATTGGGTCTTATGGGAGGTCAGAGGTTTTTTTATGGTATTTTCAAAATGGCACTACAGATTTCTGCAAAATTTCAGTGAAATATTCTCAGACACCATCCCGATATTCCACCAAAGGTTTCTAAGGAAGCAACATGATTAAAAGGTTAAAATCTTCAAGATTTAGCATTCCTTATTTTGAATTCAAATTACCCGCCATGTACCACATGCCAACTGTTATATTTGACATGTATTTGACTTTGTCATATGTGATTGTCACTTTCGCTTCTGCTTTAAACTTAATTTTTGTGTGAGCTAATGAAGCGGCTATGAAAAATTAGGGCTTACTATACATTTAAAAAAAATTGTTCTGCCAGAATAAAGTAAAAACAATCTCAAAAACGGCTTTATTTAACAAAAAAATCAAATATCCATGAACCGTCATTCCAATTTCAAAATTTTAAAGACAATCAGCTGTGTCGTAACGTGACCATCAAAAAAAAATCAGCCCCGGATGTGACGTCAACAAAGTGGAGGATCGTGGCCCGTCCATTTTGATAGCCCTGGTACCGCATGCCAACTGTTATATTTGACATGTATTTGACTTTGTCATCTGTGTTTGTCACATTCGCGTCTGCTTTAAATTTAATTTTAGTGTAAGTTAATCAAGCGGCTCTGAAAAAATCAGGATTACTATACATTTAAAAAAAATTGTTCTGCAAGAATATAGTAAAAATAATCTCAAAACCGGCTTTATTTAAAAAAAATCACATAAGCATGAACCGTCATTCAACTTCAATATTTTAAAGACAATCAGCTGTGTCGTGACGTGACCATCAAAAAAAAAACAGCCCCCGATGTGACGTCACCAAAGTGGAGGATCGTGGCCCGTTCGTTTTGAAAAAAGTTAAAATGGCAGATCTAAACCGTCCTGTTCCTGCCCAAATTGTGGGAACCACAGTACACGGACCGCAAAGCGGTGGTATAGACACTCGGACTTTCCCGCCAAAAACTATTGAAAAATGGGCCAGCTATTAGAGGGCGTGCCTAATTACAGATTTCTGTACTTTGACATTTTTGACAGGGTGTCAGCCGCCTAGCGACCTATCGCTATTTTCATTTTTCGTACTCTTTGTTCTTGTGTGGAAGTTCTCTTCGAAGCTTTTTTTTGTTTATTTGTGTTTTTTCAGTGATTTTATAGACTTTTTTTGGACTTTTTTAGTTTTATAAGACTCTTTTGTTTAAGTATAACTGTTTATTCAAGCAGAAGGTATGATGTAATGTCAACAATTTCTTTGTTACTTACAAAAGAAGTGTGATTTAAATCCCTTAACAAATTTTATATTTTTTTTGCATTGGGATCAAATGAGCACTACTTTTTACAGTGGCGTAGCTAGAAACTGGCAATGGGGGGTTTTGCCATGCCACCTCAACCATTTTCCGAGTTTTTTCAAAAATTTAACTAGGTTTCCCAACCATCCCCGAGTTTTCCTAAATTTTTTAAAAATTTTCCTAAACACTTTTTCCTAGTTTTCCCGATTATTTCCCGAGTTTTTCTGAATATTTCCAGAGTTTTCCGAAAATTTTCCAAGTTTTCCGAAAATTTTCAGAGTTTTTCCGAATATTTCCAGAGTTTTTCCGAACATTTTCCGAGTTTTCCGAAAATTTTCCGAGTTTTTCAGAACATTTTGTTATTTTTCGAATTTTTCGAAAATTTCCCGAGTTTTCCATAACTTTTCATGAAAGCAAAAAGACAGATTTTATATATTATTAAACTAATATTTTGGTAAAAAATTAAAAATAGTTAAATTGGCCTCTCTGTGAAAAGCTTTTCCTTATAACTTTCTTGCGCCTTCACCAATAGGTACAATAGGGTAAAACTTAGTAATTCAAATTGTCTTCAACCCAAGTTTTTTTTCATAAATTGTATTGTATTGTATCTATATCTATAAGTACTTATATTATTTTCTACAATTGAAAAGTTAAATTTTTCTATTGCTATTCGTACTCTCATTGGCCAACGGGGGGAGTTTTGACCCCCAAACCCTCCCCCTGGCTACGTCACGGCTTTCTAGGTTATTTTAAATATCAAGATTATATTAATGTTTTAATATTATTTAATGACTCTTTTAAGTTAGTAAGTTTAATCACAGAATAACTAGGCTTGCACCCTTTATATTTTTGTTAGTAATCATTAATGTGTTTCATATATATCTTTTTATAATATAGTTACTATGCTAAGATAAAATACTTTTTATTCAATCCTATTTTTAATGACAATCAGCTTACTGGTGGAAAAATTTCGGAACTGAAACCGGTTTTTTCAACTACGCATGTGCTACTCTCTTTTTTACTTTATTCTCTTTATTGTTCATCTAGGCTCAAGAGAAACGAATTTCCAAAAGAAGCGAGTGACACATACGCAGTTGATCGGTTTGAGTTCGTCCGCATTAGCTTACGCATAAATGCTGGTTGTCCATAGAGCGTATAAGCGGCGCGGATTTATCCTTTCCCAGGCTCTGGTTGGTTGATTTAAAAATTTCAACCAATCAAAGCCCGAGAAAAAAAATCCGCGCGGATAATATGCTCCGGTTTAAAAGACTCATAGAAATAACGCTTATCCCCTGCACTAAAAGTGCTCCAAAAAATTACGCTCAATTCCCGCACTAAGTGTAGTTCGACCGGCCAGCTCTTAGAGGGCGCTGACCAAAACTAAAAACAGTTATAAAAAATTTACAAGGCAGTTTCCGTAGTACCGACCTGCGGTCTGTTTACTGTGGTGGGAACGCTCTCTTGCATCCCCACGCCGATAATTATCTCTCTAAAGTCACTAAATATACATTTTGACCCAAACTTAAAAAAACAGTTGTCTAATTTTATCTTCGAGAAATCGTTTAAAATATCAACATTTTATTTGTTATTTGTAATTTATTGTGATTATCTCTTTTATTCTCCAGATTCCGAACTAGAAGATCTTGAAACCCCGCCCAGATATCGACCGGATAGCTTAGAATCCCTTTGCCGGGCCACCAGATTCTCACCGGCGGAGATCAAAAAAATCTACAGGGGCTTCAAGGCGGAGTGTCCCACGGGGGTCGTGAAAGAGGAGACATTTAAGATGATTTATGCGCGGTTCTTTCCACAAGGAGGTAAGTCATTTAAACATTAATACCAGCATTTACTAAGACCTTAAAACTTAGCATTTTAGAGCAGGTTTAAGTATCAAGTCTATAGACTTGATACCGACCGGTTTAAGCGTGTTTTTTTAATACTCACTGGTGAAATAGCTGCAAAGATTTGGTTCACCCTAATATGCAATATGATAGTAAGCATTTCTCAGTGAGTTTCATCTCATATAAATTTAAATTAACTTTAGAAATAAAGAAAAACCACATAAAAATGTTGTAACGAAATGTCATTTTTTGGAAATTTAGTCGGTGCAGTCGTAGGATTCCCGTTAAAAATACTCTCAGATTGTAGTACCACCCCTAAAGGGTAATTTAAAGTTCGAAAAACAGTAGAAATAATCCATGATTGATAAAAAAACTTATATACAAAATTTTTCAAAGCTAAATAATACATAAGTAACTTAAAACTATATCTGTAAATGCATTACCGTATTAAATACGTATCAATATTTAAATACTGTAAAAAGCACAAAATATATTAGAATTCGTTTTCAATTACACATCTACCAAAACAATTGAACATCGGTTTAATCATCGCTAACTTGTCTAAAAAGTTAACATGTAAAATATAGCGGACAGCTGACACTGACTTACACCGTTTTTATTCGACATTTCCTACTGACGTTGGAGGTTTAAATATGGCTACCATTTTTAAACCAAAATATTACATTATTTTTATTTATTTCTAACCATTGTGAGGAAATAATGTCTTTGTTACAACAAAAAAAGATGACCCATATCTCAAGGTGTTTATGAACAATTTATATAAATATTAAAAACTATTGCATTCGGGGCAAAAATAAGTTAAACCTTCAACCAAAATCTAGGATTGTAGCACCAGCGGCGTAGCGTGCCCGAAAGGGCGGGGGGGGGGGCGACAGCTAAAAAGGGCGCCTCTGAAAACTGATGAAAAATCTTGCGACCAAAAAAAAAACAAAAAAAGGTCATCATGTGTGAGGGGCGGCCGATAGGTCACACGGGCGCCTCTCACAACTCTTGCGACCAAAAAAAAAAGTCTTCATGTCGTTAGTTTCCTTTGGCGCCCACTCAATTGGCCGTTGCCGGCCCAACTTTATAAAGCTGAGGGCGCTTCGGCCACCAATAGGGCGCCACTACCCTCGGGGCGGGGGGGCGACGAACCCCCCGCGCCCTCTCCCCCACGCTACGCCGCTGTGTAGCACTTAGCACTGTAGACCCTCTAGTAAATACTGATGTAAACATTGTGTGTGGGGGAGATCCGGGCTGATTATCTTACGGGTTGGTTTTTACACAATTTTCTAAATAAAAATGTTATATATCTAAATAATTTTTTGTCTTAAACAAGTAATTGAGAAAAGGAGCGTCAGTAATATAGAGACTTGTGTTAAGTTTGCGGACCTACAAAAAGCATATGATACCGTTCCGGTAGAAAAATTTAGGACAGTGTGAGAACAAACTAATATCAATCATACATACATAAAAGTGATAAAGGAAATATTCAAAGGGTCAAAATCTAAAATTAAAATTGGAAATCGACTTTCAAAAGAATTCCTGGTAACGAAAGGCTTAAAACAGGGATATTGTATCTCTCCAACTATTTTTAAAATATATATCGCAGTAGCTCTAAAACACTGGAAAGGTAAAGTGCACGGCATGGGAATACAACTTAAAGACCACTTTAGAATATACACAATACAGTTTGCTGACGACCAAGTAATTGTAGCTAATGATAAAGAAGACATGGAGTATATGATGAGAAAGTTAACGAAAGAATACCATAAGTGGGGATTAACAGTAAACGTGGACGAGACACAGTACTTATGTATTGGAAACGAAACCAGTGGGTTAGAACTAGACAATGGACAAACAATATCTCCATGCAATGAGTATGTATACTTGGGTGTAACATTTGATAAGATGTCTGTTCCTGACTGTAAAGAACTAGAAAAAAGAATAGTAAAAGTAAAGAAGGTTATTGGATGTCTTAACAGTATTTTATGGAGCAGAGAGATAAAAAAGAATGTAACATTTAACATATATGAAACAATAATGAAAAGCACGGTGTTGTACGGAATAGAAACTTGTCGCGTAACAGAAAAATACAAAACAAAAACGGATAGTGTCGAAATGGATGCAATACGAAGATCAATGAGAATAACTAGAACAGATCACATAAGAAATGAGATCATAAAAGAAAGATTGGGAATCGAGGGACTCATAACGGATGACATCCAAGGGCGGATCCAGAGGTGCTTCTCGGGGGGAGGAGGGCACTTTAGGTGAAATTCTCTGTAAGTAAAAAACGGTATATATTTTTTTAAGCAGCATTTTATTAAATTAGTCAGAACTAAAAAGTACAATATTTATTTTGAATTTTTATTAGCACAAACCTTACTTTTCACTATTTTTTTGTATATTCAAAAAATTCTCGGGGGGGGGGGGGGCAAGTGCCCCTAGTGCCCCCCCCCCCCCCCTGGATGCGCCACTGATGACATCACTAAAAGACAACTGATATGGTACGGCCATGTACAATAGATAAACGACGAAAGATTACTAAAGCAGGTCCTAGAATGGCGTCCTAAACTAGAATGGCAACAGTCAATCCAACGATCAATGAGTCAAAAATACCTAACGGAAGATGATTGTCAGGATCGAAGGAGGTGGAGAATAGGGGTCGGACAACAAAGAAAAACGTTCTAAACCGACATAGTATAGTAGTATATATCTAAGCCCCCTCTCAAAACGCAAAACTTTCGAAAGTCTCTCTTGCTGTAGGTATAGAGTAAACTTTATCATACTGTCTTCGTATAAACAATGCTTAAGAATCTGACACCTTCATTCTATAGTGGTGTGAAGCGGCTTATTTAGGAAGCTTCATTTTACCCTGTAACTACATAAATAGCTTCAGCGACACAGTATAGCTACGAAAACACGTATTTAAAGAAATCAAATATACCAATACGCTTTAAACGATGCGGTATTTAAATTCTATATGGTAGGGGCATTGCTACAGTTCCTTGCTACAGACGAAATATAATTAAAATCGAATGAGCCGTTGGTCACCTTATTACCTAATAATCGATCAAAAACCATGTCGGATTCTATAGCGAATTGTTGCCCTCTCTTTCTATATTTTGCAATTAGCAGGCAACAAAACATATCGCTATGGAATTCTACAGTGCAGAGAATGCGGGGCCAGGATACACACAAGCATTGTTGAAGAAATTTTTGTTGTTCGTTCGCCTGTGTCTACTCGATATGCCGTTGGTTGTCATGGCAATGTCGCATGCTTCCGCAGGGAAAAGAATCAGGCGTTGAACTTGCGTACATTATTGAAATAGTGTCTGGTTATCGGCGTACTGGAAACTCCGTTTTCAAGGTGGAACGACGATAACAAAAAACACTCTTTGGACTTTTTTGTGTATAAATAAATTGCATTGCTAGCGAGTTTTCGTACAGTTGCCAGACTGTGGAAGTGTCTCTCTCTTTCTAATTAAAAAGCTAGATTGGGGTTCTCTCAATAGCCCAAGCGCGAATCTAGGGGAGAGGAAAAAAGGGGAAATTTCCCTCCCCCTAAATCTGTAACTTTACTTAGTTTTGACACACAGAATCCACCACTATCCCCACCTAAATGGCACACAGTCCAATTGAAAAAGAAAAACAAGATAAAGACAAACAATAGAAAGAGAGGTTTTCTTCCAAGCAGTGGATTCAGAACTACCAAATTTTCCCCAGGTCCATACCGTATAGAAGGGATACACAAAAGTAAGGAAAGGCAGAGGAGAGGTGGCGAAATTAAAATGGAACTTTGCCGGTCATAATATCAGACAAAAGACAAGAATTTGGAAAAATAAAATAAGTACCCCAAATGAGATGCGCGGACGATTTGAAGAAACATGCGGGAACAAGATGGATAAACACGGCGAGAGACAGAGAAGAGTGGAAGATATTGTGGGTGGCCTATCGAAGAAGGCTAAATAAATCGATAGATAGAGATATACTGGAAAATCGTGTACATTTTATATTATTACATAAATACGTGATCCTAGCTAAGTTTCTTTTTAATTAACTAAGTACAAGGACACTAGTTAAACTTTGCTGCTTTAGTCACTTTAGACTACAATGTTCTGTTCTTTGTCCTTTTTGTTGAAAACTATAATAAAACCGTACAAAATAGCGAAGCTGTTATATAATTATAGTATGTTAATGAAGAGAAAGAATTTTCAACAAATTACACAACCCCACAATAAAAATAAATGCTCTGTGATGTCTGTCTGTCTGTCTGTGTGTATATGGGTGTGTATGTCTCTCCTTAACACGATAGCTACTAATCTGCTGAACCGATTTTAATAAAATTTTCAGGGAAAATAGTGCTCGACACTGCAACGAGCTGATTTTGGTCAAAATTCATTAATGCTAATGACAGTTTTTTGACAATTAAAATTGTTTGCGAAGGCGACACTTTATTGGCTCTTCTTGAAATTTTTTTAGCACGAAGGCCCTTCGAGGGGTATACTTACCTCTATATTTTGAATAGGAAAAGTAGGTCTATATTTCCTAACCAGAAATATTTTAAAAAGTAAATATGTCATCTTGGTATAAAATTAAAGGTAAAACTGTCATTGTCTCTGGATAAAAAGATGCTGACTGTAGGTTGACACAAAAAACGCACAGATAAAAACAAATCAAAGACATGCCATTTGTCAGATTTTTTTTTGTTGCTGTCAGTATAATGTAATATGATAAATGTCACAAAAGTGTAACTGTGTATGGAAAGGACTATATCATGGCTTCACTTGAAGTGTGCTAATAGGCTAGCTAGGAAGGTATCAGATCCGTCACGGATCCATTTTTTTTAAATTAATCTCGTTAAAAAAAACTAAACAAAAATAAATTCCACACAAGAATTAATAGCCCTTTACGTCCAAAACTCTAATTACGCCTCTGTTCATAAGTACCTATATATTACATATGGTGTTAGTTGCCCTTGAAAATCCTACCCCATTTACCCCTGTTAATTACCTAATAGATATCCTTCAGATAGCAGCCCTCTCTCTATATATGACTCTTAATTGATGCAGGAATTTCCCTGGGGAATTTCGAGAATGAGGCCCTCTGCTCATTCCTCTCATTGATTTAAGTTCTTTGCTATTATTACTGTGTTAGCATTTTAAACTCGCAGATACCCATTAATTTTCAAGAGAATTTTATTCCTCTGTCAAAATGAAGATTTAAACAGTAAAATGGCTAGTTTTAATTGTTGATTTTGACCAACCAGATCAAAATTTGGCGATAATTTAGCACTAGTGCAAATTATTTTAATTTAGCCTCTATGGGATTTTTGATGAAGCTTTTATAACATCGATTACTAATGATCCAACTAACACTGCTTGACCTTTTAACAGACCCAAAATTATCTCAATTGTCAAAAAGTAAGTTTAGAGTGTCAAAATATTTTTTCAATTCTGAATGGTTTAAGCTACAGTAATGAAACTCGTCGAAAATCCGAAAACCGGATAAAACTGAACTCCGGTAATCTGCTATATCATAAAGGTAACAAAGATAACATTAACTTTGGAGTAGGATTCATAATAAATAAAGCCATCAGTAAATACGTCCAAACTATCAAAGGAATATCAGATCGCGTTGCCTATCTTACGTTAAAAATGAAAAGAACATCACTTAAAGTTATCCAAGTATACGCCCCCACTTCTACCTACGATGACAAGCACATCGAAGCATTCTATGAGGACATCTCCAAAGCTATGGGAGCACAAAACCCATCTTACGTTAGTGGTGGGGGATTTCAATGCCAAATTGGGTAAGAGAATGAACATGGAGGAAACTAAAATGGGGGATTTTGGATACGGCGAAAGGAATGACAGAGACACAACCTTAATGAACTATCTAGAGGAAAAACAACTTTATGCAATGAATTAGTTTTATAGAAAGAAACCGCAACGAAAGTGGACATATTGTTTAGATGCGGAAGAAATGGGCATCAAAATAAACGGACAATACTTGAACTACCTAAGATATGCTGATGATATCACCGTAATAGCAGATAAGAAAGATGAACTGATAAAAATGCTGTAAGCACTGGACACAGCAGCTAAAAATATGGGAGCGAGTGAGTATGAACTACACTAAAATTAAAATCATAACAAACACAGATGAAGATATCACGACCAGAATAAACCAAGAGAAAATAGAAGGAATAGAGGAATATATTATACCTGGGACAAATTATTAAACTAAAAAAAGAAAACCAAACAGCTGAAATTAAGAGACGAATTATATGTCCTGCCCAAGTAACATTTCTTGATTTATAGCAGAAGCTAAAAGGTTGCCAGCGCCTTTCCTTAAAACCATTAGTTTCAATGTTTGGTCGCTAACACGTTCACATTACGCTTATATACCCCTTAGACCTCCTAAATGGGACTTCCCAATTGGTGGTGGCAACCTATGTATTAAACTCACTATAAAACCATAAGAAGTAAACGCTAGCTTCGCCCTCTAGCGGTTCCACCAGTATAGAACCTTTTAGAGCCTAAAGCTATTATGCCAGGTTCTAAAAGCAACTCAGAAACGTCCTCTATCCTGTTATAAAACTAGATTTGGTAATTTGGTATCCTGGCAATTCTGTTGAATACCATAATACCTTTAGAGTAAAGAATTTTTCCTATAAAAGATTTAGCGATATATTAGATTCCCAATGGCTATATAAAATAATTTAGGTCATAAAATTTCCAAAAATGTCAGAGTCCCAAAATTATTGTATCACAGAAAAATATACCTATATATGAGGAGTTTGTCGTTTTGTGGATCATCAAATTGCCTGCCAGACTTATTTTTCTGATAAAATCGTATCTGAAAAGCTCTCAAAACAAGCGCGCCAACTCACAAATGCTTTTTAATACTTTTTTGATAACTAAATAACAAATATTTAAAATAAAAAAAAATAATTTACACTATTCACCATTAAAAAAGTCTATTTGGTTTACATAAATCAAAATTAAAGTAAAATTATTGTTAAAAAACACTGCTAAAACGACTAGATAAATATTTTCTGTTTACAATATTTTTAAAATAATTCTATATACGCCATTATCGTTTTATAGTGGTCACTTGGTTTTATTTGTTACTCTATCGCAACAAGGATTTTGGAAACCAATAAAAAAGAGAAGGTAAACATAGTCAACATAACCTCACTTAAATTTGTTGTATTTGTTTTTAAAGTGTGTTAAATTTAAATGTTTTTTATCGTGCAATTTGCTCACAATCAGGAGTGCCAGTGCAATGATATCCGTTGTGCCTGCAGGTTGGAGGGAAACCTCTTTTATTGGCCGTTTAAACAGGCCTTATCTAGGCTTGGGTGCCCTACCCAGCAGGATAATAAATAATCAATCTTGCAATAGGTAGGTACCAATCTGTACTAGTACTAGTAAAAACTAAAATACGAAAGTATATATTTACTTCTGTTAGAACCCTTAAGGAAACAAAGTTTTATATGACCGCCTATTTAAATAATATTTAATATGCAGCTATGGGTAACCATAAATACAAAAGAATTAAGTTTACCTTTAAGCCTTCCAAAAAAAAACCTGTTTAAAATGCCTAAAAGTAATGGCAAATGCCAAAAGTCTAAAGTTTATATTTACCACTCTTAGAAACCTTAAGGAAACTAGGTTCTATATGGCCGCCTATATAATCATATTTACTATTAAACTACTTGTAACTACAAAAACAAAAGGATATAAGTTAACCTTTTAGCTCTATTATAAAACACTTTTGTTATGACCTAAAGTAATGAAAAAAAGTAAAAGACCAAAGTTTATATTTATTTCTTTTTTAAAACTTTAGGTAAAAGGGTTTTATAAGACCATCTTTATAAATCAGAAATCAATAAAACCAAAAGTATCTAAAAGGAACAGAAGAACACTTTTTGGTTGTATAACACCTCTTTAGGTAATTGGCAATATAAATTACCATTTTGTAGCCAAATTGATTCTAAAAGCCATAACAGCACCCTCTAAATAACCTTGGAACCAAATTAATAAAACCTTGAGTGGTAATAATGTTAATTGGGTGGGCAGCATTCAATAAATTAAGCTACATATAAAAAAATATATATATCCTTAGTACGTCAAAACGAAAGTGTATAACCAATGTATCCTTCCTGTACTTAAATAAAGTAAAATAAACAAGAGAAAGAAGATAATTGATGCACTTAGTTCGAAAATATCTGCCGAAAAAGCCCGGGCAAAAAGTTGTGTCATTAATAATCAAAAACTTTCAACTTTAAATTGGATTTTTCTTGGGACTATGAGCGAGGTAGCGAGGAGGCAACAGCGCGGCTTTACCAACACAGGAACGTAGATAAGGGGGGGGACTGAGGGACAGTTGCCCTGCGAAAGCATGCGACGTTGACAACCAACAGACGCCTTCACCCCGTGGCATCTCAAGTAGACAAATCGCTTCAACATTCTTGTCTGTACGCTGAGCCCGCATTCTCTCGATATGTTCTGTTGCCTGCTTATTGCAAAATATCCAGAGAGAGAATCCGCAGCGGGGAACGTTCACGATTGTTTATCGGTTAACTGGTAATAAGGTGACCAACAGCTCGTTCGGTTTTGCATTTTTTGTTCTGTCTTAGAGTGTTAGATTCTTAGATTAATTTATTTAGTCATCGAAGAAATAACATATTTATTTCTTTGATGATTAAGTCTAGAAAAAGAGGTGAAGCAGCGCTTCCCTCCCAGAAAGAAAAGCTATCTACGTGCCTGCAGCAACACCTCTCGTTTAAAACAAAGTCCATTATTTTGAGGCGCAATAGAAGAGGCAGTATTTTCAAAACGGTTTCTTTAAATAAGGTCACTATCAGTGGTGGCTTGTCACTTGAAATAGCTGAACAAGTTTTTAAAAAATTGATGGAAATTTTTTTTAAATAACAATATCCTAATATCCCAATAGTAAATGGACCATATGGGAAAAAGGGAAAATTCTTAATGGGAGTAATTGGCCAACTGGCCAAAAAAAATGCATTAACTAGAAATCAAATAGCAAACAACGACAAATGTTACGTATGAGTATAAGTGACTGCATTACTAACTAAGTCTGGAATAGCACCATTTTTAGCTCACACATATACTATACTATAGTAGTGTGAGCTATGGTGATCCTAATTTTTTCGAGAAAAAAAAAGTTGCTCCGATTTCAAAAATTTTTATATATCTTTGCGTTTCAGATGATTTTGAAACTTTTTTGTTGCGCCGTCTGTCTGTCTGTCTGTCTGTATGTCTGTCTGTCTGTCTGTCTGTCTGTCTGTCTGTCTGTGTGTCTGTATGTCTGTGTGTAACGACCAACGCGCATAACTCAAAAACCGCTTGGCCGATTTTAATGAAATTTGGTACCTAGGCTGGGTCTTGGGTCGAGATGGTCCCATTTAAAAATGAACAAAATCCACCGAACACAAACCAAATAAAAGGGTGGGGGTAGATTTCAAAAATTAGAGTTTATGTGAAAATATGGCGTGTGTGATATTAAACAAAAGGTAATTGAGTCTGCAGTTAAACAAAATAAATTTTAATTTATTTAAAAAAAAAGGGTGGGGGTATATTTTAAAAATTAGAGTTTAAGTGAAAATATGGCGTGTGTGATATCAAACGAAAGGTAATTGAGTCCGGAGTTTAACAAAATACATTTTAGTTTTAGTTTTTTTTTAAGGGTGGGGGTAGATTTCAAAAATTTGAGTTTAAGTCAAAACATGGCTTGTGTGGTATCAAACAAAAGGTAATTTAGTCTGGAGTTGAATAAAATATATTTCAGTTTTTAGTTATATTAGCTCACACGTACACTATAACTATAGTACCTAGTGTGAGCTTAGGGGCCCATATATTGGCAGAGTATTTTTATAATTCTATAATCTTATGCTTTTTCAACTAATTAATAGATTTGTTAAAATTGATGTACCAAATGAACATACGTGGTTTTTTATAAAATGACATTAGTGGTTTTGTAAAAGAAAATCAATTTCAAAATTAAAAATTAAGAAAAGTATCGAAAACTGAGAACTTTGTTTTCTTTTAAAAAGTTCTCTAGTTGATTACCTTTCTAACGGTATGCTACACATCGATTAAAAAAATACTATTCGGCTTTAAAATACGGATATTCCGTGAGACGGGCGATAATCGTTCGGACTTGATAAGAAAAACAATTTGATCTTTATGATCGTTTATGATGATGTTTATCAATATGTAGCATATCGTTAGAACGGTAGTCAACTAGAGAAGTTTTTAAAACAAAGTTCTCAATTGTCGATACTTTTTTTAATTTTTAATTTTGAAATTGATTTTCTTTTACAAAACCACTAATGTCATTTTATAAAAAACCACGTATGTTCATTTGGTACATCAATTTTAACAAATCTATTAATTAGTTGAAGAAGCATAAAAATAAAGAATTATAAAAAAAAATCGTGCTTTTCCAGGCATTAGTAAAAAGCTTACTTGGGTTTAAAGGTGGGATTTTGGGTAATTTAAGAAAAAAAATTAAAAAAAAATATTTTTAGCCGTGACTCTTAGGACCCAAGTTCCAAGGTTGAAAAGGTAGCAAATGACCCCAACAATATCTCAAAAAATTTTGACGGTTGATGTGCCGAACACCCTGTATATCGATTGATGAAAAGATCGATTGTAAAGAAAATAATCCATCCGTAACCATTGCCAGATCAACGATGATTAGCGTTTTTACCTACACAACACGTGAGCCTCAGGTTAAGCTTTCGAGCTACCCACGGGAAAATATGAGAGAAACAAAAACTTATTTTTACCCGATTAGCCACGAAAACTTGTTTGATTTTAAAATTATCTCTCTCTCTCTCTCTCCACCCTAGTCATTGCTGCGCGGGATAGGATAGTAAAAAAACAAAACAGAAGACTAATTAAAAGAACATTAGTGACCTTAGTGTAGAGAAGGCTTAAAACCGCGTCTCTTAGTTTTGTGTGACGTGCCGGGACCCTATTTTAATTTAGCTTTTACAAAGTATGAAGGAAAGTAGAAGGAAGGAACTTTGATGAAAATTAATGGACCGTGCATGGAAGCTCTTCCATGATTAGTTCTAACTTAGTTTTTCTAAAAAAAAAACATGCAAATTTTATCGGGCAAACAAGTAAAAAACCAATAAATGATGGATCTGCACGGTAAAAAATTTTGTCTACAATGAAAACACGTTCTTTTCTTGAATAAATTGTTTTACATTAAAACAATTTGTTTTGAATTAAAATATTTATTTTTAGTTCAACACAGCGTTTAATCTTGAAATGAGACTTTATTTTTCTTCTTTAATTGTTTTGTTTCAGTATACTCCATTTTGTAACAAAGCAAATTGTCTTCATATAAGTAATATTTTGCTTCCAGAGAAAATGGTGCCTTAGATTAATTCAGTTCCAATTTATAATAAAACAATTTCTGTTTCACATTAAAATAAAGAGGCAAGACATTTTTTGTGCTCAATCAAGAAAATATTCTCTTGGTTAATAGGAAAGCACAAATTATTTTACTTCAAAGCAGTTTGCTTTGATCTAAGACAATTTTCTTTACCGTGTTAGAGCTTTCGTTTCTGATATATTTACATAAACCGTTTACAAGGCTGATATAACGTGGAGTTTACTTGGAATAGGCTAATGAGGTAGAAAGGTATCACATCCATCATGGATCCATTTACTTTTTAAACGTGAAATTTCATACCCGTGAATTTAAAAATCAAACAAGTTTCATGGCTAACCGGGCAAAAAGTCTTGATGACGGGTAAAAATGCAAAATGCGTTGATCCGGCCTGAAAAGACAAAGAGCTGTCGTAGGTCACGGACTATAGTTGTTTTCTTTTATTTGCATTCGATCTTTTCATTGATCGATATTGTATAGCAGTGTTTTTCCCTGCTTTTGGTTTTTTGTTTCTCTCGTATCTCGGTAGATGGCGCCTCTTGCTATAGTTCCCTCACTAATTACATTTAATTAGAGACAAAACCATCTGATTAACTTCGCAAGATTTGTCACTTGACCAGCAGTGTTCTGAGAAGTCCCATAAGGACGAAACGGTTAACTTTCAACACTTATTAGGTGTCCATTAGATCTTGGACCCCCGTGAGGTTAAGCTTTCAAGCTACCCACGGAAAAATATAAGGGAAACAAAAAACTCCTTTTTGCCCGATTAGCCATGAAACTTGTTTGACATTTACTTTTTGTTTTATTCTCGTCTAATGCTAGTTAAAATATTCTGAGTCATGCCCTGAACACCCTGTAAATAAATCATATTTTAAACTGCTATTAAATCGCTAGAATAAATTTAAATGTTTACATCATTACATCCAATTAAAACTTTTTTGAAACATTTCAAAATAGTTGAAAGGCCTATGGTATCCCGTCGAATAGTATTTTTCTAAACCACAGATTAGGTTAAATAAGATGGGACACTCATTCTATGCCTCTTTTTTTAGTTCCTGACCTATCGAGCGCGGCGCTGCAATCGCCCAGCTGGCGCGGCGGCGAAATCCGCCAATTTTAAAAATTAAATTTTGATTGCACCAAAATGTTTGCATTGTTTCATATCAAAAATGAAACAATGCAAATATTTTGGCAGTAAATTCAGAAAATAAAACTACATTATGTATGTGGGTAGGTATTTATTATAAATAACTTATTTAAAACTTTATTAAAAGAAAATTAATTAATTTTTTATTGTATAATTCAACACACTAAATATGTAATACCAGTATTATAATTAATCTCTCTTAATAATAAACATGTGAGTTCCTTACATATATTAGGGGGCTAGCTCAGTCACAATATATCATATTTTATATAACACTTTTGTCCAGAGGTGGTTCGGTTGCTAATTTTAGTACTCCATATTTGCCCAGGTAGAATATCCTAGGTCACATAGTGAGTGCTGCTCTCTTGATCAGTTACCTACCTTAGCATACACACCAAATTACCCTAAATGATCTATCCCGCTGTTATAATTGGTCTCGTTTTTGAAAATGTGAATTGTGAACACGAGCCCCACTCTAAGTGCATGTCAGTCATGTCTCCTTTGGAGCAGCTGGAAAAACATTACCTGAAACAATATAAAATTGTAATATACAAACAATATTCTTTCTTCGGAATGTTATAATTCCTATTTACCCAAAGTGCTAGATAAGCAAACCGAACCCAGCCCAAGGTTTGAAATTTATAACCCACAATCAGAGGATAGACATCAGCGTAGCTAAGGGGGGCCTGGCCCCCTCTGTTGGATCTCAGGCTGCCCTTATGTATTGCAGAGGTCCCCTGGATCACTACTATTAAAAAAATACAGATACAATATATGTGTATCACAGAAAGCATAGACGTAGGCCCCAGCCCCCTTCAGGCTGGCCACGCCGATGAAATTGGGCTTTTTGTTAAAATAAACCATGCAAATTTATTTTATAGGTTATGTTATATACTTACTTGAGATTATTAACAAATTGTTGAATTTTTGGCTGGCCGGTAAAATTTGGTTTCCTAAATACCAAAAATGTTGGTAAAGGCCGTAAAAATTGCAGTAAAAAACGAAAAAATGGAATTCCAGAAAATTCGAGACCGATCAGCTGGTTTCTACCGAAAAGATGGGCAGTAGCGGATTGGGTGAGGATGAGCGGGGGTCTACGGTGGCGCCGCCATCGACTGGTAAGTGAAGCTCGAGTGACCAGGCCCTGTTCTAAACTGCGTCAGATCGATTGGTAAAGCAATGAGTATATGACCCATATAGAGTGGCAGTCGGCGAGCTTTGCAACATTGAGGGGCAGATGGCACTGGAATAAATTCGTCTTGTACACAATATTCAAAGACAAGTACTATGATCTAATGACATTTATATGATAGACATGAACCTCGGAACTCGCACATGCAACTAAATCGTAGGGGAGAGTGGGACAAAGTGGAATGAAATTTCGTTTTTTCTAAATAAATCCAACTTTAATGAACATTTTTTTTTAAATTTCATTAAAAGATGGCTTAACATTTCCAAAAAAAAGGACATAAATACCAGAACTTAAAGCTTAGAAACTATGGATATGTAGATATTTAAAAAATAAATGTTTTTTGTTCCGCTTTATCCCACTTATGGGGCAAAGTGGAACGATAGGTGGGGCAAAATGGAATATATGCCAAATATCTCATATCTTTTTTATATTATAAATAATATCTATTTTCCATGAACAATAAATGGTTTACAAATTCTTGTAAGTAGTAAAAAATCTTTCAAATCTACCCAACTATTAGCAGAAGCCTCTTTAGCGTTGAAGTCAGTTTTCTTCCTCCGATATAATATCGTTTGCCGTATGTTGGAAGTTCCCGCCGCTGCGCTGCATGATAGCTTAATCGGTTTGTTCTACCTGCTAAAACTGCATCTACCATTCTTCTTCGTCCCAAGGATGTTGCTTTGATGTTTGTACGTAGTTTCTCACCATCTATAATAAAAAAATGAGTGGGGCAAAGTGGAATGTACCACATATTTTGCATTTTTCTTCACAATACTATTTTGAACTTTTGAAAATATACGTTTACACCAAATTACTACCTTACAATATGGCATTATACAGTTTGTTTATTAATTAAAATTTGCCAATTTTTTATAATTTGGTAGGGTAAAATGGAATGGCACTCGTTCCACTTTGCCCCATTTGACAAATTTTTAAAAAATATTTAAAAAAAAATAAACTGTTTGTTTTTAGGAATATTACACAATCAAAAAGTTAAATATATCCCCTTACCTTGCAAAAAACTAATAACTACATCTAAATCGTAACACAGCAAGTGGCTATAACAATTTATATCTCGCGTATTTTAAACGAATAATATCCGTTTTTACACCTGTCGTGATTGACACTTAACTGATTGTCGGAGCGGGTTCGCTGCTTGGAAAGAAAGAAAGCATCGGTACATTATCAGTTTTTGGGGGGTTAGAATTTCGTTCTTCTGCGCGGTATATCCGTTTCCGCTTTGCCCCACGTTCCACTTTGCCCCACTCTCCCCTACTAGTAGTCCCTGAATATTGCGTACTAGACGAATTTATTTTAGCGCCATCTGCCCCTCGATGTTGTAAAGCTCGCCGGCTGCTACTCTATATGGGCCATATACTCATTGGTAATAGATCACACAATTTTAAGTCAACGGGTGTTTGCCAACAATTTGAGTAGGAGAACCCGTGTGACGTCGTTAATCCAAAATGGCGGATTTATTCATGTTTTTTCACAAACTTTCAAATAAACTGTAAATACGTTTTTTGTTTGCAAAATACCAACAATTAACACAGTAAATAAATTAGCTATATATGTACCTTAAAAAATATATAAAAAAATTAATTCAAAAACTTTTTTACCGAACAAAAAAAAATTGCCTGTGTGACATCATAACCCAACAAACATTTAAAGTTGTAACGACGAAACGCCAACTAGAAAGAATTTCTTAAAAGTAACCGCAACGTACTCCCGCTACGTCTCAGTATACCATACAGCGACGTTATAATTCCCTAAGTGGGGAACCAATTTCTGGTTGTAACTACTAGGCCAAGTGTTTAAAGTCACTGTAGTAACAACTACACTACTACGTCGTAGCCAGGTATCTACTACGTCGAAGAGGCTGTTTTTTTCCGTAATGGCATCAAAGTTGCGATGTAGTTGCAAATAATATAATCGTTTCTTTTTGGTAGAATTGTAACACAATATGGTGGACACAACAGTAAACAGACTCGCTTAGTTTTTTTGTTTGGTTATGGTTATAATATGAACTATGTTATCCAAAAGTGTGAGAATTTACGAGCAGAGGATCAAAATTCGAGTGCGACGCAAAGTTTTTTGTATAACATGCATTATATATATTGCAAAAAACCGGTGCGCCCGTAAAATTGAGCCGTTTTCTGGTAGCTGATGGAATTTTTGTGTTGTGATTTTGGAGGTTATGTTTTCATAATCGACAGTTAACTCCAACAAATGGTGCTTAAGAAGAGCATTTTTGGTAAGCTTCAACTAATTTGTTTATAAAATAGTATGGCTCTTTAATATGAGCTCATAAAACGACAACAAAAATATTAAATTTTCTTTCTTACATAAAAACATGGCGTCCCAAACTATATTCCCTGATAGTCGAAAAGGTTACTTGAAAGTAGTTGCGGCTTTAAAGTTGATCCAAAAAGTTATTTTGTCTACATTGTTACATCAGATGTTACTATGATAACACAAACTTTGGTGGTAAAAATTAAAGTTATAATGTAGTTGTCGGATACACTTGTTTGGGACTCCAATGAAGCTTAACTTTCTAGTGGTAATTAAGTAGGATATAAAAGTCAGGGCGACTACGAAATAACGACTAAAAAGAAAGTAAAACTTTAGCAACGTCCTATTGTGGTAGAGAAGACTATCAGAATCGACTATCAAGAAACAATCCTATGAAGTAGTTTAGAGGGTCGTTTTTACGAAACATCTACTATTTCCTGATACTAAATAGTAGTTAGAACTAAAAAGTAACAAATTTTGGTTGGGATCACCACATTTCTACTATAAGAAAGTAGCAAAGCCTTTAGAACATGTAGCCGCTACTATAAATGTTAGTTGGGAAATCTAAGATTGCGATATTTTTCGTGTTTTTTCACAAACTTATGTTGTGATTTGTTCGCAAGCGCACAAAAATTGAACTGTCGTTTTAATGAGCTTTGTATCTCGAAAACTAAAAAATATATTTTAAAAGTTTAAAAAGACCTCGTTCGATTCGTGAAGAATTACTTAATTTTAAGTCGCCCCCAGTTTGCCTCAAATTTGAGAAGAAGGCAGGGGCGGCTAGTGCATAAGGGCTGCAGAGCTGCAGAACCCCCAAAATTTTCACATTATTTGACTATTTTTCAGCCGCTGCTTTTTTTCTAATATAATTATTTTTTTTCTAAAATTATTGGAATAGCAGTATATTTTTGGTCCGGTGTTGGTATAGTAGGCCTTCAAATCGCGTACGTGTGTTGAGCATGAAGCCGCGCGCCGTCGCCGAAGGCCGCATTTTACAGTCGGTCAAATGAAGTTATTGGCATTGTTGCGCTGTTAAATTGCAACACAACGTAGCTGGGCGGCTAACGAGATCTGTGCTCGGCTAGGAACCCCTTCCTTTGCCCCGCACCGCACTTGCTCCTGGGTTTAGATAGCGAAATCTAGGCAAAAATAGAGCTGCAAAACTTGCAGTTCCAGTACAATTCCGGGCGGGCGGGCTCAGCGTTGTGTTTGCGGCATATACGTGGAATATTACGTATATGGTTTGCGGGCGCATTTAATTATTTAGAAGACGCCAAACGCATTTTTGTATAATTGTGTCGGCAGAACTCACAAACTTTACTGTCACGAGCCGCCACTGGAAGGAAGGCCCATATGACGTCATAAATTTAAAATAACGGCATTTTTAATTTTTTTACAAATTTATACTTGACTTATCACTTTCGCTAAATTAGTTTTACAAAAAAAACTATTAAAACAAAAGAACAAGAATTAATAGAGTAAAGAAATTAGCTTTATATCTGAAAAACTAAAAAAGATTTAATTTTTTTTTCTATAAGCGTGCGGAAAAGTCCACTTTTCCGCACGCATTTTAGTGTGGAAAGTGCCACTTTTCCGCACTAGTGCGGAAAAATATTTTTTCCGCACTAGTGCGGAAAAGTAAATTTGTTACGATTTTGAGGTGTTCTATAACATTTAGACCGTTCAAAATACATTTGTATCTTTCCTAGCACACGAAATATCCTAAAAATATTCAAATTGACTAAAATTCTGCTATATTTTCAATATTTTCGATAAAATAAAGTTTTCAGTAAAATAGGTTCAAATTATAAGTTTTAAACCTCCCCGGTATAAATATCGTCATTGTCAATGTCAAACAACAATGAACACTAGTGGTTTTAGATTTGGCATCTTAAATCACCATAGCAACAAAGTACAAACAAACTGTCAAAACAAAGCCAATTTTGCAGATACAAGCGTCTTTTGAATTTTTCAAACAAAAAAATCAGATTTTCAATTGATTCTTCGGACGAAGATCTACCCCAGTCAGTTCTAGAAGCCGCTAGAATGTGAATAATAATAATTGATTTGATTAAAACGTTTTGAATATAAATAATTTTCTGATTAATTTTTAGTTTTTTCCTCACGCTTATAGAAAAAATAGTGTACCTAACTCGTGCGTAAATCTGCAATCGCGTGCGGAAAAGAGGCACTTTCCGCACTAGTTAGGTAAACTACTATTTCTAAATCCTACAAAAAATAGTCACTTTTTTTACTTAATTTTTTTTATAACTTTTTTACATTTCAAGAGCCAATTTCCAATTTCTTTACCATAACAATGGGCGTTCATTTGCACTCAAAGGTATTTATAATTTTTCCGTAAAACTAATTTAGCAAAAGTTATAAGCCAAAGTTTGTCAAAAAACATGAAAAAAGTCGCCATGTGGGATTTATGACGTCACACAGGCCCTCCTACTCAGTCCATCCCCAATCGATCGAGGGCAGTCTGAAGCCAAAAACTTATTAAATTTCTTTATCTAAAGTTTTCTTGCCCAATCTTGAATTTTTATTATTCTTTTAGTATTTAAAATAAATGGATCCAAGGCGGATTTGACACCTTCCTAGCTATATAGCCTATTATCACACTTCAAGTGAAACTATGATAATAAATTAGCCTTAAAAACAGTTAAAAAGTTAGCATTTTTTAAAGTTTTTATTTGTCAAAAAACTGCCATTAGAACTAATGGATTTTGACCAAAATCTAATCAGCTCGCAAGAATAGGTGGCCATACACACAGAGGTTAATCCATCGGTTTGGAACGGCACAGATAAGTCTGACCGTTTTGTCCGCAACGGTTTAAAACTGCTGCAGTCCACTAACACAAAAAGAAATCTTTCGAATCGATCTTTCATATCGGTCTGTGGCAGACATAACCGCGCGTTAGTGGGTTAAAACTTAAGATTTATCTGCCGGTTTAACCAAAACTGTGGAATTTCGTCAAGTCGAAAGTTTTATGCGGCACGGTATTTTAAGCATAGCGTATTTAAATTGTTTCGTGCTAAATAGAAGCAGGCTCTGTGTATGGGAATGATTATTAATATGAAAATAATGCATAGTGGTAAAAAAGAGAGACGTTCCAAGTGGTTTAAAACTTATTTGCTTAAGAGGAAACTATTTAGCCATGCCCTTCTATTAAAAGAGTTACGAGAAAATGATCCAGACGATTTTAAAAATTATTTAACAATGAATATCAAAGAATTATTGAAATACAGCCAGGCTATAATTGTGCCAGGCACTATTTTGACACATTCACATTAAAGACTGACAGTTGATCCTTCAAAATTGACATATCAAAGTCAAATTTAAAACTTTCGTCGTTTATTTTCAATTAATAAAAGAAGGCATTATTTATTCCGGTTCATATAGTAAACAAAGGTCGTGTGTTAAAAGATCACAGCTGATATTACAATGTAAAGGTGTCGAAATTGTACCTGGCACCATTATAGCCTGGCTTTATTTCAATAATTATCTATTAACACGTATGATTTTTTATTAAATTTGGTAAGAGAGGATCTTACGAAACAAGATATCCAAATGAGAGAAGCCGTTGACCAGAACAGCGATTAAACCGACAGAGAAGTCTGCGCCGGTTAAAATATCTGTGAGCGCGGAACCCACAAGTTTCGCCCGCCGGTCTGAACTCACAGATAAATCTGTGCCGGCTATAACTGGCGCGTGGAATGTCCACTAATTGAAAGACAAATCCGCCAGTTTAAACCGCGCCGTTCCAAACCGACGGATCAACCTCTGTGTGTATGGCCACCTAATATCGAACACCCTTTTACCTGAAAATTTTATTACGGAGAGAAATAATATACACACACACAGACACACTGATACACAGACAAACATCATGCCGATATTGCTAGGATAGGTCAAGATACATCCAAATAACACAATTTTGGCGTTTTCTGAAAAAAAAATTGTCGAAAATAATACCTTCTCTAGCCATTGCTACGCTGCAAGGAAGGTAAAAATAGCAATATCTGTTTTAGTTTTCAAGTTGTAAAACTTATTAAACGATAATTAAATCGCCGTTTTATTTCGAACAAATCATATAAATAATTTTTCTGTAAAGTTGATATGGTAAGAGTTCAAATCAAAAGTTTGTGAAAAAACCTTAGAGTAATAATAATATAAAGAGAATAAGTAAACCGCGGCCCCGTGTAAATTTTCCCTATTCGTGGCGGTCATTACTGAAAACTTAAAATTTGCAGAATCCCCGGCGATGGCAACATAGCTGCGTCACTGAAATCATTTCGAAAAAACCATATTTTCAGTGGCTGAATTTTCACAGTATTTTCAGAAACATAGCACTTTTTGTTTATTTTTACGTCCAACTAAGTTCTTTTTTACAAAAATAAAACTCAGCACACAGAAAAAAAAAACACCAAAAATTCAATATACCGAGTCCGACGGCCAAGACAACACTGCATTTAATACAAACACATGTTACTGTCAGTGTCGACCTTAGAGCTTAGGAATATCTGGGCTAACCGTTCACGACTTGAGGACCCAACTAATTAAACTTGTTGCCATTATATAAGTGAAAAAATAATCTTTTGTTAAAAACTCGTAGACAATGATTGAGTAGAAATAAAACTTTGGACTTCCATTGTCTTTATCTGAGGGCAAGGCAGTGCCTCGCAAAGTTCGCGTTGCCGTACCATCTTTTCTTGAAACATTTCAGCCCATATTTGACCTATCTAAAGCTCTACTTCGGAAAGAGCTACGAATCTCATACTTTGCACAGTCGTAGAACTTCAACCCCTCCAAGTTTCATGGACTTCTATAGAGTAGTAAAGTAGTTACGAAATTTCAAAAAACGTCAAAATTGCCACTCACTCACTGACTCACTCACTCATGTATAGATCACCAAAATTCTACTGTACTTCCAGACCTACTATAAAGCTGAAATTTGGCGGACTGATAGAAATTATGACCAAACCCCTGGAAAAAATCAAAATCCCCTATATATGTAAAATTATTTAAAAGTAACATTACCCACTTCTAGCAATGCTAGAGAGCTGAGCTTTGCCAGCCTGATAGGAACTATAATAAAACTATAGGAAAAAATTATAACACCCCAAAATTCTAATTTACTTCCCTCTCATATATATGTAAAGTTATGTAAAAGTAGAGCTTTTTAAGACTGAAAGACACTAAGATAAAACTATAGGAAAAAATTTTAAAACACCAATATTTTAATTTACTTCCCTCTCCTATAAATGTAAATTTATATAAAAGTAACATTGCCCACAAGACCTCAAAATTCTAAGTAAGGCATTGCAAAAGTTTTGAACAATATTCCGCATATTTTACTATTTTGAAAATTAAATATTATCCAATTCCTTTAAAAAAGAAGTGAAATCATAACAAAAACATTTTATGTAAAAATAACCAAGTACGCGGCATTCCGTAAAAAGAATTGAGATAAAACTAAAGTCAAGTTCTCCAATACAAATTTCAAAATGAAAGTAAGAAACTAGTTTGGAAATGTTTTTCTAAACTTGGCTATTACGGCTGTAAATGACTCAGGCACAGTGCTTAATTGAACATAAAGAAGATTGGCTGTAATAGCAAAGTTTAGAAAAACATTTCCAACTAGTAAAAATCTTTCATTATGAAATTTGTATGGGAGAACTTGGCCTTACTTTTATCTCAATTCTTTTTACGGAATGCCATTTTCGCGTACTTGGCTCTTTTTTACATGAAATGTTCTTGTGTTGGTTTATTTTAAACAGGACGTTTCAGTAAGTAAGTATATCTAACCGTTTTCAAGTGTAAACTAAACAATCCAGTCTAAAGGCTACTACTTATACTACTTGTTGTGCAGTCGGCCCGTCCCTTTTTTACCTTCCTAGCCCGCACACCAACGGCTAGAGAAGGTATTGTTTTCGAAAATAAAAATGTGTTATTTGGGTGTATTTTGACCTACCCTAGCAATATCGTCGTGATGTCTGTCTGTGTTGTGTGTGTATATATATCTGTCCGTAACGCGATAGCTTCTAAACCGCTTAACCGATTTACATGAAATTTTCAGGTAAAATAGTACTCGATACTGCAACGAGCTGATTAGATTTTAGTCAAAATTCGTGAATGCTAATGACAGTTTTTTGACAGTTAAAAAGTATAAAAAATGCTAACTTTTTAATGGAACGTCGCATCAATATGCGGTTTTCGGAAAATAGTAGCGCGGGGATATAGTCCAAGTAGCTCAAAACAAAACCCGGCCCTGCTAACAGGAAATCCGTAATATGATGTCATACACCTGTTGCCACGTCCTGAAAAAATTGTGGGAAAAGGGGCCGTTCATAAATTATGTTGTCTAAATGAGTTTTTATCGCAGATTGTAATAAGAAATACACAGCATAAAACGACGCGACGCGGGCTAATAAGCGCATGACAAATTATCGCACGGTTTAAATAGCCTAACCAACTCAAAGCACTAAAAATTTGGTAAGGTAAGAAGTTAAACCTTACTTATTATTTATAAAATTTTACAGAGGCAGAGGAGCCGGCAACAGCGGAAAAGCTACATTGTTTACCAACAAATAAATGAATGACCGCCGAAACCGGGGTTACTACTTCTCTTTATATGTTATTACTCTGAGGAAAAAACATAGAAAAAATCGCAATATTCGATTTATGTCGTCACACAGGAGCTCTTACTCCAATTTGAGGCACATACCCGGTGACCTTAAATTAGATGATCCAATCCAATCAATTTGGGGTAGTCTAAAACTTTTTTTTGGTAAAAAGTTACTATTTTTATCATTTATTAAAAGATTTATGTATATATTTGTTAGTTTTTGAGATATTAAGTTAATTTCTTCACTATATTAATTCGTAATTTCTTGCAAACAAAAAACATATTAAGAGTTTTTCTGTAAAGCTAATTTAGCAAAAGTTACAAGCTGAAGGGTCAAAATCTAAAATTAAAATTGGAAATCGACTTTCAAAAGAATTCCTGGTAACAAAAGGCTTAAGGCAGGGTTGTTGTATCTCTCCAACTCTTTTTAAAATATATATCGCAGTAGCTCTAAAAAACTGGAAATGTAAAGTGCACGGCATGGGAATACAACTTAACGACCGATTTACCATATACACACTACAGTTTGCTGACGACCAAGTAATTGTAGCTAATGATAAAGAAGATATGGAGTATATGATGAGAAAGTTAACGGAAGAATACCAAAAGTGGGGATTAAGAGTGAACGTGGACAAGACACAGTACTTATGTATTGGAAACGAATCCAGTGAGTTACAACTAGATAATGGACAAACAATATCTCCATGCAATGAGTATGTATACTTGGGTGTCACATTTGATAAAACAGGAACAGACTGTAAAGAACTGGAAAAAAGAATAATAAAAGCAAAAAAGTTATTGGATGTCTTACCAGTATTTTATGGAGCAGAGAAATAAAAAAGAATGTAAAATTTAACATACATCAAACAATGGTGAAAAGCACGCTGTTGTATGGAATAGAGACTTGTCGAGTAACAAAAAAATACAAAACAAAAATGGATAGTGTCGAAATGAATGCAATAAGAAGATCAATGAGAATATCTAGAATAGATCACATAAGAAATGAGATAATAAAACAAGAATGGCAATCGAGGGAAGCATAACGGATGACAGCACTAAAAGGCAACTGATATGGTACGACCATGATTACAAAAGCAGGTCCTAGAATGGCAACCAATATGGCGCAGAAAAAGAGGTCGTCCTAAACTAGAATGGCAACAGTCAATCCAAAGATCAATGAGGCAAAAAAATCTGACAGAAGATGAATGTCAGGATTGAAGGAGGTGGAGAATAGGCGTCGGACAACGTAGAAAAACGTTCTAAACCGACATAGTAGTAGTAGTACAAGTCAAAGTTTCTAAAAAAACATGAAAAAAGCCGCCATGTTGGATTTATGACGTCACAATGGCCTAGCCTCCTACTCAAATTGGAGGTAATCGATCTAGAGTATTTTTAAAAAATCTTCCACAAATATCTCACGGGACACGATTTTTGAGTAAAGCCACTCTACTAAAAGTTACAAACTTATTTACTAGGGAATAGATATCTATTTAAAAGCGTATACCCACGTTAGAAAAACAAATTTCGGAAATTTCAAACTTTCCGCACTCCTCTAATAAATTTACATTTTATTAGTTTATGAAAGAGAAATTAAAGCTCTCGTATTGCCAGAAACTAGGTAGGAAAAATATTGTTTTAGCATATAAATTAGAAATACACACATATATGTTTACACGGTCTGTAGATAAGCCGTGTTTAGGTACATTTAGCAAATAAAAGCATAGAATTGAAGTTTGGTAAGTTTGGCCATATAGATGCAAATAAACAGCAACCCAATGAATTATAATAATATACTAAGTAACTGAAACGGCCACGGCAATACATTACGTATATATATATATATATATATATATATATATATATATATATATATATATATATATATATATATATAGGGTGTTTTAGACCACCCGCACAGGCCGATTATTTTAAAAGTGATAATGATTTTTAAACATAATTACTATCAAGATAGTGAGATGTGCTCTTTCTGATGATATAGGTTTTAAGGTTCTAGCCTTACAAGAAGTGTCAAAATTCCGCTCGACGTTGATTTTTTTAAATGGAACATGCTATTTCTGATTGCGGATTTCAATTCTACGCGGAAAAATTAAAACGTTTTATTCGAAAACTTTTTCCCAAAAATGCTTTTTTAAACCTAAACTGATATTAAATTATTTCGCAGTTATAACCAAGAAAAAAACGGAAAGTAACCGTACACATGTTTTGGCTTATTCTGCTAGAGGGGGTTGAGGGATCACATTAGTAATTTATTATTAAGACCAAAATGACCAAATTTTGAAAATTCGTATTTTAAAAACTATATAGTTTATCAACAAAAGCATCGAGTTGCACTATGCTGGGTCCATAGAGATGCAAAAAAACGATACACTAAGTTAAGATTCGAAAAAACGTCATTTAGCGAATTTTAGGGTAGGGAATCCCATAAGACCAAAATTGCCAAATTTCGAAAATTCATATTTCAAAAACTATATAGTTTATCAAGAAAAGCACCGAGTTGCAGTATGGTGGGGCCATAGAGATGCAAAAAAACCATACCCTAATTTAAGATTCGGAAAAACGTCATTTAGCGAATTTTAGGGTAGGAAATCCCATAAGACCAAAATGGCCAAACTTTGAAAATTCATATTTTAAAAACTATATACAGTCGAACCTCTATAACTCGAACCTGAAGGGACAACCAAAACAGTTCGAGTTATGGAGAGTGCGAGTTATAGAAACTTGAGTTACATGGGTTAAAATACATGTGAAAAGTGCAGGGACCACTTCAAAGGTTCGAGATATAGAGAGGTTCGAGTTATAGAGGTTCGAGTTAGAGAGGTTCGACTGTAGTTTATCAACAAAAGCACGGAGTTGCAGTACGGTGGGGTTATACAGATGCGAAAAAACCATACCCTAAGTTAAGATTAGTAAAAACGTCATTTAGCGAATTTTATGGTAGGAAATCCTATAAGACCAAAATGACCAAATTTCGAAAATTCATATTTCAAAAACTATATAGTTTATCAACAAAAACACCAAGTTGCGGTATGGTGGGGCCATAGAGATGCAAAAAAACCATACCCTAAGTTAATATTCGGAAAAACGTCATTTAGCGAATTTTAGGGTAGGGAAACCCATAAGACCAAAATGGCCAAACTTTGAAACATCGTATTTTAAAAACTATATGTTTGTCAACAAAAGCACTGAGTTGCAGTATGGTGGGGCCATAGAGATGCAAAAAACCATACCCTAAGTTAAGATTCGGAAAAACGTCATTTAGCGAATTTTAGGGTAGGGAATCCCATAAGACCAAAATGACCAAACTTTGAAAATTCCTATTTTAAAAACTATATAGGTTATCAAAAAAAGCACGGAGTTGCAGTACGGGTAAGAATGAAAACCGGGTAAAAATGAAAAACGGGTAAAAACGAAAAACGCGTCAAAATGAAAAACGGGTAAAAATGAAAAACGGGTAAAAATGAAAACCGGGTAAAAATAAGAAACGGGTAAAAATGAAAACCGGGTAAAAATTAAAACCGGGTAAAAATGAAAAACGGGTAAAAATGAAAAACGGGTAAAAATGAAAAACGGGTAAAAATAAAAAACGGGTAAATATGAAAAACGGGTAAAAATGAAAAACGGGTAAAAATGAAAAACGGGTAAAAATGAAAACCGGGTAAAAATGATAAACGGGTAAAAATGAAAAACGGGTAAAAAAGTAAAATGGTAAAAATGAAAAATGGTAAAAACGAACAATGGTAAAAATGAACAATGGTAAAAATGAAAAACGGGTAAAAATGAAAACCAGGTAAAAATGAAAACCGGGTAAAAATGAAAAACGGGTAAAAATGAAAACCGGGTAAAAATGAAAAACGGGTAAAAATGAAACACGGGTAAAAATGAAAAACGGGTAAAAATGAAAACCGGGTAAAAATGAAAAACGGGTAAAAATGAAACACGGGTAAAAATGAAAAACGGGTAAAAATGAAAAACGGGTAAAAATGAAAACCGGGTAAAAATGAAAACCGGGTAAAAATGTAAAATGGTAAAAATGAAAAATGGTAAAAATGAACAATGGTAAAAATGAACAATGGTAAAAATGAAAAACGGGTAAAAATGAAAACCAGGTAAAAATGAAAACCGGGTAAAAATGAAAAACGGGTAAAAATGAAAAACGGGTAAAAATGAAAACCGGGTAAAAATGAAAAACGGGTAAAAATGAAACACGGGTAAAAATGAAAAACGGGTAAAAATGAAAAACGGGTAAAAATGAAACACGGGTAAAAATGAAAAACGGGTAAAAATGAAAACCGGGTAAAAATGAAAACCGGGTAAAAATGAAAACCGGGTAAAAATGAAAAACGGGTAAAAATGAAAAACGGGTAAAAATGAAAAACGAGTAAAAATGAAAAACGGTTAAAAATGAAAAACGGGTAAGAATGAAAACCGGGTAAAAATAAAAAACGGGTAAAAATGAAAAACGGGTCAAAATGAAAAACGTATAAAAATGAAAAACGGGTAAAAATGAAAACCGGGTAAAAATAAGAAACGGGTAAAAATGAAAACCGGGTAAAAATGAAAACCGGGTAAAAATGAAAAACGGGTAAAAATAAAAAACGGGTAAAAATGAAAAACGGGTAAATATGAAAAACCGGTAAAAATGAAAAACGGGTAAAAATGAAAAACGGGTAAAAATGAAAACCGGGTAAAAATGATAAACGGGTAAAAATGAAAAACGGGTAAAAATGTAAAATGGTAAAAATGAAAAATGGTAAAAATGAACAATGGTAAAAATGAACAATTGTAAAAATGAAAAACGGGTAAAAATGAAAACCAGGTAAAAATGAAAACCAGGTAAAAATGAAAAACGGGTAAAAATGAAAAACGGGTAAAAATGAAAACCGGGTAAAAATGAAAAACGGGTAAAAATGAAACACGGGTAAAAATGAAAAACAGGTAAAAATAAAAAACGGGTAAAAATGAAACACAAGTAAAAATGAAAAACGGGTAAAAATGAAAACCGGGTAAAAATGAAAACCGGGTAAAAATGAAAACCGGGTAAAAATGAAAAACGAGTAAAAATGAAAAACGGGTAAAAATGAAAAACGGGAAAAAATGAAAAACGGGTAAAAATGAAAAACCGGTAAAAATGAAAAACGGGTAAAAATGAAAAACGGGTACAAATGAAAACCGGGTAAAAATGAAAACCGGGTAAAAATGAAAAACGGGTAAAAATGAAAAACGGGTAAAAATGAAAAACGGGTAAAATTGAAAAACGGGTAAAAATGAAACACGGGTAAAAATGAAAAACGGGAAAAAAGAAAACCGGGTAAAAATGAAAACCGGGTAAACATAAAAACCGGGTAAAAATGAAAACGGGTAAAAATGAAAAACGGGTAAAAATGAAAAACGGGTAAAAATGAAAAACGGGTAAAAATGAAAAACGGGTAAGAATGAAAACCGGGTAAAAATAAAAAACGGGTAAAAATGAAAAACGGGTCAAAATGAAAAACGGGTAAAAATGAAAAACGGGTAAAAATGAAAACCGGGTAAAAATAAGAAACGGGTAAGAATGAAAACCGGGTAAAAATAAAAAACGGGTAAAAATAAAAAACGGGTCAAAATGAAAAACGGGTAAAAATGAAAAACGGGCAAAAATGAAAACCGGGTAAAAATAAGAAACGGGTAAAAATGAAAAACGGGTAAAAATGTAAAATGGTAAAAATGAAAAATGATAAAAATGAACAATGGTAAAAATGAACAATGGTAAAAATGAAAAACGGGTAAAAGTGAAAACCAGGTAAAAATGAAAACCAGGTAAAAATGAAAAACGGGTAAAAATGAAAAACGGGTAAAAATGAAAACCGGGTAAAAATGAAAAACGGGTAAAAATGAAACACGGGTAAAAATGAAAAACGGGTAAAAATGAAAAACGGGTAAAAATGAAACACGGGTAAAAATGAAAAACGGGTAAAAATGAAAACCGGGTAAAAATGAAAACCGAGTAAAAATGAAAACCGGGTAAAAATGAAAAACGGGTAAAAATGAAAAACGGGTAAAAATAAGAAACGGGTAAAAATGAAAACCGGGTAAAAATGAAAACCGGGTAAAAATGAAAAACGGGTAAAAATAAAAAACGGGTAAAAATGAAAAACGGGTAAGTATGAAAAACCGGTAAAAATGAAAAACGGGTAAAAATGAAAAACGGGTAAAAATGAAAACCGGGTAAAAATGATAAACGGGTAAAAATGAAAAACGGGTAAAAATGTAAAATAGTAAAAATGAAAAATGGTAAAAATGAACAATGGTAAAAATGAACAATTGTAAAAATGAAAAACGGGTAAAAATGAAAACCAGGTAAAAATGAAAACCAGGTAAAAATGAAAACGGGTAAAAATGAAAAACGGGTAAAAATGAAAACCGGGTAAAAATGAAAAACGGGAAAAAATGAAACACGGGTAAAAATGAAAAACGGGTAAAAATGAAGAACGGGTAAAAATGAAACACGGGTAAAAATGAAAAACGGGTAAAAATGAAAACCGGGTAAAAATGAAAACCGGGTAAAAATGAAAACCGGGTAAAAATGAAAAACGGGTAAAAATGAAAAACGGGTAAAAATGAAAAACGGGTAAAAATGAAAAACGGGTAAAAATGAAAAACCGGTAAAAATGAAAAACGTGTAAAAATGAAAAACGGGTACAAATGAAAACCGGGTAAAAATGAAAACCGGGAAAAATGAAAAACGGGTAAAAATGAAAAACGGGTAAAAATGAAAAACGGGTAAGAATGAAAACCGGGTAAAAATAAAAAACGGGTAAAAATGAAAAACGGGTCAAAATGAAAAACGGGTAAAAATGAAAAACGGGTAAAAATTAAAACCGGGTAAAAATAAGAAACGGGTAAGAATGAAAACCGGGTAAAAATAAAAAACGGGTAAAAATGAAAAACGGGTCAAAATGAAAAACGGGTAAAAATGAAAAACGGGTAAAAATGAAAACCGGGTAAAAATAAGAAACGGGTAAAAATGAAAAACGGGTAAAAATGTAAAATGGTAAAAATGAAAAATGGTAAAAATGAACAATGGTAAAAATGAACAATGGTAAAAATGAAAAACGGGTAAAAATGAAAACCAGGTAAAAATGAAAACCAGGTAAAAATGAAAAACGGGTAAAAATGAAAAACGGGTAAAAATGAAAACCGGGTAAAAATGAAAAACGGGTAAAAATGAAACACGGGTAAAAATGAAAAACGGGTAAAAATGAAAAACGGGTAAAAATGAAACACGGGTAAAAATGAAAAACGGGTAAAAATGAAAACCGGGTAAAAATGAAAACCGGGTAAAAATGAAAACCGGGTAAAAATGAAAAACGGGTAAAAATGAAAAACGGGTAAAAATGAAAAACGGGTAAAAATGAAAAACGGGTAAAAATGAAAAACGGGTAAGAATGAAAACCCGGTAAAAATAAAAAACGGGTAAAAATGAAAAACGGGTCAAAATGAAAAACGGGTAAAAATGAAAAACGGGTAAAAATGAAAACCGGGTAAAAATAAGAAACGGGTAAAAATGAAAAACGGGTAAAAATGAAAAACGGGTAAAAATGAAAACCGGGTAAAAATGAAAACCGGGTAAAAATGAAAACCGGGTAAAAATGAAAAACGGGTAAAAATGAAAAACGGGTAAAAATGAAAAACGGGTAAAAATGAAAAACGGGTAAAAATGAAAAACGGGTAAGAATGAAAACCCGGTAAAAATGAAAAACGGGTAAAAATAAAAAACGGGTAAAAATGAAAAACGGGTAAATATGAAAAACGGGTAAAAATGAAAAACGGGTAAAAATGAAAAACGGGTAAAAATGAAAACCGGGTAAAAATGATAAACGGGTAAAAATGAAAAACAGGTAAAAATGTAAAATGGTAAAAATGAAAAATGGTAAAAATGAACAATGGTAAAAATGAACAATGGTAAAAATGAAAAACGGGTAAAAATGAAAACCAGGTAAAAATGAAAACCAGGTAAAAATGAAAAACGGGTAAAAATGAAAAACGGGTAAAAATGAAAACCGGGTAAAAATGAAAAACGGGTAAAAATGAAACACGGGTAAAAATGAAAAACGGGTAAAAATGAAAAACGGGTAAAAATGAAACACGGGTAAAAATGAAAAACGGGTAAAAATGAAAACCGGGCAAAAATGAAAACCGGGTAAAAATGAAAACCGGGTAAAATTGAAAAACGGGTAAAAATGAAAAACGGGTAAAAATGAAAAACGGGTAAAAATGAAAAACGGGTAAAAATGAAAAACCGGTAAAAATGAAAAACGGGTAAAAATGAAAAACGGGTACAAATGAAAACCGGGTAAAAATGAAAACCGGGTAAAAATGAAAAACGGGTAAAAATGAAAAAGGGGTAAAAATGAAAAACGGGTAAAATTGAAAAACGGGTAAAAATGAAACACGGGTAAAAATGAAAAACGGGTAAAAAAGAAAACCGGGTAAAAATGAAAACCGGGTAAAAATGAAAACCGGGTAAAAATGAAAAACGGGTAAAAATGAAAAACGGGTAAAAATGAAAAACGGGTAAAAATGAAAAACGGGTAAAAATGAAAAACGGGTAAGAATGAAAACCGGGTAAAAATAAAAAACGGGTAAAAATGAAAAACGGGTCAAAATGAAAAACGGGTAAAAATGAAAAACGGGTAAAAATGAAAACCGGGTAAAAATAAGAAACGGGTAAGAATGAAAACCGGGTAAAAATAAAAAACGGGTAAAAATTAAAAACGGGTCAAAATGAAAAACGGGTAAAAATGAAAAACGGGTAAAAATGAAAACCGGGTAAAAATAAGAAACGGGTAAAAATGAAAAACGGGTAAAAATGTAAAATGGTAAAGATGAAAAATGGTAAAAATGAACAATGGTAAAAATGAACAATGGTAAAAATGAAAAACGGGTAAAAATGAAAACCAGGTAAAAATGAAAACCAGGTAAAAATGAAAAACGGGTAAAAATGAAAAACGGGTAAAAATGAAAACCGGGTAAAAATGAAAAACGGGTAAAAATGAAACACGGGTAAAAATGAAAAACGGGTAAAAATGAAAAACGGGTAAAAATGAAACACGGGTAAAAATGAAAAACGGGTAAAAAAGAAAACCGGGTAAAAATGAAAACCGGGTAAAAATGAAAACCGGGTAAAAATGAAAAACGGGTAAAAATGAAAAACGGGTAAAAATGAAAAACGGGTAAAAATGAAAAACGGGTAAAAATGAAAAACGGGTAAGAATGAAAACCGGGTAAAAATAAAAAACGGGTAAAAATGAAAAACGGGTTAAAATGAAAAACGGGTAAAAATGAAAAACGGGTAAAAATGAAAACCGGGTAAAAATAAGAAACGGGTAAGAATGAAAACCGGGTAAAATTAAATAACGGGTAAAAATGAAAAACGGGTCAAAATGAAAAACGGGTAAAAATGAAAAACGGGTAAAAATGAAAACCGGGTAAAAATAAGAAACGGGTAAAAATGAAAAACGGGTAAAAATGTAAAATGGTAAAAATGAAAAATGGTAAAAATGAACAATGGTAAAAATGAACAATGGTAAAAATGAAAAACGGGTAAAAATGAAAACCAGGTAAAAATGAAAACCAGGTAAAAATGAAAAACGGGTAAAAATGAAAAACGGGTAAAAATGAAAACCGGGTAAAAATGAAAAACGGGTAAAAATGAAAAACGGGTAAAAATGAAAAACGGGTAAAAATGAAAAACGGGTAAAAATGAAACACGGGTAAAAATGAAAAACGGGTAAAAATGAAAACCGGGTAAAAATGAAAACCGGGTAAAAATGAAAACCGGGTAAAAATGAAAAACGGGTAAAAATGAAAAACGGGTAAAAATGAAAAACGGGTAAAAATGAAAAACGGGTAAAAATGAAAAACGGGTAAAAATGAAAAACGGGTACAAATGAAAACCGGGTAAAAATGAAAACCGGGTAAAAATGAAAAACGGGTAAAAATGAAAAACGGGTAAAAATGAAAAACGGGTAAAAATGAAAAACGGGTAAAAATGAAAAACGGGTACAAATGAAAACCGGGTAAAAATGAAAACCGGGTAAAAATGAAAAACGGGTAAAAATGAAAAACGGGTAAAAATGAAAACCGGGTAAAAATGAAAAACGCAAAAAGCGATTGAGTTGCGAGGTGAAACAAGAACAATTGCCTTAGATATATCTAAAGCATTCGATAAAGTCTGGCATGAAAATCTGCTCAACAAGCTCAAAGCAACGGGATTGTCGCCGAGACTTTGCACTTGGTTTGAAAGTTACTTTAAGGATAGATCCATTTATGTTGCACTGGATGGCCGGAACTCCAACTTACCAAATAAATGCTGGTGTGCCACTTCAACGAGATTGTCATTTGTGATTTGTCATTAAAGTGTTTGTTAGTGGTCGTCAGTATTTTTTTGAAATTGTTTTTGTTGAACAAAAAAACGAGTTTTAAAGAAGTAAACCAAGCATCATGGGATTTCGATTTGCAAAAGGTCGAACAAAAATGAAATTTGGTGGGATGGTAGACATAGGTCTTCTGATAGTACATCTAAGTTTGCGACCTCGGGGGGTTGCCACTCGAGGGGGGGGGGGGGGGGAATCTGCATCGCAGCGCTTGGACAAAAATAGCTTCGTTGCAGTAGATGCTATAAAAAAAAAGTTCAAATAAAATATATAGACAAATAAATAAATTGCGCACAACTTTGGTTTATGCATTTTTTCGCTCCGACCAATAGTTTTTGCTTTACGGCGCGCCAAAGTTGAGGGTAGTTTGCACATTTTAACAAAATCAGAATTTAATCGCGGATTAAGACAAATATGGCTACCAAAAAATTCTGTTTTTTTTTTCTATAAGAGTAAGATTTTCTAAGTAAACTGATTCTTGAACTTCATTCGTTACACCCTTCCCCCCACCGCCCGATTGAGGTTCCTAGATCCGACCCTGACCAGTGGTTGTAACCACTTGAAGAAGATTAACTGAAAAAATAAATACACATAAATACAAGTTAGGATCAGATTTAAGGGGGGGGAAGGCGCGAAGTGAGCTTTTGGAAACGGCGATGAATGTCCAAATCCCGTGGCGTATATAGAAAAAAGTTTCAGGGTAGGCCCGAGACAGTTTGGGGGGGGGGGGGGTTGTCAGACATCATGAGGCCGTATTTTATGCTATTTTATGTTTGTTTTCATGGAATATGTGGAAAATATCTAAAAAAAGCTTATTCTCGGGGGGGAGGGCAGGCCTCCCTTTATATACGCCATTGTCCAAATCCTTTTGATCTCCTTTATAATTGAAATCCTATGATGTATAAATAAAACCGCAAAATTAATCTTGAAAAATTATCTTTTATACATAAAGAGCTGCATAAAAAGAAGCATCTTTTTGCTTTATTTTTAAGCGTCGGATGTTGACGACGACCGACGGGTCTAAATATAAAAACAAAGTTTCTTTTTCAAAAAATAATTCCTTTGAGGAAGGCCATGGATCGTTAACTAACAATTTTACATGGAAAAAATTAAACGAAACAAGTTTGAAGTTTTTTTGTAAATGGTAATTAGCTACGTTAAATTTTTTTTTAAACTTTGTTGTTTTTTTTTTAATTTTTCTAGACCCACAATGACTGGAAAAATTATTTATTATTTTTATTATTTTATTATTTCAATTTCTATCTGTTTTATTGGCAGTTGTAAATCCAAATTTTTTCAATAAAAAAAAATACAGTTTTAACTTTTTTATTTATTTATGTTTAGGATAATTATAAAAAATTATGTGTTTATAAAACGCAAACGTAGTTTCATTCTTGATTAACCAGATTTCTGTTTTTAGTTTTACGATATTTCGGTGTTTTTGAAATCTTTTTTAATCCCTAGTGATTTATAAGCTCTATTTTGGTTTTGAAACAGATGACGAATTCCTGTGAGCAAAGAGCTTCCATTCAAACGTCGACTCCAAGAACTCAAAAAAAAAATTGTAAAAGAAAATAAAAATAAAGCCTCAAAAGTTAAAAAGAAAGTTTTTAATGATGTTAATCAAAACCTACCAGAAACAAAATGCCAGGAACCATGGATTGAACCTCCAACATATGACTGGATTAAATTGTGGAGGGTGTGGGGGTTAAAGGTAGAGGCGTGAACCTGATATGAAAAGAAGGGGATGTTCATTTGTGACCTATGCGGCTAGTCGTCATCTTGCGCCAATAGGCTCGTTAACTTACCCCGCTAGTGGGGTAAAATGACAAAAATGCATTTTTTAAGTTTTTTGCTATGTAGATTTTTAGGATTTTAATTTTTGTGTTTTTTTTTAATTTGTTTGTAAACCAAAAGATTTGTTTAAGAATTAAACGAAGCTTTTTAGTCAAAACCGAGTTTGTGTATTTTCTAGGAAGCTTTAATCCTTAACATCGTCATCTTGCCCGGCTCTCCCCTACTTTTCCGACAGAACCCTGTCGAATTAGAATTTCGGAGATTAAAATCTACTTTTCTTTCAGTTCGTTACTGTACCTAGTGTCTAATTTTACCTATTTGTATTTTCTCCGACAAATCCCTGTAAAATTAGAATTTTGAACCTTAAAATCTAATTTTCTTTTATTTCGTTTTCCACTATGCAACAGTCTATCAAGCTTCGAAAGCTTACCTTAATTTTTTAAGTACCTACTGCCTAATTTTCCCTATTTGTAGTTTCTTCGACATAGCCCTGTCCAATTAGGATTTTGGAGCTTATAATCTACTTTCCATTCATTTTGTTTTCCATTATACAGTAGTTTATCTAGTTTCTAAAGCTCACCTTCATTTTTAAAGTAAAATTGGGCAGTAGGTAGACCCTATAACCCTTGGTCACCTTACACAATATTTTATCGCGCTACCAAAGCTCACCTTAATTTTTCAAATACCTACAGCCTCCTTTCACCTATTTTCGTATTTTTTTTGGCTACACTTTAATCCGCCAGGGTGAAAAAAGCTTGAGAAAAACTAGGAAAAACCTTTTTCGCAATTTCTCTTAAGATTGATTACATGCTGACCTAAATAACATTTTCTTTTAACACAGCATCTGCTTTAATTTGCCCTTAGAAGTAGTTTGAAATATATATCGAGTAAAACCGCCAATTTTTTTAATCAATTGCAAAAAAAATCGTTTAAAAAGCTTTAACCGATTCCTATCAATCCTCTAAAAACTTAGCTTATAAGTATAATCACAGAAAAGCTGGCTTAAGCCAGACAAGGGTCTACGGAAGGGGAAATTTCCCCCCTCCGAAATCTGAAACTTTACTTAGTTGTGACAGACAAAACACAACTATGCAAAATGGTTTTGTGCAGTATTTATTATGGCATTTCCCTCCCAAATAAAGCTGCTAGATCCACCCCTGCTTACGCTAAGATTTTTTGTGGAATAATAAATCTAGAGTTTGTTCAAAACTGTTACCCTATACAGAAATTAAAAGAATAACAAAATTTCTTGGTCATAAAAACTGCGAAAAAAATCCCTAAATCCTTGTCGCTTTTTTGAGCTTCTGAATCCCCTTTATTATAGAACATGAGCCGCCACTGTAACCGTGACTCAACCGTGAGCGCTGATTGGCTCATCGTGACAACCAGTGTTACTGATATTCCATTACTTGCACTCGTACCGACACCCATATAGATTTAATATTATAGAAATCGGATTATCTTCTCATAATTTAATAATAATATAATATAAAACAATAACTACAAAAAAAAAGGATGCATTTTTTGCAAATGCTAGCAGTGGAGTTTCTTTATCAAATTGACATGTATTTTTTTTTTAATTTTAGCTAATTCCGGCCAATATGCACACTATGTGTTCAACACCCTAGATCAGGATCACAGCGGTCTAATAAGTTTTGAGGTAAGTTTTACTTTAAATACAGGGTGTCCCAACTAAAAGGTAACACAGGTGTTTTTGGGTATTTTTCGTGCGAATTTGGAAAAACGGTCGGACACGTCGAGTTTGTTTGCAAGGGCGACACTTTTGGGCTATATCGAAATTTTTTTATCACGCATCATCTTCAAGGGGTATACCTTATCCCAGTGGCGGCTCGTGACAGTAAAGCTTGTGAATTCTGCCGATAGGGTATAAAAAATGCTAGTTTTCTTCACAAGTAAAGAGAGAGAATTTTTTTACAATAATTAAATTATCCACCACATTCATTGTGACACAATTATACAAAAACAAACAACATACACGACCACAACCTCCCGCTCATGCGTTTGGCGTCTTCTAAATAAATAAATACGCCCGCAAACACGCAACGCTGAGCCCACCCGCCCGGAATTGTACTGGAAGTGCAAGTTTTGCAGCTCTATTTTTGCCTAGATTTCGCTATCTAAACCCATGAGCAAGTGCGGTGCGGCGCGAAGGAAGGGGTTCCTAGCCGAGCATAGATCTCGTTAGCCGCCCAGCTACGTTGTGTTGCAATTTAGCAGCGCAACAATGCCAATAACTTCATTTGACCGACTGTGAAATGCGGCCTTCGGCGACGACGCGCGGCGTCATACTCAACACACGTACGCGATTTGAAGGCCTACTATACCAACACCGGACTGAAAATATACTGCTATTGCAATAATTTTAGAAATAAAATAATTGTATTAGAAAAATAGCAGCGGCTGAAAAATAGTCAAATAATGTGAAAATTTTTTGGGTTCTACAGCTCTGCAGCCCTTATGCACTAGCCGCCCCTGCCTTATCCCTATATTTTGAATAGGGAAAGTGGGCCTAGTGATACCCTGTTTTGAAGCTCTCTTGAATATATTTACAACCGTGTAAAAATTTCGAAAATCCATCGATTAGTTTTTGAGATATTTGCTTTCAAATTTTCAAGGTTAACATAGAATGATAAAATAAAAATTAAATCCGAAAAATATAAAATTGTGATCAAATTTTTATTTTATCAGTCCATGTTAAATTTGGAAGTTTGAAGGCAATTATCTCAAAAAGTAATGTATAGATTTTTGAAAATTTTACACGGTTGTAAAGACATTATAAGGCCTTCAAAACAAGGTATCACTAGACCCACTTTCCTGATTCAAAATATTGGGGTAAAATATACCCCCCGAAGGGGTTCGTGCTACAAAAATTTCAAGAAAGCCAAAAAGTGTCCTCTTCGCAAACAAAATCGACGTGTCCGAGCGTTTCTCCAAATTCGCACGAAAAATACCCAAAAACACCTCTGTTGCCTTTTAGTTGGGACACCCTGTATATACGTTTCTCTTCTAAATTGTCTTTTTGGTCCTCTTTCCTTTGTTTTTATATAGCAGCTTAATTTTCTATTTAAGGTATAAAGGATCTTCAAAAGAATTCAATAATTTTTGTTAAACTAAACTTTAATTGTGACCTCGCTAAATTTAAAAAAGTTCAAAAAAGAAAAACAATTTGTGTTTTTTTTGCATACACACGATATTATATTATCTCGAACTTCTAACGGCGCCCAAAAGTCTGTTAGGAAAATAAAGTTAAGAGAAATTCGTCCTATTTTTGTATACAAAGGGATTTTTAGGAGAATATCCTTTGCTTCGAACAACTTTATAATATACAGCATGTCGTATTTTTGATGGTATTGAATAAAAAACTCAGTTATTTTTAAAGATAAAGACCAGACCTTGTCGTTTTGGAGCAACGACAAAAAAGTTAAAAATTCGGAATTTGAAAAATTTACCATATCTTTGTTTTTTAGTGCAGATATTTATCCTAATTATTAAAAAATATTTTTTATTTAATTACTTGCTTATTCTATAATTGTTTCTCTTCGCCTTGACGCATAACTTGACTAAAGTTCAGCTCTAGGGTTCGTCCTCTCCCCCCCCCCCGAAGTAATTTTTTTAGACATTTTTTACATATTTTATTAATACAAACAAAGAATAGCATAAAATACGGCCTCATGGGGTCTCGGCCCCCCCCCCCATAAACTGTCTCGGGCCTACTCCAACACTTTTTTCTATATACGCCACTCGGTCAAGACAAAAAATCTGAATTCGGTCTAGAAGAATTTTATATTACTTTTGAGCAAATAATCCTTTCACCCTAGTTCGACCCCGCTAAAATCATATACCTCGCTTATTCTTCCCCACAATTGTCGACAGGAACTAAGGAAACCCCCACTAAACCCCCCTAATCCTGGATTTGTTAGGTTTCATTTCTCAAAAACTAACCTTTTTAGCAAAAATTGCAAAAAACAATTTGTAGCGGAAAACAAAATTCCTTTTTCAATGTATTGGTCGACAAGGTTAGCATAAGAAATTAGCTCCTCAGTGGCGTCCATAAATTAAGATAATTTACAAAATTTTCTCAAAAACTACTTTGCTGGGATGGAATTTTGTAGCATACTTTATTATAGAAAATAAGATTTCCATTTAAACTCTCTACTTAGCTTAGTTTTTAAGAAAATTTAACAATAGATAGTTTTTTGGCAATTTTTGAAAGTTACTTTAATTTACAGTTACACATAACATATATACACTATTTTAAAAAAAAATCTATACTCATCTTAAAGTAAGAAATACATTTTTTCGTAAGAAGCCTTCACAGTACTAACAAACCTACTTTCATTCTTATTATAAACAACCTAAAACACAAAGCCTTTTTTTTGGCAGGTTAAATTAATAAAGGAGTGGGGAGGCCAGTACGTACACCTCTAACTACTTACAAACTATTTATTTGTTTAATTTATAAATAGAGGTGAAAGAACCTAAGCGTACACCTTCAACTACTAGCAAAACTCTTTTAAGGTTTTTTATTAAACGCCCAAACAAACAAAACTTCTTTTTATTCGGTTAATTTAAAAGCTTACACCCTGGCGCTGTGTAGCAGAGGACTGACCCTTGGCAGCTACGAGCCATAGCTACACACTAAGCTACACAGAAATTCAAAGGGCAAATGTTTGAGAAGCCACCGTCGATTGTAGGGTGTTGACATCCCTTAGAATCAAAGCAAACAAATCAAGCGATACCTGCGAAGAAAAGGCCTGTTGACATGTTGAGAGGGGTGTGGCGCCTGGCAAGAGTAGGCTATCGATCGGGATCAGCTGTGGGCATCAGGATTTGTGAATGGAGTGTGAAGTTTTGTGTACCTCCACAGTACTGAATTCTTATTATCAACAACCTAAAACACAACGCCCTATTTTTGGTCGCTTTTATAAAAAAAAAAGGAGTGGGGAGGCCAGTAAGTACACTTGTAAGTACTAACAACCTATTTTCCTATTTTATTTATTTAATTTATAAATAGAGGTGAAAGAACTTGAGCGTACACCTTCCACTACTTACAAAACTCTTTTAAGGTTTTTATTAAACGCCCAAACAAACAAAACTTCTTTTTTATTCAGTTAATTTAAAAGTTTACTCCCTGGCGCTGTGTAGTAGAGGACTGACCCTTGGCAGCTATGAGCCATAGCTACACACTAAGCTACACAGAAATTCAAAGGGCAAATGTTTGAGAAGCCACCGTCGGTCGTGAATGGACTTAGAATCAAAGCAAACAAATCAAACGATACCTCCGAAACAAAGGCCTGTGGGCGTATTGAGAGGGGAGTGGCGCCTGGCGGGTCGTAGGATATTGATCGGAATCAGCTGTTGTGTGAACTTTTGTGTTTTTTGTAAATTTTTGGATTTTTCGGAGGATCTTTATTTAAAACTGAATTACGACACAGGGCCAAAAATTTCCATGTGTTCTATGTGTGTTATAATGATGATCTACGAGAATAAAGAATATTATTTAGGGGCCAAACTGCAGGGCGGTTTTTCAAAGCATTTTTAAGAAAAGTATTTTAGCAGTTTTTCTTTAATTCATCTTTAAAAAAAAATATAAAAAAAGTTAGGGCCAAAACACAACAAATATTCAAACCAATGTTTGGTATTTCAGTAGCCTAGTTGTGTTATAGAAAACTGTAGCAAAATTGTTTCGTTTTTTGTATTTTTTGGAAACGTACGAAAGAAAATCTAACAAGATACGTTTGACAATTGAAAAAAAAATCTTTTCAATGAACAGAAAAACATTTTTTATTAGTTTTTTATAGACAAGATCTATTAGGATTTATAAAAGCCTAGTCCATTTTATATTTGCTGCAGGACACCAAATCAGTCTCCTGACTAAAGCGCCACCCTTATTTACCGGGGCCGAGTCAATTCGAGTAACAAAATTTAATTAAGATCACGTGACCAGGATTTTCAGATTATTTTCAGATATTTAGAACAAAGGTTTTTTGTTTCTCTCGTATCTCGGTAGATGGCGCCTCTTGCTATAGTTCGCTCACTAATTACATTTAATTAGAGACAAAACCGTCTGATTAACTTTGCAAGATTTGTCACTTGACCAGCAGTGTTCTGAGGAGTCCCATAAGGACGAAACGGTTAACTGTCAACACTTATTAGGTGTCCATTAGATCTTGGACCCCCGTGAGGTTAAGCTTTCAAGCTACTCACGGAAAAATATAAGGGAAACAAAAAACTCCTTTTTGCCCGATTAGCCATGAAACTTGTTTGATATTTAAAAATAGAATTTTGTTTATTATAAGCTAAAAGCTTATCAGTAGGTATCGAAAGACATTTTTCTATTTACAAAAAGCTTTTTGAGGGCCACTGGTCATGACCCACCAAACAAAATCACGGGATTATGAACCGATTCATAAGATAATAGTAATTTACCTAACAAATGCGGAAGAGGCACTAAACACAAGCGTTAGGTATGTAGGTTTAATATTTTTTATATGATATTAATTATATATGAGGTTGTGGAAACAAAAATAAAACACAACAATACAAATAACTCATTTATTATATTTAATTTACAATGATTGCCGAAAACTTTAATTCTTATCCTAGCAGAATCTTTGAATTAGGAGATGTTTGTTTTCATATTCTGGATCAAGTATATTGGAAGTCCTTTAATATCTTTGTTCTGGATGTATTTAGTAGCAGGCTCATATTAGCATTATGTGTTCCATTCTTTATTTTGGGTAAGTGTTCTCCGGGATTATCGGTATTTTCTATCACAGTAAACAAACATTTTTTTCTATATTATTTATAATGAGATGAAACGTCAACCCCTGGTTTTTGACAAAAAAATAGGCTTTGTTATTTACCATTTACTACATGCTTTTGTTTTTCCGGAAAACTAGCTCACTTGAGTTTTTTGGCAAAAATGAACGTCTGTGTCAAACTCAAATTGTGTTGTGTTTGTATATCAATATGTTCTTTTGTTTATGTAAATCTGTTGTAAAATAATCGTAAACAAATATTATTTTTAAAAAAAATTTTGCATAAAATTTTTCATTTTCAGTCTAACTTCCCCCTGCCCCCTTAGTGTGTTGGTAGGCCTTTTTTTTTCACAGGTTTCGACTCAAGCTAAAATACACATCGCTTTATCAAGGGGTATCAGGGGACTGAAGTAGCTAAATTTGTTTATATAGGTATACAGGGTTTATAAAATTGGATCTTGCAAGCGGATATTCATTAACTAAACAGAAATAATAGGGAAAACGGGGGCAAAATGGGATAAAAAAATTTATAGGCCAATTTCTCCTATATTAAATGATCACCATAGCGTTCATCATTTGGTATTAAGTTGGCTAGATATGTTATTTTGATGTTTTAATTTTCAGTTTAGGCGATTTAGAATTTCATCATGCTTTTATTTTTATTTATATTTTTGTAAAAAGTTGAGTTTGGGTACCTATATGTAACAAATCGGGTGTAATTTAGAATCAAGTTTTATTTATTAAAATACTAACCAAGAATAAAATACTTATTTAAAAAATAAAAAGTTACTATTTAATAAAAAATACATTTATAATAATTAAATTTAGTATTTACAAAATTTATAAAGTGTTATAGCGACCTAGTCATCGCTGTCGATTCTTCTACACGAATTTTGCGCCCATTTCTGGCAAAGAAAATATAAAATACAACTTTCAGTGACGCTAGCAAAAAAAAATTTTTTTTGGGGGGCAAAATGGGGTATAGGTTACTAGCTATAACAAGTTACCCCGTTTTGCCCCCATAGAAAAACTCCGTTTTGCCCCAAACCACCAATTAAATTTAAACAAATATCACACACAGTAAAATGCTAATTTTTACGGGCAACGCGTTTAGTTATGTATACAGGGTGTTCGGCACATGTAACGTCAAATTTTTTTGGGATATTGTTGGGGTCATTTGCTTCCTTTTCAACCTTGGAACTTCGGTCCTAAGACTCACGGCTAAAGAGATATGAATTTTTATTTTTTTTTTCTTAAATTACCCAAAATCCCACCTTTAGACCCTCGTAAGCTTTTTATTAATGTCTAAAAAAGCACCATTTTGTTTTTATAATTCTGTAATCTTATGCTTCTTCCACTAGTTAATAGATTTGTTAAAATTGATATACCAAAGGGACATACGAGGTTTTTTATTGAAGAACATTAGTGATTTTGTAAAAGAAAATCAATTTCAAAATTAAAAATCAAAAAAAGTATCGACAATTGAGAACTTCATTTTCTTTTAAAAACTTCTTTAGTTGATTACCTTTCTAACGGTATGCTACACATTGATAAAAAAACATTTCTGCTTTAAAATACGGATACTCCGTCAGAAGGGCAAGACTCGTTCGGAATTGGTAAGAAAAACAATTTGATGTTTATGATCGTTTACCTACTTAAACAAAAGTTAAACTTTTAACAATAATGTATTGTGTTCTTTATTTATAAATTTTGTTCGAAACGATCATAAACATCAAATTGTTTTTCTTATCAAGTCCGAACGATTATTGCCCGTCTCACGGAATATCCGTATTTTAAAGCAGAATTGTTTCTTTTTAATCAATGTGTAGCATACCGTTAGAAAGGTAATCAATTGAAGAAGTTTTTAAAAGAAAATGAAGTTCTCAAGTGTCAATACTTTTTTTAATTTTCGATTTTGAAATTGATTTTCTATCACAAAATCACTAATGTTCTTCAATAAAAAACCTCCTATGTCCCTTTGGTACATAAATTTTAACAAATCTATTAATTAGTTGAAGTAGCATAAGATTACAGAATTATAAAAAAAAATGGTCCTTTTCCAGACATTAATAAAAAGCTTACGAGGGTTTAAATCTGGGATTTTGGGTAATTTGAGAAAAAAAAATTAAAAATTCATATCTCTTTAGCCGCGACTCTAAGGACCCAAGTTCCAAGGTTGAACAGGTAGCAAATGACGCCAAAAATATCCCAAAAAATTTTGACGGTTCATGTATCGAACACCCTGTATACATAAACCTACTAATTGTTCAATGTAAACAAAATTTTGAAAAGTCTTTAAAAAATGTATTTACCGTCACAAAATGCGCAAACTATTTTTAGAATAAACAGCGCACAACATATTATTTTAAGCAAAAACCAACTTAAGCTCAGCCGACCGGCACCAATCATATTGCAGATAGTTGAACCAGTCATGGGGATAAAATATCTGATATTAAGAGGTTTTATTCTTGAGCAGTTTAACTAAAACTGCGGTATTTCGTTTTAACCCCGTATCCCATTTTGCCCCCTTTTCCCCTATATTTTATTAACTACCGTAACAAAGGAAACATAGGTCCCTACATTAAATTAAACCTTTAAGTTTTTAGAATTTTAAATTATAATTTTTTTTATATGAAGTTCTAAAACTAATTTCAATACAAAAATAAATATTTTGTACGGTAAATTTCTCTATTTTTCATATCTTAATAAGTGAGCGTTAATTTGTAAACATTTTCAAAATCAAAACATGTTTTAAAAATTTGTTTAGACGCTTCAGACTAATTTGTAATGTAAACTAAGGCGATTCACTTTTGGGCACACAAATTTGCTTTATTTTTTTTTTAGACACAACATATTTTTTCTTCTTCTTTCTTCAGGTTCGTTTTAGCCTGATTAACCGGTCTCTATCTTACTTTCCTTCCTGATGGGATTAAATGAGAAACTCGGTTATTATTAAAGATATTGATTTTTTGTTGTTTTTTGAAAAAAATTGCAGTGATTGTTAATAATCCCTTATATCTCGCTTATTTTGCAAGATATTTTTATTCTGTAAAAACCTTTTTATGGCAACTTTTTAGAATAAAATAATGACGTTGTCAATTTTTTTAAATATTGTATAGTTTTTAAAATATGCTTATTATCATAAAAAAATAAATACGGACCTGGACTTTTTTATTACTATTTTGATTGGTTTTATGTTATTATTATTACAAAATTTAATATTTTTTAAGGTTAAAAAAAATATTTAATATTTTTAAAAAAATTTACTTCAAACCTGGAAATTTCCAACATAAATATTAATTAATAATGGCTAGTTAAACGATTTTTAGTTTAACTGTTAATAAATTAAAATGGTTTTACGTTAATTTAAAGATTTATGTGAAACAAAGTCTATGACAAATACAAAAAAAAATAACGAATTACAAAAAAATAAGAGTTAATTTTTCTTTAAAGATATAAATGTTCATTATGTGTAAGACATTGTTAGCATTTTTAAGTAATTTTTATTAAGGCATTTTGCATAAAAATATTTCTGCTGTTTAAAAATTTGGATTTTGTTGCTTGAATAAAGCAGTCAAACATATCACGTTTTTCAAAATCTGGATATGGCCGATTTCTAGCCATTTTAGAATAATTTTGAGTGAGCCATTTACAAAAATGACAAGTAAAATGACAATGTCAAATCCACTCTTTTATTTTTCTATGTTAAAGTAAATTTTCATAAATCAAATAATTACTATGATATTATTTGAGTAAGATGGTAACGTTTTTTACTTTATTTATAAATCTTTTAATTAACGTTTCAAAACAGATAAACTAAAAATCGTTTAACTAGTGTATTTTGCAATTTTTATTTTATATTTGCGTTGGAAATTTCCAGGTTTGGACTAAATTTTTTTTAAATATTCAATATCATCATTATAAGATAATAACAGCATGAAACCAATCAAGACAGTAATAAAAAAAAATCCAGGTCCGTATGTAATTTTTTTATGATAAATACCATATCTCAAAAACTAAACATTTAAAAAAATTGACGTCATTATTTTGCTCTGAAAAAATTGCCATAAGTAGGTTTTTACAGAATAAAAATATCTTACAAAATAAGCGAGATGCAAGGAATTATTAAAAATGCAATTTTTTCAAAAACTCCTGTATTACCGAAACCACGTGGTATAACAAAAATCTGATTACAATCAGAAAATCAATATCTTTAATAATAACGGAGTTAATATTCTACTTCAATTTTGTTTTGTTAAATTTTTCGCTCTTTATCTTTATCGATGTTTTTTTGATTTTTAAAAAATAACTCCTTGATCTTTGTTCCGCCATGCACCAACCGAAACTTGTTGGCTCCCAATTGACCTCCTCCATAAATTAAGTAAACTTTTTCATTCAGCTCTAATTTTCCACGTTTCATTTTAAGTTAGGAGTGCTCAAATTACTTTTCTCCCTGTGTTTGTGTTTAGTCTTTTAAAAATATTTTGTTACAACCACAATTAAAAACAAATATTGAGTGGTGAAAAAGTTTTAGTTTTACAGAGTTTTTGTTTTAAATGTTTAGAAAATTTGGTAAGTTCTAACTAAATAAATAAATGTATAATACGAACGTCCCCAAAGTTTTAAAAATTAAACTTTTCTTACCTTGTTTTACATCGTTTAAAAGGAAATTTTATTTTCTACAATTAATTGTAAGAGACATTTTTTAATAAAGAGCTTGGCTTTTTGGAAAATCGGGTGAAACATGTGACAAAAATATTTTTACTTATTTATTTTTTAAATGACTGTCATTTACGGACGTCCCTGAAGTTTATCATTAATGAACCCTACTATCTTATACATCGTTAGAAAGGTAATTTTATTTTCTACAATAAAGTTAAGATCACTTTTTTTTCGATTAAGTTTAGTTTCTAAGAAAATTGGATAAAACTTGTAACAAAATTAATTTGTTTGGTGATTTGTAAAAGTTGATTTTATTTACGGACGCCTGTGAAGTTTTATTCTGAAGATAAATCTTACCTTGTGGTACAGCGTTTAAGATAATTTTTTCTATAAGCGTGCGGAAAAGTCCACTTTTCCGCACGCATTTTAGTGTGGAAAGTGCCACTTTTCCGCACTAGTGCGGAAAAATATTTTTTCTAACCGGAAAAGTAAATTTGTTACGATTTTGAGGTGTTCTATAACATTTAGACCGTTCAAAATACATTTGTATCTTTCCTAGCACACGAAATATCCTAAAAATATTCAAATTGACTAAAATTCTGCTATATTTTCAATATTTTCGATAAAATAAAGTTTTCAGTAAAATAGGTTCAAATTATAAGTTTTAAACCTCCCCGGTATAAATATCGTCATTGTCAATGTCAAACAACAATGAACACTAGTGGTTTTAGATTTGGCATCTTAAATCACCATAGCAACAAAGTACAAACAAACTGTCAAAACAAAGCCAATTTTGCAGATACAAGCGTCTTTTGAATTTTTCAAACAAAAAAATCAGATTTTCAATGGATTCTTCGGACGAAGATCTACCCCAGTCAGTTCTAGAAGCCGCTAGAATGTGAATAATAATAATTGATTTGATTAAAACGTTTTGAATATAAATAATTTTCTGATTAATTTTTAGTTTTTTCCTCACGCTTATAGAAAAAATAGTGTACCTAACTCGTGCGTAAAGTGTCTTTTCCGCACTTGATTGCTGGCCAAACTCCGCTATCGCGTCCTTTGGCCATCTGCAATCGCGTGCGGAAAAGAGGCACTTTCCGCACTAGTTAGGTAAACTACTATTTTATTGTCTATAATCGACTAAAGATCACAATTTTTGATAGAGGGCTTGGTTTTTAAGATAATTTTTTACATTTTCTCAAAAACCGGACGCCGCTGAAGAATTTCCTGTTAACCTGATTGCACTAATTTATACACTGTTAAAAGCAAATTTGATTTTCTACAATAAAGTGTAAAATAATTTTTTTCCTAAAAAGCTTAGTTTTTGAGAAAATTAGATAAAACTTGTAAAAAAATTATTTCAGTGATTTTTTCAAAATTGATGTAATTTACGGAGGCCCCTAAATTGTTATAAATAAACCTAATCCTGCCCTATTATACATCGTTTAAAAGTAAATTTTATTGTCTACAACCGATTATGGGACACAATTTTTAATAGAGAGCTTCGTTTACAAGAAAATCGGGGAAAACCGGTAATATGCATGTTTCAATAAACGGACGCCGCTGGAGAGTTTATCTTTGGCCGTACCCCCCCTCTGACTTGTATATCGTTGAAAGGGAAATTGTATTTCTACTCTACAATAAAGGGTATTATATATTTTTCACTAAGAAGCTTAGTTTTTGAGAAAATTTGAAGAAAACCTAAAAATTTTAGGAGTTTGTGTTTGAGTTTCGTAGCTTATTCCAGAGTTTTAGATAGGTCAAATATGGGCTGAAATGTTTCAAGAAAAGATGGCACAACAGTTTGAGCGAACTTGGCGGGACACTGCCGTGTGTACTGCTTTGTAGTTTACAAGAAACCATACTAAAAAGCAAAGTGGCGTTTTCTCTGATAATAAAAATGAGGAAATGGGAAATGTGTTAGGTGGAATTTATTTGCGAAAACTTTCCTACTTTGGCCTATTTAAATTTTACTGCCAAGGAGATAATAAAAAACGTGAAAAATTTGTCGTAAAAATCCTAAATGTACCCCTGACTGTAATTTTTAACTTTAACCATGTTTGCGAGATCTATTTTTGAGGTCAAAAACGTGCTATACACTAACATACATTTTTTACTACGAAAAAATATGACATAGATAATTTAATTTTAACCCAGGGCTATAAAAACAGACGGGCCACTATATACAACTTTGTTGACGTCACAGCAGAGGCTGAATTTCTTTTTGATGGCCACGTCACGCGACAACTGATTGTTGTTGCGTTCGGTATTTACGTCGGATTTATCTTTTTGATCGAAATCGTTCGTTAATTCAAGGCCAACACAAAAATAGAGGCCACGACTCTGAAAAAATCAGCTATTCTCCGGGGGCTGATTTTTACATTGGGTCTTATGGCAGGTCAGAGGTATTTCTATGATATTTATAAAATGGCACTACAGATTTTCGTGAAATTTCAGTGAAATATTCTTAGACATGGTGTCCCGATATTCCACTAAACCTTTGTAAGGATGCAAGATGATTAAAAGGTTAAAATCTTCAAGACTTAGCATTCCTTATTTTTAATTAAAATTACCCGCCATGTACCGCATGCCAACTGTTATATTTGACATGTATTTGACTGTGTCATCTGTGTTTGTCACATTCGCGTCTGCTTTAAATTTAATTTTAGTGTAAGTTAATCAAGCGGCTCTGAAAAAATCAGGATTACTATACATTCAAAAAAAATTGTTCTGCAAGAATATAGTAAAAACAATATCAAAACCGGCTTTATTAACAAAAAAAAATCACATAAGCATGAACCGTCATTCAACTTCAATATTTTAAAGACAATCAGCTGTGTCGTGACGTGACCATCAAAAAAGAAACAGCCCCCGATGTGACGTCTCCAAAGTTGAGGATCGTGGCCCGTTCGTTTTGAAAAAAGTTAAAATGGCAGATCTAAACCGTCCTGTTCCTGCCCAAATTGTGGGAACCACAGTACACGGACCGCAAAGCGGTAGTATAGACACTCGGACTTTCCCGCCAAAAACTATTGAAAAATGGGCCAGCTATTAGAGGGCGTGCAAAATTACAGATTTCTGTACTTTGACATTTTTGACAGGGTGTCAGCCGCCTAGCGACCTATCGCTATTTTCATTTTTCGTACTCTTTGTTCTTGTGTGGAAGTTCTCTTCGAAGCTTTTTTTTGTTTATTTGTGTTTTTTCAGTGATTTTATAGACTTTTTTTGGACTTTCTTAGTTTTATAAGACTCTTTTGTTTAAGTATAACTGTTTATTCAAGCAGAAGGTATGATGTAATGTCAACAATTTCTTTGTTACTTACAAAAGAAGTGTGATTTAAATCCCTTAACAAATTTTATATTTTTTTTGCATTGGGATCAAATGAGCACTACTTTTGCCATGCCTAGCTAGAAACTGGCAATGGGGGGTTTTGCCATGCCACCTCAACCATTTTCCGAGTTTTTTCAAAAATTTAACTAGGTTTCCCAACCATCCCCGAGTTTTCCTAAATTTTTTAAAAATTTTCCTAAACACTTTTTCCTAGTTTTCCCGATTATTTCCCGAGTTTTTTCTGAATATTTCCAGAGTTTTCCGAAAATTTTCCAAGTTTTCCGAAAATTTTCAGAGTTTTTCCGAATATTTTCAGAGTTTTTCCGAACATTTTCCGAGTTTTCCGAAAATTTTCCGAGTTTTTCAGAACATTTTGTTATTTTTCGAATTTTTCGAAAATTTCCCGAGTTTTCCATAACTTTTCATGAAAGCAAAAAGACAGATTTTATGTATTATTAAACTAATATTTTGGTAAAAAATTAAAAATAGTTAAATTGGCCTCTCTGTGAAAAGCTTTCCTTATAACTTTCTTGCGCCTTCACCAATAGGTACAATAGGGTAAAACTTGGTAATTCAAATTGTCTTCAACCCAAGTTTTTTTTCATAAATTGTATTGTATTGTATCTATATCTATAAGTACTTATATTATTTTCTACAATTGAAAAGTTATATTTTTCTATTGCTATTAGTACTCTCATTGGCCAACGGGGGGAGTTTTGACCCCCAAATCCCCCCCCTGGCTACGCCACGGCTTTCTAGGTTATTTTAAATATCAAGATTATATTAATGTTTTAATATTATTTAATGACTCTTTTAAGTTAGTAAGTTTAATCACAGAATAACTAGGCTTGCACCCTTTATATTTTTGTTAGTAATCATTAATGTGTTTCATATATATCTTTTTATAATATACTTACTATGCTAAGATAAAATACTTTTTATTCAATCCTATTTTTAATGACAATCAGCTTACTGGTGGAAAAATTTCGGAACTGAAACCGGTTTTTTCAACTACGCATGTGCTACTCTCTTTTTTACTTTATTCTCTTTATTGTTCCTCTAAGCTCAAGCAGTTGATCGGTTTGAGTTCGTCCGCATTAGCTTACGCATAAATGCTGGTTGTCCATAGAGCGTATAAGCGGCGCGGATTTATCCTTTCCCAGGCTCTGGTTGGTTGATTTAAAAATTTCAACCAATCAAAGCCCGACAAAAAAAATCCGCGCGGATAATATGCTCCGGTTTAAAAGACTCATAGAAATAACGCTCATCCCCTGCACTAAAAGTGCTTCGAAAAATTACGCTCAACTCCCGCACTAAGTGTAGTTCGACCGGCCAGCTCTTAGAGGGCGCTGACCAAAACTAAAAACAGTTATAAAAAATTTACAAGGCAGTTTCCGTAGTACCGACCTGCCGTCTGTTTACTGTGGTTGGAACGCTCTCTTGCATCCCCACGCCGATAATTATCTCTCTAAAGTCACTAAATATACATTTTGACCATAACTTAAAAAAACAGTTGTCTAATTTTATCTTCGAGAAATCGTTTAAAATATCAACATTTTATATGTTATTAGTAATTTATTGTGATTCTCTCTTTTATTCTCCAGATTCCGAACTAGAAGATCTTGAAACCCCGCCCAGATATCGACCGGATAGCTTAGAATCCCTTTGCAGGGCCACCAGATTCTCACCGGCGGAGATCAAAAAAATCTACAGGGGCTTCAAGGCGGAGTGTCCGACGGGGGTCGTGAAAGAGGAGACATTTAAGATGATTTATGCGCGGTTTTTTCCACAAGGAGGTAAGTCATTTAAACATTAATACCAGCATTTACTAAGACCTTAAAACTTAGCATTTTAGAGCAGGTTTAAGTATCAAGTCTATAGACTTGATACCGACCGGTTTAAGCGTGTTTTTTTAATACTCACTGGTGAAATAGCTGCAAAGATTTGGTTCACCCTAATATGCAATATGATAGTAAGCATTTCTCAGTGAGTTTCATCTCATATAAATTTAAATTAACTTTAGAAATAAAGAAAAACCACATAAAAATGTTGTAACGAAATGTCATTTTTTGGAAATTTAGTCGGTGCAGTCGTAGGATTCCCGTTAAAAATACTCTCAAATTGTAGTACCACCCCTGAGGAGTGGTTTAAAGTTCGAAAAACAGTAGAAATAATCCATGATTGATAAAAAATCTTATATACAAAATTTTTTAAAGCTAAATAATACTTAAATAGTAACTTAAAACTATATATGTAAATGCATTACCGTATTAAATACGTATCAATATTTAAATACTGTAAAAAGCACAAAATATATTAGAATTCGTTTTCAATTACACATCTACCAAAACAATCGAACATCGGTTTAATCATCGCTAACTTGTCTAAAAAGTTAACATGTAAAATATAGCGGACAGCTGACACTGACCGTTTTTATTCGACATTTCCTAGTGACGTTCGGAGGTTTAAATATGGCTACCATTTTTAAACCAAAATATTACATTATTTTTATTTATTTCTAACCATTGTGAGGAAATAATGTTTTTGTTACAACAAAAAAAGATGACCCATATCTCAAGGTATTTATGAACAATTTATATAAATATTAAAAACTATTGCATTCGGGGCAAAAATAAGTTAAACCTTCAACCAAAATCTAGGATTGTAGCACCAGCGGCGTAGCGTGCCCGAAAGGGTGGGGGGGGGGGCGACAGCTAAAAAGGGCGCCTCTGAAAACTGATGAAAAATCTTGCGACCAAAAAAAAAACAAAAAAAGGTCATCATGTGTGAGGGGCGGCCGATAGGTCACACGGGCGCCTCTCACAACTCTTGCGACCAAAAAAAAAAGAAAGTCTTCATGTCGTTAGTTTCCTTTGGCGCCCACTCAATTGGCCGTTGCCGGCCCAACTTTATAAAGCTGAGGGCGCTTCGGCCACCAATAGGGCGCCACTACCCTCGGGGCGGGGGGCGACGAACCCCCCGCGCCCTCTCCCCCACGCTACGCCGCTGTGTAGCACTTAGCACTGTAGACCCTCTAGTAAATACTGGTGTAAACATTGTGTGTGGGGGAGATCCGGGCTGATTATCTTACGGGTTGGTTTTTACACAATTTTCTAAATAAAAATGTTATATATCTAAATAATTTTTTGTCTTAAACAAGTAATTGAGAAAAGGAGCGTCAGTAATATAGAGACTCGTGTTAAGTTTGCGGACCTACAAAAAGCATATGATACCGTTCCAGTAGAAAAATTTAGGACAGTGTTAGAACAAACTAATATCAATCATACATACATAAAAGTGATAAAGGAACTAAACAAAGGGTCAAAATCTAAAATTATAAATGGAAATCGACTTTCAAAAGAATTCCTGGTAACGAAAGGCTTAAGACAGGGATGTTGTATCTCTCCAACTCTTTTTAAAATATATATTGCAGTAGCTCTAAAACACTGGAAAGGTAAAGTGCACGGCATGGGAATACAACTTAAAGACCACTTTACAATATACACACTACAGTTTGCTGACGACCAAGTAATTGTAGCTAATGATAAAGAAGACATGGAGTATATGATGAGAAAGTTAACAGAAGAATACCAAAAGTGGGGACTAACAGTAAACGTGGACGAGACACAGTACTTATGTATTGGAAACGAAACCAGTGGGTTAGAACTAGACGGAGATGGACAAACAATATCTCCATGCAATGAGTATGTATAGTTGGGTGTAACATTTGATAAGACAGGAACAGACTGTAAAGAACTGGAAAAAAGAATAGTAAAAGTAAAGAAGGTTATTGGATGTCTTAACAGTTTTTTATGGAGCAGAGGGATAAAACAGAATATAAAATTTAACATATATGAAACAATAACGAAAAGCACGGTGTTGTACGGAATAGAGACTTGTCGCGTAACAGTAAAATACAAAACAAAAACGGATAGTGTCGAAATGGATGCAATACGAACATCAATGAGAATAACTAGAACAGATCACATAAGAAATGAGATCATAAAAGAAAGATTGGGAATCGAGGGACTCATAACGGATGACATCCAAGGGCAGATCCAGAGGTGCTTCTCGGGGGGAGGGGGGCACTTTAGGTAAAATTCTCTGTAAGTAAAAAACGGTATATATTTTTTTTAGCAGCATTTTATTAAATTAGTCAGAACTAAAAAGTACAATATTTATTTTGAATTTTTATTAGCACAAACCTTACTTTTTACTCTTTTTTTGTATATTCAAAAAATTCTCGGGTGGGGGGGGGGGCAAGTGCCCCTAGTGCCCCCCCCTGGATGCGCCACTGATGACATCACTAAAAGACAACTGATATGGTACGGCCATGTACAATAGATAAACGACGAAAGATTACTAAAGCAGGTCCTAGAATGGCGTCCTAAACTAGAATGGCAACAGTCAATCCAACGATCAATGAGTCAAAAAAACCTGACAGAAGATGATTGTCAGGATCGAAGGAGGTGGAGAATAGGGGTCGGACAACAAAGAAAAACGTTCTAAACCGACATAGTATAGTAGTATATGTCTAAACCCCCTCTCAAAACGCAAAACTTTCGAAAGTCTCTCTTGCTGTAGGTATAGAGTAAACTTTATCATACTGTCTTCGTATAAACAATGCTTAAGAATCTGACACCTTCATTCTATAGTGGTGTGAAGCGGCTTATTTAGGAAGCTTCATTTTACCCTGTAACTACATAAATAGCTTCAGCGACACAGTATAGCTACGAAAACACGTATTTAAAGAAATCAAATATACCAATACGCTTTAAACGATGCGGTATTTAAATTCTATATGGTAGGGGCATTGCTACAGTGCCTTATGATGCAAGTGAAAAGCTGCTTTACCCCTTTTTTTTCAGACGAAATATAATTAAAATCGAATGAGCCCAAACCTTATTACCAATTAACCGATCAAAAACCATGAGTACTGTCGGATTCTATAGCGAATTGTTGCCCTCTCTTTCTATATTTTGCAATTAGCAGGCAACAAAACATATCGCTATGGAATTCTACAGTGCAGAGAATGCGGGGCCAGGATACAAACAAGCATTATTGAAGAAATTTTTGTTGTTCGTTCGCCTGTGTCTACTCGATATGCTGTTAGTTGTCATGACAATGTCGCATGCTTCCGCAGGGAAAAGAATCAGGCGTTGAACTTGCGTACATTATTGAAATAGTGTCTGGTTATCGGCGTACTGAAAACTCCGTTTTCAAGGTGGAACGACGATAACAAAAAACACTCTTTGGACTTTTTTGTGTATAAATAAATGGGGGGAGGAAAATCCTGCGTCACCTATTGCGAAAGTCACGAGCCGCGAGGGAGTTTTCGTACAGTTGCCAGACTGTGGAAGTGTCTCTCTCTTTCTAATTAAAAAGCTAGATTGGGGTTCTCTCAATAGCCCAAGCGCGAATCTAGGGGAGAGGAAAAAAAGGGAAATTTCCCTCCCTCTAAATCTGTAACTTTACTTAGTTTTGACACGCAGAATCCACCACTATCCCCACCTAAATAGCACACAGTCCAATTGAAAAAGAAAAACAAGATAAAGACAAACAATAGAAAGAGAGGTTTACTTCCAAGCAGTGGATTCAGAACTACCAAATTTTCCCCAGGTCCATACCGTATAGATGGGATACACACAAGGAAGGAAAGGCAGAGGAGATGTGGCAAAATTAAAATGGAACTTTGCCGGTCATAATATCAGACAAATAGACAAGAAGTTGGAAAAATAAAAAAAGTACCCCAAATGAGATGCGCGGACGATTTGAAGAAACATGCGAGAACAAGATGGATAAACACGGCGAGAGACAGAGAAGAGTGGAAGATATTGTGGGTGGCCTATCGAAGAAGGCTAAATAAATCGATAGATAGAGATATACTGGGAAACCGTGTACATTTATTATTATAGAAACACGTGATCCTAGCTAAGTTTCTTTTTAATTAACTAAGTACAAGGACACTAGTTAAACTTTGCTGCTTTAGTCACTTTAGACTACAATGTTCTGTTCTTTGTCCTTTTTGTTGAAAACTATAATAATACCGTACAAAATAGCGAAGCTGTTATATAATTATAGTATGTTAATGAAGAGAGAGAATTTTCAACAAATTACACAACCCCACAATAAAAATAAATGCTCTGTGATGTCTGTCTGTGTGTATATGGGTGTGTATGTCTCTCCTTAACACGATAGCTACTAAACTGCTGAACCGATTTTAATAAAATTTTCAGGGAAAATAGTGCTCGACACTGCAACGAGCTGATTTTGGTCAAAATTCATTAATGCTAATGACAGTTTTTTGACAATTAAAATTGTTTGCGAAGGAGACACTTTTTGGTTCTTCTTGAAATTTTTGTAGCACGAACCCCCTTCGAGGAGTATACTTTACCTCTATATTTTGAATAGGGAAAGTAGGTCTATATGTCATCTTGGTATAAAATTAAAGGTTAAACTGTCATTGTCTCTGGATAAAAAGATGCTGACTGTAGGTGACACAAAAAACGCACAGATAAAAACAAATTAAAGACATGCCATTTGTCAGATTTTTTTTTGTTGCTGTCAGTATAATGTAATATGATAAATAAAGAGATAGTAAATGTCACAAATGTGTAACTGTGTATGGAAAGGACTATATCATGGCTTCACTTGAAGTGTGCTAATAGGCTAGCTAGGAAGGTATCAGATCCGTCACGGATCCATTTTTTTTATTAATCTCGTTAAAAAAAACTAAACAAAAATTAATTCCACACAAGAATTAATAGCCCTTTCCGTCCAAAACTCTAATTACGCCTCTGTTCATAAGTACCTATATATTACATATGGTGTTAGTTACCCTTGAAAATCCTACCCCATTTACCCCTGTTAATTACCTAATAGATATCCTTCAGATAGCAGCCCTCTCTCTATATATGACTCTTAATTGATGCAGGAATTTCCCTGGGGAATTTCGAGAATGAGGCCCTCTGCTCATTCCTCTCATTGATTTAAGTTCTTTGCTATTATTACTGTGTTAGCATTTTAAACTCGCAGATACCCATTAATTTTCAAGAGAATTTTATTCCTCTGTCAAAATGAAGATTTAAACAGTAAAATGGCTAGTTTTAATTGTTGATTTTGACCAACCAGAGCAAAATTTGGCGATAATTTAGCACTGGTGCAAATTATTTTAATTTAGCCTCTATGGGATTTTTAATGATCCAACTAACACTGCTTGACCTTTTAACAGACCCAAAATTATCTCAATTGTCAAAAAGTAAGTTTAGAGTGTCAAAATATTTTTTCAATTCTGAATGGTTTAAGCTACAGTAATGAAACTCGTCGAAAATCCGAAAACCGGATAAAACTGAACTCCGGTAATCTGCTATATCATAAAGGTAACAAAGATAACATTAACTTTGGAGTAGGATTCATAATAAATAAAGCCATCAGTAAATACGTCCAAACTATCAAAGGAATATCAGATCGCGTTGCCTATCTTACGTTAAAAATGAAAAGAACATCACTTAAAGTTATCCAAGTATACGCCCCCACTTCTACCTACGATGACAAGCACATCGAAGCATTCTATGAGGACATCTCCAAAGCTATGGGAGCACAAAACCCATCTTACGTTAGTGGTGGGGGATTTCAATGCCAAATTGGGTAAGAGAATGAACATGGAGGAAACTAAAATGGGGGATTTTGGATACGGCGAAAGGAATGACAGAGACACAACCTTAATGAACTATCTAGAGGAAAAACAACTTTATGCAATGAATTAGTTCTATAAAAAGAAACCGCAACAAAAGTGGACATATTGTTTGTGAAGAAATGGGCATCAAAATAAACGGACAATACTTGAACTACCTAAGATATGCTGATGATATCACCTTAATAACAGATAAGAAAGATGAACTGATAAAAATGCTGTAAGCACTGGACACAGCAGCTAAAAATATAGGAGCGAGTGAGTATGAACTACACTAAAATTAAAATCATAACAAACACAGATGAAGATATCACGACCAGAATAAACCAAGAGAAAATAGAAGGAATAGAGGAATATATTATACCTGGGACAAATTATTAAACTAAAAAAAGAAAACCAAACAGCTGAAATTAAGAGACGAATTATATGGCCTGCCCAAGTAACATTTCTTGATTTATAGCAGAAGCTAAAAGGTTGCCAGCGCCTTTCCTTAAAACCATTAGTTTCAATGTTTGGTCGCTAACACGTTCACATTACGCTTATATACCCCTTAGACCTCCTAAATGGGACTTCCCAATTGGTGGTGGCAACCTATGTATTAAACTCACTATAAAACCATAAGAAGTAAACGCTAGCTTCGCCCTCTAGCGGTTCCACCAGTATAGAACCTTTTAGAGCCTAAAGCTATTATGCCAGGTTCTAAAAGCAACTCAGAAACGTCCTCTATCCTGTTATAAAACTAGATTTGGTAATTTGGTATCCTGGCAATTCTGTTGAATACCATAATACCTTTAGAGTAAAGAATTTTTCCTATAAAAGATTTAGCGATATATTAGATTCCCAATGGCTATATAAAATAATTTAGGTCATAAAATTTCCAAAAATGTCAGAGTCCCAAAATTATTGTATCACAGAAAAATATACCTATATATGACGAGTTTGTCGTTTTGTGGATCATCAAATTGCCTGCCAGACTTATTTTTCTGATAAAATCGTATCTGAAAAGCTCTCAAAACAAGCGCGCCAACTCACAAATGCTTTTTAATACTTTTTTGATAACTAAATAACAAATATTTAAAATAAAAAAAAATAATTTACACTATTCACCATTAAAAAAGTCTATTTGGTTTACATAAATCAAAATTAAAGTAAAATTATTGTTAAAAAACACTGCTAAAACGACTGATAAATATTTTCTGTTTACAATATTTTTAAAATAATTCTATATACGCCATTATCGTTTTATAGTGGTCACTTGGTTTTATTTGTTACTCTATCGCAACAAGGATTTTGGAAACCAATAAAAAAGAGAAGGTAAACATAGTCAACATAACCTCACTTAAATTTTTTGTATTTGTTTTTAAAGTGTGTTAAATTTAAATGTTTTTTATCGTGCAATTTGCTCACAATCAGGAGGGCCAGTACAATGATATCCGTTGTGCCTGCAGGTTGGAGGGAAACCTCTTTTATTGGCCGTTTAAACAGGCCTTATCTAGGCTTGGGTGCCCTACCCAGCAGGATAATAAATAATCAATCTTGCAATAGGTAGGTACCAATCTGTACTAGTACTAGTAAAAACTAAAATACGAAAGTATGTATTTACTTCTCTTAGAACCCTTAAGGAAACAAAGTTTTATATGACCGCCTATTTAAATAATATTTAATATGCAGCTATGGGTAACCATAAATACAAAAGAATTAAGTTTACCTTTAAGCCTTCCAAAAAAAAACCTGTTTAAAATGCCTAAAAGTAATGGCAAATGCCAAAAGTCTAAAGTTTATATTTACCACTCTTAGAAACCTTAAGGAAACTAGGTTCTATATGGCCGCCTATATAATCATATTTACTATTAAACTACTTGTAACTACAAAAACAAAAGGATATAAGTTAACCTTTTAGCTCTATTATAAAACACTTTTGTTATGACCTAAAGTAATGAAAAAAAGTAAAAGACCAAAGTTTATATTTATTTCTTTTTTAAAACTTTAGGTGAAAGGGTTTTATAAGACCATCTTTATAAATCAGAAATCAATAAAACCAAAAGTATCTAAAAGGAACAGAAGAACACTTTTTGGTTGTATAACACCTCTTTAGGTAATTGGCAATATAAATTACCATTTTGTAGCCAAATTGATTCTAAAAGCCATAACAGCACCCTCTAAATAACCTTGGAACCAAATTAATAAAACCTTGAGTGGTAATAATGTTAATTGGGTGGGCAGCATTCAATAAATTAAGCTACATATAAAAAAAAATATATCCTTAGTACGTCAAAACGAAAGTGTATAACCAATGTATCCTTCCTGTACTTAAATAAAGTAAAATAAACAAGAGAAAGAAAGATAATTGATGCACTTAGTTCGAAAATATCTGCCGAAAAAGCCCGGGCAAAAAGTTGTGTCATTAATAATCAAAAACTTTCAACTTTAAATTGGATTTTTCTTGGGACTATGAGCGAGGTAGCGAGGAGGCAACAGCGCGGCTTTACCAACACAGGAACGTAGATAAGGGGGGGGGGACTGAGGGACAGTTGCCCTGCGAAAGCATGCGACGTTGACAACCAACAGACGCCTTCACCCCGTGGCATCTCAAGTAGACAAATCGCTTCAACATTCTTGTCTGTACGCTGAGCCCGCATTCTCTCGATATGTTCTGTTGCCTGCTTATTGCAAAATATCCAGAGAGAGAATCCGCAGCGGGGAACGTTCACGATTGTTTATCGGTTAACTGGTAATAAGGTGACCAACAGCTCGTTCGGTTTTGCATTTTTTGTTCTGTCTTAGAGTGTTAGATTCTTAGATTAATTTATTTAGTCATCGAAGTAATAACATATTTATTTCTTTGATGATTAAGTCTAGAAAAAGAGGTGAAGCAGCGCTTCCCTCCCAGAAAGAAAAGCTATCTACGTGCCTGTAGCAACACCTCTCGTTTAAAACAAAGTCCATTATTTTGAGGCGCAATAGAAGAGGCAGTATTTTCAAAACGGTTTCTTTAAATAAGGTCACTATCAGTGCTGGCTTGTCACTTGAAATAGCTGAACAAGTTTTTAAAAAATTGATGGAAATTTTTTTTAAATAACAATATCCTAATATCCCAATAGTAAATGGACCATATGGGAAAAAGGGAAAATTCTTAATGGGAGTAATTGGCCAACTGGCCAAAAAAAATGCATTAACTAGAAATCAAATAGCAAACAACGACAAATGTTACGTATGAGTATAAGTGACTGCATTACTAACTAAGTCTGGAATAGCACCATTTTTAGCTCACACATATACTATACTATAGTAGTGTGAGCTATGGTGATCCTAATTTTTTCGAGAAAAAAAAAGTTGCTCCGATTTCAAAAATTTTTATATATCTTTGCGTTTCAGATGATTTTGAAACTTTTTTGTTGCGCCGTCTGTCTGTCTGTCTGTCTGTCTGTCTGTATGTCTGTCTGTCTGTCTGTCTGTCTGTCTGTGTGTCTGTATGTCTGTGTGTAACGACCAACGCGCATAACTCAAAAACCGCTTGGCCGATTTTAATGAAATTTGGTACCTAGGCTGGGTCTTGGGTCGAGATGGTCTCATTTAAAAATGAACAAAATCCACCGAACACAAACCAAATAAAAGGGTGGGGGTAGATTTCAAAAATTAGAGTTTATGTGAAAATATGGCGTGTGTGATATTAAACAAAAGGTAATTGAGTCTGCAGTTAAACAAAATAAATTTTAATTTATTTAAAAAAAAAGGGTGGGGGTATATTTTAAAAATTAGAGTTTAAGTGAAAATATGGCGTGTGTGATATCAAACGAAAGGTAATTGAGTCCGGAGTTTAACAAAATACATTTTAGTTTTAGTTTTTTTTTAAGGGTGGGGGTAGATTTCAAAAATTTGAGTTTAAGTCAAAACATGGCTTGTGTGGTATCAAACAAAAGGTAATTTAGTCTGGAGTTGAATAAAATATATTTCAGTTTTTAGTTATATTAGCTCACACGTACACTATAACTATAGTACCTAGTGTGAGCTTAGGGGCCCATATATTGGCAGAGTATTTTTATAATTCTATAATCTTATGCTTCTTCAACTAATTAATAGATTTGTTAAAATTGATGTACCAAATGAACATACGTGGTTTTTTATAAAATGACATTAGTGGTTTTGTAAAAGAAAATCAATTTCAAAATTAAAAATTAAGAAAAGTATCGAAAACTGAGAACTTTGTTTTCTTTTAAAAAGTTCTCTAGTTGATTACCTTTCTAACGGTATGCTACACATCGATTAAAAAAATACTATTCGGCTTTAAAATACGGATATTCCGTGAGACGGGCGATAATCGTTCGGACTTGATAAGAAAAACAATTTGATCTTTATGATCGTTTATGATGATGTTTATCAATATGTAGCATACCGTTAGAACGGTAGTCAACTAGAGAAGTTTTTAAAACAAAGTTCTCAATTGTCGATACTTTTTTTAATTTTTAATTTTGAAATTGATTTTCTTTTACAAAACCACTAATGTCATTTTATAAAAAACCACGTATGTTCATTTGGTACATCAATTTTAACAAATCTATTAATTAGTTGAAGAAGCATAAAAATAAAGAATTATAAAAAAAAATCGTGCTTTTCCAGGCATTAGTAAAAAGCTTACTTGGGTTTAAAGGTGGGATTTTGGGTAATTTAAGAAAAAAAAATTAAAAAAAAATTCTTTTTAGCCGTGACACTTAGGACTCAAGTTCCAAGGTTGAAAAGGTAGCAAATGACCCCAACAATATCTCAAAAAATTTTGACGGTTGATGTGCCGAACACCCTGTATATCGATTGATGAAAAGATCGATTGTAAAGAAAATAATCCATCCGTAACCATTGACAGATCAACGATGATTAGCGTTTTTACCCACACAACACGTGAGCCTCAGGTTAAGCTTTCGAGCTACCCACGGGAAAATATGAGAGAAACAAAAACTTCTTTTTACCCGATTAGCCACGAAAACTTGTTTGATTTTAAAATTATCTTTCTCTCTCTCTCTCTCTCCACCCTAGTCATTGCTGCGCGGGATAGGATAGTAAAAAAACAAAACAGAAGACTAATTAAAAAAACATTAGTGACCTTAGTGTAGAGAAGGCTTAAAACCGCGTCTCTTAGTTTTGTGTGACGTGCCGGGACCCTGTTTTAATTTAGCTTTTACAAAGTATGAAGGAAAGTAGAAGGAAGGAACTTTGATGAAAATTAATGGACCGTGCATGGAAGCTCTTCCATGATTAGTTCTAACTTAGTTTTTCTAAAAAAAAACATGCAAATTTTATCGGGCAAACAAGTAAAAAACCAATAAATGATGGATCTGCACGGTAAAAAATTTTGTCTACAATGAAAACACGTTCTTTTCTTGAATAAATTGTTTTACGTTAAAACAATTTGTTTTGAATTAAAATATTTATTTTTAGTTCAACACAGCGTTTAATCTTGAAATGAGACTTTATTTTTCTTCTTTAATTGTTTTGTTTCAGTATACTCCATTTTGTAACAAAGCAAATTGTCTTCATATAAGTAATATTTTGCTTCCAGAGAAAATGGTGCCTTAGATTAATTCAGTTCCAATTTATAATAAAACAATTTCTGTTTCACATTAAAATAAAGAGGCAAGACATTTTTTGTGCTAAATCAAGAAAATATTCTCTTGGTGAATAGGAAAGCACAAATTATTTTACTTCAAAGCAGTTTGCTTTGATCTAAGACAATTTTCTTTACGTGGAGTTTACTTGGAATAGGCTAATGAGGTAGAAAGGTATCAGATCCATCATGGATCCATTTACTTTTTAAACGTGAAATTTCATACCCGTGAATTTAAATATCAAACAAGTTTCATGGCTAATCGGGCAAAAAGTCTTGATGACGGGTAAAAATGCAAAATGCGTTGATCCGGCCTGAAAAGACAAAGAGCTGTCGTAGGTCACGGACTATAGTTGTTTTCTTTTATTTGCATTCGATCTTTTCATTGATCGATATTGTATAGCAGTGTTTTTCCCTGCTTTTGCTTTTTTGTTTCTCTCGTATCCCGGTAGATGGCGCCTCTTGCCATAGTTCGCTCACTAATTACATTTAATTAGAGACAAAACCGTCTGATTAACTTCGCAAGATTTCTCACTTGACCAGCAGTGTTCTGAGGAGTCCCATAAGGACGAAACGGTTAACTGTCAACACTTATTAGGTGTCCATTAGATCTTGGACCCCCGTGAGGTTAAGCTTTCAAGCTACCCACGGAAAAATATAAGGGAAACAAAAAACTCCTTTTTGCCCGATTAGCCATGAAACTTGTTTGACATTTATTTTTTGTTTTAATCTCGTCTAATGCTAGTTAAAATATTCTGACTCATGCCCTGAACACCCTGTAAATAAATCATATTTTAAACTGCTATTAAATCGCTAGAATAAATTTAAATGTTTACATCATTACATCCAATTAAAACTTTTTTGAAACATTTCAAAATAGTTGAAAGGCCTATGGTATCCCGTCGAATAGTATTTTTTTAAAATGCGTCAGATCGATTGGTAAAGCAATGAGTATATTTCCCATATAGAGTGGCAGTCGGCGAGCTTTGCAACATTGAGGGGCAGATGGCGCTGAAATAAATTCGTCTTGTACACAATATTCAGAGACAAGTACTATGATCTAATGACATTTATATGATAGACATGAACCTCGGACCTCGCACATGCAAGTAAATCGTACTAGTAGTCCCTGAATAATGCGTACTAGACGAATTTATTTCAGCGCCATCTGCCCCTCGATCTTGCAAAGCTCGCCGGCTGCTACACCAAGTGTTTGCCTACAATTTGAATAGGAGGGCCGGTGTGACGTCATTAATCCAAGATGTCGGATTTTTTCATGTTTTTTCAGAAACTTTCGCCTTTAACTTTTGCAAAATTTCTTTTACAAAAACACGATTTTTGTTTACAACAGAACGAACATTAAAACAGGAAAGAAACTAGCTGTATACCTTAAAAACTAACAAAGATATATTTTTTTTTAAACAAAATGAAAATTACAAAAAAAAAGTTAGGAAGACAGTTTTAGTCAAATTTAAGTAAGAGCGCCTGTGTGACATCACAATTCCAAAACTGCGATATTTTCCGTGTTTTTTCACAAACACATCATCGATTGGTGAAGGATCACTTAATTTTAAGTCGCCCCGAGTTTGCCTCAAATTTAAGTAGGAAGGCCTATATGACGTCATAAATTCAAAATCGCGACATTTTCCATTTTTTTACAAACTTTGGCTTATCACTTTCGCTAAATTAGTTTTACAAAAAAAACTATTAAAATAAAAGAACAAGAATTAATAGAGTAAAGAAATTAGCTTTATATCTGAAAAACTAAAAAAAATTGAATTTTTTTTCTAAATCCTACAATAAATCACTTTTTTACTTAATTTTTTTTTATAACTTTTTTAAATTTCAAGTGCCAATCCCATTTCTTTACCATAATAATTGGCGTTCATTTGCACTCAAAGGTATTTATAATTTTTCTGTAAAACTAATTTAGCAAAAGTTATAAGCCAAAGTTTGTAAAAAAACATGACAAAGTCGCCATGTGGGATTTATGACGTCACACAGGCCCTCCTACTCAGTCCATCCCCAATCGATCGAGGGCAGTCTGAAGCCAAAAACTTATTAAATTTCTTTATCTAAAGTTTTCTTGCCCAATCTTGAATTTTTATTATTCTTTTAGTATTTAAAATAAATGGATCCAAGGCGGATTTAACACCTTCCTAGCTATATAGCCTATTATCACACTTCAAATGAAACTATGATAATAAATTAGCCTTAAAAACAGTTAAAAAGTTAGCATTTTTTAAAGTTTTTATTTGTCAAAAAACTGCCATTAGAACTAATGGATATTGACCAAAATCTAATCAGCTCGCAAGAATATCGAACACTCTTTTACCTGAAAATTTTATTACGGACAGAAATAATATACACACACGCAGACACACTGATACACAGACAAACATCCAGGGCCTGGTCACTCGAGCTTCACTTACCAGTCGATGGCGGCGCCACCGTAGACCCCCGCTCATCCTCACAAAACCCGCTACTGCCCATCTTTTCGGTAGAAACCAGCTGATCAGTCTCGAATTTTCTGGAATTCCATTTTTTCGTTTTTTACTGCAATTTTTACGGCTTTTACCAACATTTTTGGTATTTAGGAAACCAAATTTTACCGGTCAGCCAAAAATTCAAGAATTTGTTAATAATCTCAAGTAAGTATATAACATAACCTATAAAATAAATTTGCATGGTTTATTTTAACAAAAAGCCCAATTTCATCGGCGTGGCCAGCCTGAAGGGGGCTGCGGCCTACGTCTATGCTTTCTGTGGTACACATATATTGTATCTGTATTTATTTAATAGTAGTGATCCAGGGGACCCCTGCAATACATAAGGGCAGCCTGAGATCCAACAGAGGGGGCCAGGCCCCCCTTAGCTACGCTGATGTCTATTCTCTGATTGTGGGTTATAAATTTCAAACCTTGGGCTGGGTTCGGTTTGCTTATCTAGCACTTTTGGTAAATAGGAATTATAACATTCCGAAGAAAGAATATTGTTTGTATATTACAATTTTATATTGTTTCAGGTAATGTTTTTCCAGCTGCTCCAAAGGAGACATGACTGACATGCACTTAGAGTGGGGCTCGTGTTCACAATTCACATTTTCAAAAACGAGACCAATTATAACAGCGGGATAGATCATTTAGGGTAATTTGGTGTGTATGCTAAGGTAGGTAACTGATCAAGACAGCAGCACTCACTATGTGACCTAGGATATTCTACCTGGGCAAATATGGAGTACTAAAATTAGCAACCGAACCACCTCTGGACAAAAGTGTTATATAAAATATGATATATTGTGACTGAGCTAGCCCCCTAATATATGTAAGGAACTCACATGTTTATTATTAAGAGAGATTAATTATAATACTGGTATTACATATTTAGTGTGTTGAATTATACAATAAAAAATTAATGAATTTTCTTTTAATAAAGTTTTAAATAAGTTATTTATAATAAATACCTACCCACATACATAATGTAGTTTTATTTTCTGAATTTACTGCCAAAATATTTGCATTGTTTCAACATTTTGGTGCAATCAAAATTTAATTTTTAAAATTGGCGGCTGCCGCCGCCGCGCCAGCTGGGCGATTGCAGCGCCGCGCTCGATAGGTCAGGAACTAAAAAAAGAGGCATAGAATGAGTGTCCCATCTTTTTTTATACTTATTTACCTAATCTGTGCTAACATCATGCCGATATTGCTAGGATAGGTCAAGATACATCCAAATAACACAATTTTGGCGTTATCTGAAAAAAAAAATTCGTCGAAAATAATACCTTCTCTAGCCATTGCTACGCGGGCAAGGAAGGTAAAAATAACAATATCTGTTTTAGTTTTCAAGTTGTAAAACTTATTAAACGACAATTAAATCGCCGTTTTATTTCGAACAAATCATATAAACAATTTTTCTGTAAAGTTGATATGGTAAGAGTTAAAATCAAAAGTTTGTGAAAAAACATAGAAAAAATCGCAATATTCGATTTATGTCGTCACACAGGAGCTCTTACTCAAATTTGAGGCAAATACCCGGTGACCTTAAATTAGATGATCCAATCCAATCAATTTGGGGTAGTCTAAAACTTCTTAATTTTTTTTTTTTTGGTAAAAAGTTACTATTTTTATCATTTATTAAAAGATTTATGTATATATTTGTTAGTTTTTGAGATATTAAGTTAATTTCTTCACTATATTAATTCGTAATTTCTTGCAAACAAAAAACATATTTCTGTAAAGCTAATTTAGCAAAAGTTACAAGCTAAAGGGTCAAAATCTAAAATTAAAATTGGAAATCGACTTTCAAAAGAATTCCTGGCAACAAAAGGCTTAAGGCAGGGTTGTTGTATCTCTCCAACTCTTTTTAAAATATATATCGCAGTAGCTCTAAAAAACTGGAAATGTAAAGTGCACGGCATGGGAATACAACTTAACGACCGATTTACCATATACACACTACAGTTTGCTGACGACCAAGTAATTGTAGCTAATGAAAAAGAAGATATGGAGTATATGATGAGAAACTTAACGGAAGAATACCAAAAGTGGGGATTAAGAGTGAACGTGGACAAGACACAGTACTTATGTATTGGAAACGAATCCAGTGAGTTACAACTAGATAATGGACAAACAATATCTCCATGCAATGAGTATGTATACTTGGGTGTCACATTTGATAAAACAGGAACAGACTGTAAAGAACTGGAAAAAAGAATAATAAAAGCAAAAAAGTTATTGGATGTCTTACCAGTATTTTATGGAGCAGAGAAATAAAAAATAATGTAAAATTTAACATACATCAAACAATGGTGAAAAGCACGCTGTTGTATGGAATAGAGACTTGTCGAGTAACAAAAAAATACAAAACAAAAATGGATAGTGTCGAAATGGATGCAATAAGAAGATCAATGAGAATATTTAGAATAGATCACATAAGAAATGAGATAATAAAACAAGAATGGCAATCGAGGGAAGCATAACGGATGACATCACTAAAAGGCAACTGATATGGTACGACCATGATTACAAAAGCAGGTCCTAGAATGGCAACCAATATGGCGCAGAAAAAGAGGGCGTCCTAAACTAGAATGGCAAGGGTCACTGCATCACGAAGACGTAGTGTCTTCTTTGCCAGGCTTCCAGGATGCAGTGACCCTAAGAATGGCAACAGTCAATCCAAAGATCAATGAGGCAAAAAAATCTGACAAAAGATGATTGTCAGGATTGAAGGAGGTGGAGAATAGGCGTCGGACAACGTAGAAAAACGTTCTAAACCGACATAGTAGTAGTAGTACAAGTCAAAGTTTCTAAAAAAACATAAAAAAAGCCGCCATGTTGGATTTATGACGTCACAATGGCCTTCCTACTCAAATTGGAGGTAATCGATCTAAAGTATTTTTAAAAAATCTTCCACAAATATCTCACGGGACACGATTTTTGAGTAAAGCCACTCTACTAAAAGTTACAAACTTATTTACTAGGGAATAGATATCTATTTAAAAGCGTATACCCACGTTAGAAAAACAAATTTCGGAAATTTCAAACTTTCCGCACTCCTCTAATAAATTTACATTTTATTAGTTTATGAAAGAGAAATTAAAGCTCTCGTATTGCCAGAAACTAGGTAGGAAAAATATTGTTTTAGCATATAAATTAGGAATACACACATATATGTTTACACGGTCTGTAGATAAGCCGTGTTTAGGTACATTTACCAAATAAAAGCATAGAATTGAAGTTTGGTAAGTTTGGCCATATAGATGCAAATAAACAGCAACCAAATGAATTATAATAATATAACTAAGTAACTGAAACGGCCACGGCAATACATTACGTATATATATATATATATATATATATATAGGGTGTTTTAGACCACCCGCACAGGCCGATTATTTTAAAAGTGATAATGATTTTTAAACATAATTACTATCAAGATAGTGAGATGTGCTCTTTCTGATGATATAGGTTTTAAGGTTCTAGCCTTACAAGAAGTGTCAAAATTCCGCTCGACGTTGATTTTTTTAAATGGAACATGCTATTTCTGATTGCGGATTTCAATTCTACGCGGAAAAATTAAAACGTTTTATTCGAAAACTTTTTCCCAAAAATGCTTTTTTAAACCTAAACTGATATTAAATTATTTCGCAGTTATAACCAAGAAAAAAACGGAAAGTAACCATACACATATTTTGGCTTATTCTGCTAGAGGGGGTTGAGGGATCACATTAGTAATTTATTATTAAGACCAAAATGGCCAAATTTTGAAAATTCGTCTTTTAAAAACTATATAGTTTATCAACAAAAGCATCGAGTTGCACTATGCTGGGTCCATAGAGATGCAAAAAAACGATAATATTCGGAAAAACGTTATTTAGCAAATTTTAGGATAGGGAAGCCCATAAGATCAAAATGGCCAAATTTTGAAAATTCATATTTTAAAAACTATATAAATCATTAACAAAAGCACCGAGTTGCAGTACGGTGGGGTCATAGAGATGCGAAAAAACTGAATGAAAACCGGGTAAAAATAAAAACCGGGTAAAAATGAAAAACGGGTAAAAATGAAAAACGGGTATAAATGAAAAACGGGTAAAAATTAAAAACGGGTAAAAATGAAAACCGGGTAAAAATAAAAGCCGGGTAAATATGAAAAACGGGTAAAAATGAAAAACGGGTAAAAATGAAAAACGGGTAAAAATGAAAACCGGGTAAAAATGAAAAACGGGTAAAAATAAAAAACGGGTAAAAATGAAAAACGGGTACAAATGAAAACCGGGTAAAAATGAAAACCGGGTAAAAATGAAAAACGGGTAAAAATGAAAAACGGGTAAAAATGAAAAACGCGTAAAAATGAAAAACGGGTAAAAATGAAAAACGGGTAAAAATGAAAACAGGGTAAAAATGAAAACCGGGTAAGAATGAAAAACGGGTAAAAATGAAAAACGGGTAAAAATGAAAAACGGGTAAAAATGAAAACAGGGTAAAAATGAAAACCGGGTAAAAATGAAAAACGGGTAAAAATGAAACACGGGTAAAAATGAAAAACGGGTAAAAATGAAAACAGGGTAAAAATGAAAACCGGGTAAAAATGAAAAACGGGTAAAAATGAAACACGGGTAAAAATGAAAAACGGGTAAAAATGAAAAACGGGTAAAAATGAAACACGGGTAAAAATGAAAAACGGGTAAAAATGAAAACCGGGTAAAAATGAAAACCGAGTAAAAATGAAAACCGGGTAAAAATGAAAAACGGGTAAAAACGAAAAACGGGTAAAAATGAAAAACGGGTAAAAATGATAACCGGGTAAAAATAAAAACCGGGTAAATATGAAAAACGGGTAAAAATGAAAAACGGGTAAAAATGAAAAACGGGTAAAAATGAAAACCGGGTAAAAATGAAAAACGGGTAAAAATAAAAAACGGGTAAAAATGAAAAACGGGTACAAATGAAAACCGGGTAAAAATGAAAACCGGGTAAAAATGAAAAACGGGTAAAAATGAAAAACGGGTAAAAATGAAAAACGGGTAAAAATGAAAAACGGGTAAAAATGAAAAACGGGTAAAAATGAAAAACGGGTAAAAATGAAAAACGGGTAAAAATGAAAACAGGGTAAAAATGAAAACCGGGTATAAATGAAAAACGGGTAAAAATTAAAAACGGGTAAAAATTAAAACCGGGTAAAAATAAAAGCCGGGTAAATATGAAAAACAAGTAAAAATGAAAAACGGGTAAAAATGAAAAACGGGTAAAAATGAAAACCGGGTAAAAATGAAAAACGGGTAAAAATAAAAAACGGGTAAAAATGAAAAACGGGTACATATGAAAACCGGGTAAAAATGAAAAACGGGTAAAAATGAAAAACGGGTAAAAATGAAAAACGGGTAAAAATGAAAAACGGGTAAAAATGAAAAACGGGTAAAAATGAAAACAGGGTAAAAATGAAAACAGGGTAAAAATGAAAACCGGGTAAAAATGAAAAACGGGTAAAAATGAAAAACGGGTAAAAATGAAAAACGGGTAAAAATGAAAACAGGGTAAAAATGAAAACCGGGTAAAAATGAAAAACGGGTAAAAATGAAAAACGGGTAAAAATGAAAAACGGGTAAAAATGAAAAACGGGTAAAAATGAAAACAGGGTAAAAATGAAAACCGGGTAAAAATGAAAAACGGGTAAAAATGAAAAACGGGTAAAAATGAAAAACGGGTAAAAATGAAAACAGGGTAAAAATGAAAAACGGGTAAAAATGAAAAACGGGTACATATGAAAACCGGGTAAAAATGAAAAACGGGTAAAAATGAAAAACGGGTAAAAATGAAAAACGGGTAAAAATGAAAAACGGGTAAAAATGAAAAACGGGTAAAAATGAAAAACGGGTAAAAATGAAAACAGGGTAAAAATGAAAACCGGGTAAAAATTAAAAACCGGTAAAAATGAAAAACGGGTAAAAATGAAAAACGGGTAAAAATGAAAACAGGGTAAAAATGAAAACCGGGTAAAAATGAAAAACGGGTAAAAATGAAACACGGGTAAAAATGAAAAACGGGTAAAAATGAAACACGGGTGAAAATGAATAACGGGTAAAAATGAAAACCGGGTAAAAATGAAAACCGGGTAAAAATGAAAAACGGGTAAAAATGTAAAACGGGTAAAAATGAAAACCAGGTAAAAATGAAAAACGGGTAAAAATGAAACACGGGTAAAAATGAAAAACGGGTAAAAATGAAACACGGGTAAAAATGAAAAACGGGTAAAAATGAAAACCGGGTAAAAATGAAAACCGAGTAAAAATGAAAACCGGGTAAAAATGAAAAACGGGTAAAAATGAAAAACGGGTAAAAATGAAAAACGGGTAAAAATGAAAAACGGGTAAAAATGTAAAATGGTAAAAATGAACAATGGTAAAAATGAACAATGTTAAAAATGAAAAACGGCTATAAATGAAAAACGGGTAAAAATGAAAAACGGGTAAAAATGAAAACCGGGTAAAAATAAAAACCGGGTAAAAATGAAAAACGGGTAAAAATGAAAAACGGGTAAAAATGAAAAACGGGTAAAAATTAAAAACGGGTAAAAATGAAAACCGGGTAAAAATAAAAACCGGGTAAATATGAAAAACGGGTAAAAATGAAAAACGGGTAAAAATGAAAACCGGGTAAAAATGAAAAACGGGTAAAAATAAAAAACGGGTAAAAATGAAAAACGGGTAAAAATGAAAACCGGGTAAAAATGAAAACCGGGTAAAAATGAAAACCGGGTAAAAATGAAAAACGGGTAAAAATGAAAAACGGGTAAAAATGAAAAACGGGTAAAAATGAAAAACGGGTAAAAATGAAAACAGGGTAAAAATGAAAACCGGATAAAAATGAAAAACGGGTAAAAATGAAACACGGGTGAAAATGAAAAACGGGTAAAAATGAAAACCGGGTAAAAATGAAAACCGGGTAAAAATGAAAAACGGGTAAAAATGTAAAACGGGTAAAAATGAAAACCGGGTAAAAATGAAAAACGGGTAAAAATGAAACACGGGTAAAAATGAAAAACGGGTAAAAATGAAAAACGGGTAAAAATGAAACACGGGTAAAAATGAAAAACGGGTAAAAATAAAAACCGGGTAAAAATGAAAACCGGGTAAAAATGAAAACCGGGTAAAAATGAAAACCGGGTAAAAATGAAAAACGGGTAAAAATGAAAAACGGGTAAAAATGAAAAACGGGTAAAAATGAAAAACGGGTAAAAATGAAAAACGGGTAAAAATGAAAAACGGGTAAAAATGAAAACCGGGTACAAATGAAAACCGGGTAAAAATGAAAACCGGGTAAAAATGAAAAACGGGTAAAAATGAAAAACGGGTAAAAATGAAAATCGGGTAAAAATGAAAAACGCAAAAAGCGATTGAGTTGCGAGGTGAAACAAGAACAATTGCCTTAGATATATCTAAAGCATTCGATAAAGTCTGGCATGAAAATCTGCTCAACAAGCTCAAAGCAACGGGATTGTCGCCGAGACTTTGCACTTGGTTTGAAAGTTACCTTAAGGATAGATCCATTTATGTTGCACTGGATGGCCGGAACTCCAACTTACCAAATAAATGCTGGTGTGCCACTTCAACGAGATTGTCATTTGTGATTTGTCATTAAAGTGTTTGTTAGTGGTCGTCAGTATTTTTTTGAAATTGTTTTTGTTGAACAAAAAAACGAGTTTTAAAGAAGTAAACTATTTGCAAAAGGTCGAACAAAAATGAAATTTGGTGGGATGGTAGACATAGGTCTTCTGATAGTACATCTAAGTTTGCGACATCGGGGGATTGCCACTCGAGAGGGGGGGGGGGGGGGAATCTGCATCGCAGCGCTTGGACAAAAATAGCTTCGTTGCAGTAGATGCTATAAAAAAAAGTTCAAATAGAATATATAGACAAATAAATAAATTGCGCACAACTTTGGTTTATGCATTTTTTCGCTCCGACCAATAGTTTTTGCCAAAGTTGAGGGTAGTTTGCAAATTTTAACAAAATCAGAGTTTAATCGCGGATTAACACAAATATGGCTACCAAAAAATTCTGTTTTTTTTTTCTATAAGAGTAAGATTTTCTAAGTAAACTGATTCTTGAACTTCATTCGTTACACCCTTCCCCCCACCGCCCGATTGAGGTTCCTAGATCCGACCCTGACCAGTGGTTGTAACCACTTGAAGAAGATTAACTGAAAAAATAAATACACATAAATACAAGTTAGGATCAGATTTAAGGGGGGGGGGGGCGGCGCGAAGTGAGCTTTTGGAAACGGCGATAAATGTCCAAATCCCGTGGCGTATATAGAAAAAAGTTTCAGGGTAGGCCCGAGACAGTTTTGGGGGGGGGGGGGGGGGTTGTCAGACATCATGAGGCCGTATTTTATGCTATTTTATGTTTGTTTTCATGGAATATGTGGAAAATATCTAAAAAAAGCTTAGTCTCGGGGGGTAGGGCAGGCCTCCCTTTATATACGCCATTGTCCAAATCCTTTTGATCTCCTTTATAATTGAAATCCTATGATGTATAAATAAAACCGCAAAATTAATCTTGAAAAATTATCTTTTATACATAAAGAGCTGCATAAAAAGAAGCATCTTTTTGCTTTATTTTTAAGCGTCGGATGTTGACGACGACCGACGGGTCTAAATATAAAAACAAAGTTTCTTTTTCAAAAAATAATTCCTTTGAGGAAGGCCATGGATCGTTAACTAACAATTTTACATGGAAAAAATTAAACGAAACAAGTTTGAAGTTTTTTTGTAAATGGTAATTAGCTACGTTAAATTTTTTTTTAAACTTTGTTGTTTTTTTTTTAATTTTTCTAGACCCACAATGACTGGAAAAATTATTTATTATTTTTATTATTTTATTATTTCAATTTCTATCTGTTTTATTGGCAGTTGTAAATCCAAATTTTTTCAATAAAAAAAAATACAGTTTTAACTTTTTTATTTATTTATGTTTAGGATAATTATAAAAAATTATGTGCTTATAAAACGCAAACGTAGTTTCATTCTTGATTAACCAGATTTCTGTTTTTAGTTTTACGATATTTCGGTGTTTTTGAAATCTTTTTTAATCCCTAGTGATTTATAAGCTCTATTTTGGTTTTGAAACAGATGACGAATTCCTGTGAGCAAAGAGCTTCCATTAAAACGTCGACTCCAAGAACTCAAAAAAAAAAATTGTAAAATAAAATAAAAATAAAGCCTCAAAAGTTAAAAAGAAAGTTTTTAATGATGTTAATCAAAACCTACCAGAAACAAAATGCCAGGAACCATGGATTGAACCTCCAACATATGACTGGATTAAATGTGGAGGGTGTGGGGGTTAAAGGTAGAGGCGTGCACCTGATATGAAAAGAAGGGGACGTTTATTTGTGACCTATGCCGCTAGTCGTCATCTTGCGCCAATAGGCTCGTTAACTTACCCCGCTAGTGGGGTAAAATGACAAAAATGCATTTTTTAAGTTTTTTGCTATGTAGATTTTTAGGATTTTAATTTTTGTGTTTTTTTTTAATTTGTTTGTAAACCAAAAGATTTGTTTAAGAATTAAACGAAGCTTTTTAGTAAAAACCAAGTTTGTGTATTTTCTAGGAAGCTTTAATCTTTAACATCGTCATCTTGCCCCGCTCTCCCCTACTTTTCCGACAGAACCCTGTTGAATTAGAATTTCGGAGATTAAAATCTACTTTTCTTTCAGTTTGTTACTGTACCTAGTGTCTAATTTTACCTATTTGTATTTTCTCCGACAAATCCCTGTAAAATTAGAATTTTGAACCTTAAAATCCTTTTATTTCATTTTCCACTATGTCAATAGTCTATCAAGCTTCGAAAGCTTACCTTAATTTTTTAAGTACCTACTGCCTAATTTTCCCTATTTGTAGTTTCTTCGACATAGCCCTGTCCAATTAGGATTTTGGAGCTTATAATCTACTTTCCATTCATTTTGTTTTCCATTATACAGTAGTTTATCTAGTTTCTAAAGCTCACCTTCATTTTTAAAGTAAAATTGGGCAGTAGGTAGACCCTATAACCCTTGGTCACCTTACACAATATTTTATCGCGCTACCAAAGCTCACCTTAATTTTTCAAATACCTACAGCCTCCTTTCACCTATTTTCGTATTTTTTTTGGCCACACTTTAATCCGCCAGGGTGAAAAAAGCTTGAGAAAAACTAGGAAAAACCTTTTTCGCAATTTCTCTTAAGATTGATTACATGCTGACCTAAATAACATTTTCTTTTAACACAGCATCTGCTTTAATTTGCCCTTAGAAGTAGTTTGAAATATATATCGAGTAAAGCCGCCACTTTTTTTAATCAATTGCAAAAAAAATCGTTTAAAAAGCTTTAACCGATTCTTATCAATCCTCTAAAAACTTAGCTTATAAGTATAATCACAGAAAAGCTGGCTTAAGCAAGACAAGGGTCTACGGAAGGGGAAATTTCCCCCCTCCGAAATCTGAAACTTTACTTAGTTGTGACAGACAAAACACAACCCCCTGGTCACTATGCAAAATGGTTTTGTGCAGTATTTATTATGGCATTTCCCTCCCAAATAAAGCTGCTAGATCCACCCCTGCTTACGCTAAGATTTTTTGTGGAATAATAAATCAGTTTGTTAAAAACTGTTACCCTATACAGAAATTAAAAGAATAACAAAATTTCTTGGTCATAAAAACTGCGAAAAAAATCCTTGTCGCTTTTTTGAGCTTCTGAATCCCCTTTATTATAGAACATGAGCCGCCACTGTAACCGTGACTCAACCGTGAGCGCTGATTGGCTCATCGTGACAACCAGTGTTACTGATATTCCATTACTTGCACTCGTACCGACACCCATATAGATTTAATATTATAGAAATCGGATTATCTTCTCATAATTTAATAATAATATAATATAAAACAATAACTACAAAAAAAAAGGATGCATTTTTTGCAAATGCTAGCAGTGGAGTTTCTTTATCAAATTGACATGTATTTTTTTTTTAATTTTAGCTAATTCCGGCCAATATGCACACTATGTGTTCAACACCCTAGATCAGGATCACAGCGGTCTAATAAGTTTTGAGGTAAGTTTTACTTTAAATACAGGGTGTCCCAACTAAAAGGTAACACAGGTGTTTTTGGGTATTTTTCGTGCGAATTTGGAAAAACGGTCGGACACGTCGAGTTTGTTTGCAAGGGCGACACTTTTGGGCTATATCGAAATTTTTTTATCACGCATCATCTTCAAGGGGTATACCTTATCCCAGTGGCGGCTCGTGACAGTAAAGCTTGTGAATTCTGCCGATAGGGTATAAAAAATGCTAGTTTTCTTCACAAGTAAAGAGAGAGAATTTTTTTACAATAATTAAATTATCCACCACATTCATTGTGACACAATTATACAAAAACAAACAACATACACGACCACAACCTCCCGCTCATGCGTTTGGCGTCTTCTAAATAAATAAATACGCCCGCAAACACGCAACGCTGAGCCCACCCGCCCGGAATTGTACTGGAAGTGCAAGTTTTGCAGCTCTATTTTTGCCTAGATTTCGCTATCTAAACCCATGAGCAAGTGCGGTGCGGCGCGAAGGAAGGGGTTCCTAGCCGAGCATAGATCTCGTTAGCCGCCCAGCTACGTTGTGTTGCAATTTAGCAGCGCAACAATGCCAATAACTTCATTTGACCGACTGTGAAATGCGGCCTTCGGCGACGACGCGCGGCGTCATACTCAACACACGTACGCGATTTGAAGGCCTACTATACCAACACCGGACTGAAAATATACTGCTATTGCAATAATTTTAGAAATAAAATAATTGTATTAGAAAAATAGCAGCGGCTGAAAAATAGTCAAATAATGTGAAAATTTTTTGGGTTCTACAGCTCTGCAGCCCTTATGCACTAGCCGCCCCTGCCTTATCCCTATATTTTGAATAGGGAAAGTGGGCCTAGTGATACCCTGTTTTGAAGCTCTCTTGAATATATTTACAACCGTGTAAAAATTTCGAAAATCCATCGATTAGTTTTTGAGATATTTGCTTTCAAATTTTCAAGGTTAACATAGAATGATAAAATAAAAATTAAATCCGAAAAATATAAAATTGTGATCAAATTTTTATTTTATCAGTCCATGTTAAATTTGGAAGTTTGAAGGCAATTATCTCAAAAAGTAATGTATAGATTTTTGAAAATTTTACACGGTTGTAAAGACATTATAAGGCCTTCAAAACAAGGTATCACTAGACCCACTTTCCTGATTCAAAATATTGGGGTAAAATATACCCCCCGAAGGGGTTCGTGCTACAAAAATTTCAAGAAAGCCAAAAAGTGTCCTCTTCGCAAACAAAATCGACGTGTCCGAGCGTTTCTCCAAATTCGCACGAAAAATACCCAAAAACACCTCTGTTGCCTTTTAGTTGGGACACCCTGTATATACGTTTCTCTTCTAAATTGTCTTTTTGGTCCTCTTTCCTTTGTTTTTATATAGCAGCTTAATTTTCTATTTAAGGTATAAAGGATCTTCAAAAGAATTCAATAATTTTTGTTAAACTAAACTTTAATTGTGACCTCGCTAAATTTAAAAAAGTTCAAAAAAGAAAAACAATTTGTGTTTTTTTTGCATACACACGATATTATATTATCTCGAACTTCTAACGGCGCCCAAAAGTCTGTTAGGAAAATAAAGTTAAGAGAAATTCGTCCTATTTTTGTATACAAAGGGATTTTTAGGAGAATATCCTTTGCTTCGAACAACTTTATAATATACAGCATGTCGTATTTTTGATGGTATTGAATAAAAAACTCAGTTATTTTTAAAGATAAAGACCAGACCTTGTCGTTTTGGAGCAACGACAAAAAAGTTAAAAATTCGGAATTTGAAAAATTTACCATATCTTTGTTTTTTAGTGCAGATATTTATCCTAATTATTAAAAAATATTTTTTATTTAATTACTTGCTTATTCTATAATTGTTTCTCTTCGCCTTGACGCATAACTTGACTAAAGTTCAGCTCCGACACTGGCTCTCACCCAGGGGTGCCAGATTGCTTGGAGAGAAATTTATAAGATTCGTCGACAAAAATCGTGAGAAATCGTCAGTTATCGGCAAAGCCCTAATTTTATGGATGGAACATTAGATGTTTGCTTTTTTTTTCATCGTAAATAAATAATAAGGTATTTATTTTTCTTCAAAAGTATAAATTTTTACAAATAAAATACAAATTTTCTTCCGGTGATTCCCCATCGTGAAAGCTGTAAATTACCAAAAACATGACATGACAGTGCCGTCGGAACGCTTTATATATTCTATATATATATATATATATATATATATATATATATATATATATATATATTTATCGGTTCACAACGTTCTACGTCTTCCGATAACCAATCTCCACTCGTTTCTGTTTGCCCATAATTCATCATCTAGGCCTCTTATTCTTATTTTACTGTCTATTCTTTCTCTCCAATTTCGCCTTGGCCGTCCTCATTTTCTTCGGCCATTTGGTTTCCATTGTAGTATTTGTTTAGGTAGTCTTTCATCATTCATTCTTTGTACATTTCCGTACACACCAGTTATTTTGTTCTTATATCATCCACTAAAGTACGTTCACCCACTGTCATAATTTCTCTTATTCTTTGAATTGCAACTCTTTCTCTTTTTGATTTCCCTGCTGCTCTTCTCCAATAGTCCATCTCCGTAGCGGAAAGCATTTTTTCTGTTCTATCCTTGATTGGCCATACTTCTGAGCCATATGTAATAATACTTTTTACAATGGTGTTATTTATAAGCTTTTTATAATGTTTTGATATACTTTGGTCCCAAATTATTCCATTTAATAAAGTTATTGCTTTTCTTCGTTGTACGTTTCGATCTTTTATAGCTTTGTCTAGTGGCTAGTTGTCTAGTGTTCCGTCAGCTTTATATTTTCTAATCGTCTAAAATCAACTCGACTTATTGCAATGTACCAAATAATATAGATTTATTAGGAATTCTGTATACGCTTAATTAAACAAACTCTAAAATTTCAACAAAACTTGAAAATTTGTAAGATCCTGTGCATGTTTCGTGAGATCGTAAGATTCAACATGGGATCGTGAGATCTCACGATTTATCCTGAGATCTGGCACCCCTGCTCTTACCGCCTGCCGACACGATTAAGTACGAATCGATTATTCGGTAGCCGCTCGGCTTTCTCGGGTCACAAGCCATTTCGCGGTCCGCGTTACGATGGAAACGGGATGGGAGCGGAGGGGGTCATACCGCTGTTTTAATGCAAAGAAACACGCAATTATTTTGCGGCCAGTTTACAGAATATTGCGGTTCGGTCCGCTTGTCAATATGTTATGGGTTAGTCTGATTAATGTAACATGATAATACGGTAGTTTTGTACTTTATTCATATTGTTTGGATAATTTACAGTGAATTTTTATTATCGATCATGATAATAAATTGTGTCAGTAATAATATTAAAAGCAATTTTTCCAGTCTTTCTTTGGAGATAACATCAAAATTAAAGAACTGGGTAGGCCCTTACCGGATCTAAACCTAACTCAAGTTAGAAAAAGAAGGATACAAAATAAAAGTTTCACATCATACAACAAAAATAACTGGATTTGCGGGTGTGATTTAACCAACCTGTTGTACTGTTTCCTGTGTGTGTTATTTTATAATGCACCATCCAGAATTGACCCTAATTGGGCACGAACGGGTGTGAAAGATTTGCACATCTTCCTGAGAAAATAAGAAAACATAAATCTTCCAGAGAACATATTAATTCTGGCACTGGATTGGCATTGTTAGGTAAAACGAATATTACAAACTCAGTTAACTGCTGCTTCAAAAATCCATTAGCCCCCCCCCCTCACGGGCCGCCCCTGATGTAAGGCAACCCTTATCCTTTTGTTTCATCTTTATCTTTATGAGCATTTTTGCATGCATTTGTACGAGGCTTCAAAACATGCATTTAAGTTTCATCTAAAATTCAAAACACAGTTTTCCACTAGCTGTTTCCGTATTCCAAGGTAGTTTTTCCATTCTGGTTGGATAAACAAAATGCTTCCCACGTTCCCACAGTTTTTTCTTCTATTTCCATTTCGAAACATTTCATTTTTCATCCGTTTTTTTTTTGTTATTTCACTTATAGTCCACACTCCACCGGTCTATTTTTACCATCCTAGCCCGCGCAGCAATGGCTAGAAAAGATATTGTTTTCGATAATTTTTTTAAACCCCGAAAATGTATTACGAGGATTGTCTTTTAAATTTTGCATATACAGGGTGTTTCAAAATTCAATGACATAAACTTAGTGCAGTGGCGTGTCGTATAGGGGGCCAGGGGGGATGAACGCCCCCCCCCTTTGCGCTTGGCGCCCCTGGCGTTCTTTGAGAAAAAAATAGAATTAATAGTGTCATTATTTTAACAAAAGGTTTGTAATTTATTTGACTCCCATACCTAAATTTGCGCCCCTTAAGGTCTTCGCCCCCCCCCCCCGCCCTTTTATCCACGACACGCTACTGACTTAGTGTTAAATTACTTACTAAGTAATTTCAGGACAAAACTTTGATATAAACGTAGGTCAACAAACGCCTTGTTTCCGAGATACAAAGTTTAATTTTTGTTTAGTTTTTTTAGAGATTGGGCACAAATTTGGCATATATATTTAGTTATAGGCACTACGCTATTAGACCTGCGAAATAATAGTACAAACCTACAGAGCGATACTTTTTCAGGGATCATGTCGCCTTTCCCTCCGGATTTTTTTTTGTTGTAAGCCACTGGTAGAACGAAAAATTAAATCCTTGTTTTATTTGCAAACTTTTCTGTTTCTTGCAGTTTATTTGCAACTTTAACCACTTTAATCGTGATACAGACAATTGCTGTTATACCAAAGGCTGCTATCATAAAATAAAAAAATGCTCCAGCGTGTTATGGCGAGTATATCAAAATAAATTAATTAATTAAAACTTCTTTGGCATGCTTAACAATGTGCCTATAAGTAAATATACATGCCAAATTTGAGTTAAATATCTCAAAAACTGTAGGAGCTATAAAAAACAAAATTTGAACATTCTGTATCTCGAAAACTAAGCGTTTGAGGACCTATGTTTATATGAACTTTTTATCTTGAAATCACAGAAGGAATTTAACATAAAAATTTAATTTAATTTAATTTAATAAAAATGATGCTTGACATTTTGTTGGGTTAAAAATTCAAGGTTTTTTTGGTTTGTTCGACTTGCATTGTCTTGGTGGAGGACAGCGGCGTAGCGTGCCCGAAAGGGGGCGACAGCTAAAAAGGGCGCCTCTGAAAACTGATGAAGAATCTTGTGGCAAAAAAAAACAAAAAGGTCAAAAAGGCGCCTCTCACAAATCTTGCGTCCAAAAACAAAAAAAAAAAAAAAAAAAAAAAAAAAGGTCTTCATGTCGTTAGTTTCCTTTGGCCCCCACTCAATTGGCCATTACCGGCCCGACTTAATAAAGCTGAGGGCGCTTCGGCCACCTATGGGGCGCCACTACCCTCGGGGCGGGGGGGGGGCGACGAACCCCCCGCCCCCCCCGCGCCCCCCCCCCCACGCTACGCCGCTGGTGGAGGATGATTAGTTGTTCGGAGTTCGTATTTCGAAGCTCAGCGAATCTATATGGCAGCAAACAAATGGTGATGTACCAATCGGCAGTAACAGTGCTTTGATCTTTTAGAGGAATTGTTGCTACATGATCTGCTTTTGAGGCAAATGCTGTGACCATCTTTTTGGATACACTTTGAGAACGGATGACTTTTATTAGCTTTTCTTCATCTTGGAACATTCAAACAAACAACCGACTTTTTCTGGGTTCATATGAGTAAATCCGCGGTTCATCACCACTGACTGACACGTTTTTCGAGTTTCCTGCCTGCAGTGATTTAGAGTTTTCTGGCACCAATTGACCCTAGCTTCTTTGATTTCTTTGGTTGACAGATGCGATATCAAGCGTGAAACTAATTTTCTTTCCCTTAATTCTTCATGCAAAATTTCTTTGATTTTGCCAATTCAAACAACGCTGAAATGACCAACATTGGATCTATCTCTTTTGCTCGTATTTGCTGTTGATAAAATCTATCTCTGTTCAAAGAAGCCAACACAAAAGTGGCACATACTTATTGGACAGCGTGTTCTACGCAGTGTCGGCGAAACAGAGTTATTTTTAAAAAAATCATCCCACTCAAAAGTATTTTATCGATTCTTCTAGGGAGGAAAAATGTCTTATTTTTCCCTCACTTGACCCTGTTCCCAAAGCCCTCTACGTAGTTTTGGCGACCTGGGCGAAACACGATATAGTGCTCCAGGTTGGTGCCCTGAAATTTGGCAGGCCAGTTAGTCAACAGCAGCGGCTCGTCAGGGGAAGTGTAGGTAAAGAGGTTCTCTACCAAAAAGATATTTAAAAATTAGAAGGTTGTACAATTTTAAAAATATCTATTCGTCATTTTGGTTTTATTGGATTTCCTAACCTAAAATTCGCTAAATGACTTTTTTTTGAATCTTAACTCGGGGTGTGGTTTTTTCATATCTATATGGCCGCAACATGCTGCATCTCGGTGCTTTTGTTGATAAACTGTATAGTTTTTGAAATATGAATTTTCAAAGTTTGGCCATTTTGGTCTTATGGGATTCCCTACCCTAAAATTCGCTAAATGAGGTTTTTTCGAATCTTAACTCAGAGTGTGGTTTTTCGCATCTATATCCCTCCACTATATTGCAACTCGGTGCTTTTGTTGATAAAGTGTATAGTTTTTGAAATATGAATTTTCAAAATGTTGCCATTTTGGTCTTATGGGATTCACTACCCTAAAATTCGCTAAATGACGTTTTTTCGAATCTTAACTCAGGGTGTGGTTTTTTCTCATTTATACGGCTCCACTATGATGCAACTCGGTGCTTTTGTTGATGAACTGTATAGTTTTTGAAATATGAATTTTCAAAGTTTCGCCATTTTGGTCTTATGGGATTCCCTACCCTAAAATTCGCTAAATGACGTTTTTTCGAATCTTAACTCAGGGTGTAGTTTTTTCGCATCTATATGGGTCCACTATATTGCAACTCGGTGCTTTTTTTGATAAACTGTATAGTTTTTGAAATATGAATTTTCAAAGTTTTGCCATTTTGGTCTTATGGGATTCCCTACCCTAAAATTCGCTAAATGACGTTTTTTCGAACCTTAACTCAGGGTGTTGTTTTTTCGCATCTATATGGCTCCACTATATTGCAACTTGGTGCTTTTGTTGATAAACTGTATAGTTTTTTAAATATGAATTTTCAAAGTTTGGCCATTTTGGTCTTATGGGATTCCCTACTCTAAAATTCGCTAAATGACGTTTTTTCGAATCTTAACTCAGGGTGTGCTTTTTTCGCATCTATATGGCTCCACTATATTGCAACTCGGTGCTTTTGTTGATAAACTGTATAGTTTTTGAAATATGAATTTTCAAAGTTTGGCCATTGGTCTTATGGGATTCCCTACCCTAAAATTCGCTAAATAACTTTTTTCCGAATCTTAACTTAGGGTGTGGTTTTTTAGCATCTCTATGGCCCCACCATACTGCAACTCGGTGCTTTTGTTGATAAACTGTATAGTTTTTAAAATATGAATTTACAAAGTTTGGCCATTTTGGTCTTATGGGATTCCCTACCCTAAAATTCGCTAAATGACGTTTTTCGGAATCCTAACTTAGGATGTGTTATTTAAAATTTTTTTGGCCCCACCATACTCAAGGGCAGATCTAGGAACTTTATTTGGGAAGGGGGAAATATCATAATAAATATTGCATAAACGTAATTTGCATAGTGACCAGGAGATGTATTCTGTGTCAAAACTGTCTGTCAGATTTGGGGGGAGAAATTTCCCCTTTTTCCTCTCTCGCAGATCCGCGCCTGCTGGAAGTACTGTAAAATTTTGATAATCTATTTTTTGGAATTTCGTAACTTCTTTAATACTTTATTACTTCCATGAAACTTGGAGGGGTTGTTAGCTCTATAAAGATCTACGACTGTGCAAAGTTTGAGTTTCTAAGCTCATTCCGAAGTAGAATTTTAGATAGGTCAAATATGGGCTCAAATGTTTCAAGAAAAGATGGTACAGCAGTTAACGTGAACTTGACGGGGCACTGCCGTGTCTCCAGATTTTTGAAGGTGGCGTCAAACATCGGTTTAGCCCGCGGCACAAAAATCTCTCCGTTCGGCCCTGGGTCCTACTATACCAAAAATTCGCCAAATGGAATGTAATGGAAAGAACGGAATGGAGAACGGAATGAAAGAGGACAAGTTGGAAACATATGTGAAACAATTTGTCCTAGATGACGCCTGTATGCAACGAAAACCGCATTTTAACCACGTTCTAACAGGGACTTTAATGCGAAAACCCTCCGCAAATTCGCAAAGCGACCAAAGGATGTATTTCTACCAGATTAGATATCTAAAATTGAAATCTAGACGAAATTTTTTTTGTTTTGATACCCCCAAAAATATACGAAATTTTCATTAAATATTTTTTCACTATTACTATTACTATTATGTCGGTTCAGAACGTTCTTCCACGTCGTCCGACGCTTATTCTCCACCTCCTTCGATCCTGACAATGATATTCTGTCAGATTTTTTTGACTCATTGATCTTTGGATTCACTGTTGCCATTCTAGTTTAGGACGCCCTCTTTTTTTGCGCCCTATTGGTTGCCATTCTAAGACCTGCTTTGGTAATCTTTCGTCGTTCATCCGTTGTACATGGCCGTACCATATCAGTTGCCTTTTAGTGATGTCATCCGTTATGCTTCCCTCGATTCCCATTCTTTCTTTTTATGATCTCATTTCTTATGTGATCTGTTCTAGATATTCTCATTGATCTTCTTATTGCATCCATTTCGACACTTTCCATTTTTGTTTTGTATTTTTCTGTTACGCAGCAAGTCTCTATTCCATACAACAGCGTGCTTTTCACCATTGTTTCATATATGTTAAATTTTACATTTTCTTATCTCTCTGCTCCATAAAATACTGTTAAGACATCCAAACACCTTTTTTACTTTAACTATTATTTTTTCCAGTTCTTTACAGTCTGTTCCTGTCTTATCACCCAAGTATACATACTAATTGCATGGAGATATTGTTTGTCCATTGTCTAGTTCTAACTCACTGGATTCATTTCCAATACATAAGTACTGTGTCTTGTCCACGTTCACTGTTAATCCCCACTTTTGGTATTCTTCCGTTAATTTTCTCATCATATACTCCATGTCTTCTTTATCATTAGCTACAATTACTTGGTCGTCAGCAAACTGTAGTGTGTATATAGTAAATCGGTCGTTGAGTTGTATTCCCATGCCGTACACTTTACGTTTCCAGTTTTTTGATACCCCGGTTCAATAGCGGAGAATCCACTTGCTAGAAGTATTTTATATTACATTTTGACAAATGGTCAATTCCCCCTATTTCAACTCCGCTCAAAACCTCCAGAGACCCCCCCAGACCCCCCAAAAATCTGAAACTTAGAAGTTTTTACAAATTTTCTTAAAAACGAAGCTTCTAAGAGAAAAATTTATCATATACTTTGTTGTAGACAAGACAATTTGTTTTTAACAAAGTATAATTCAATAAAGTTGGACTGATACCAACTTTCCAGGGGCGTCCGTTAATTGAAGTAATTTTAAAAAATTGATAACATACCCATGTATTTCCCAAGATCTATTCGATTTTTTAAAAAATCTAAACATGTGTTATATTTTATTATAGTCAATAAAATAACGATGTTGAAGATGATCGGATTGGTTTCATAATTAAAATTTTAGGGGCATCCAAAAATTAAATGAGTTTTAAAAAAATAGAAAATTAACCATTTTTATTATATGTTTTATCTAATTTTCTCAGGAACTAAGCTTAATATAAAAAAATATAGAGTATACTTTATTACAGACAGTAAAATTTTCTTTTTAACAGTATGAAACTCGGTGAGATTTGACTTATAACAAACTCTCCAGCGACGTCCGTAAATGGAGGTGATTTAAAAAAATTATTTAAAAAAATGAGTTTTATTCAACTTTCTTAATAACCAAGCTCTATCAAAAAATGTGTTTTTTACTTCGTCATATGCCATAAAATTTCCTTTAAAACGATATACAACACAGTAGAAGTTTAGTATGTATAAAATTAAGGACAGTGTTAGAGCTAGTAAACTAATATCAATCATACATAAATAAAAGCGATAAAAAACTATAGAAAGGGTCAAAATCTAAAATTAAAATTGGAAATTGACTTTCAAAAGAATTCCTGGTTACGAATGGCTTAACACAGGGATGTTGTATCTGTCCAACACTTTTTAAAATATATATCGCAGTAGCTCTAAAAACCTGGAAACGTAAAATACACGGCATGGGAATACAACTTAACGACCGATTTGCCATATACACACTACAGTTTGCTGACGACCAGGTAATTGTAGCAAATGATAAAGAAGACATGGAATATATGATGAAAAAGTTAACGGAAAATTACTAAAAGTGGGGGTTAACATTGAACGTGGACAAGACACAGTACTTATGTATTTGAAATGAATCAAGAGAACTAGACAATGGACAAACAATATATCCATGCAAGGGGTATGTATACTTGGGCGTCACATTTGATAAGACAGGCAGAGACTGTAAAGAACTTGGAAAAAGAATAGTAAAAGCAAAAAAGGTTATTGGATGTCTTAACAGTATTTTATGGAGCAGAGTGGTAAAAAAGAATGTAAAATTTAATGTATTGTTACAAATTTAAGTTATTTAAATTTTATAATTGGAATTTATTTAGGTTTAGTGTAGTATTAGGTTGATTTATCTTAAGGTTGTATTCTTAGTCTAGGTTTTAGTTGCGTTATCTGTGACTTGCGGTCCAAATAATACGAGAACTTTCCGGACGTCGAAGGCTGCCGGAAAGTTCGAGAGAGATGGACGATCCTATATATAGGGCCGGGGTCGTGCACCAGTCGGTCAGTCACAGACAACGTACTGTAGTGGTCGTGAGATGTTAACACGAAGTTAATAGACCGATTATAGTAGTGAATTATTAGCAAGTTATTCGTAAGTTTAAGTGCGTGTTTTTTTGTACATAATTTGTCGAAATAAATTGACGTATCGTTTTCAACAATTGCGAGTTTTAATTTGTCGTTGTGAACCCGTAACAGTATATATATAACAATGGTGAAAAGCACGCTGTTGTATCACAACAGAAAAATACAAAACTAAAATGGAAAGTGTCGAAATGGATGCAATAAGAATATTTAGAAGAGATCATATAAGAAATGAGATCATAAAAGAAAGAATGGGAATTGAGGGAAGCATAACGGATGACATCACTAAAAGACAACTGATACAACCATGTACAATGGATGAACGACGAAAGATTACCAAAGCAGGTCCTAGAATGGCAACCAATAGAGCGCAGAAAAAGAGGGCGTCCTAAACTAGAATGGCAACAGTCAATGAGTAAAAAAAAACCTGACAGGAGATGATTTTCTGGATCGAAGGAGGTGGAGAATAGGCGCCTGACATCGTTGAAAAACGTTCTAAACCGACATAGTAGTAGTGTTTAATTTTATTTTTAACATACAAATTTTTTATATTTTTCCAAATATCTTATGTTGAGTTATCTTTGGTTCCAGAATAACGGTATGCGTCTCCACTGCAGTATCCAAGCCATTAATCTTAGTCACATGTCATAACTTTAGTTTCTGGACCTCACGACTGAGCTTGATTGCTCGATCCGGTGCCATGTGACAAACAATTCCTCGATTTCTCCGTTTATGGATGGAGGAAGCTATCATTAAGCTGCATCTGACAGCCGAAACCTGTGCTAAATTAAAATCGCTGGGTTTTTTCGTAGGTTTAATCGAAAAAACTCGAATTGAAAGCAGTGGCAGCGCAAACGCGGATTTGAGGGAGGTAACGTGGTAATTACCCCCACCTAGAAAATAAATATGCACTTTTTTTCCTAATAATTAAAGGAAAACCAGGAGAATTACCCCCCTCTAGAAAAAAAAATGCATTACAAATAAGTTTTTCGTGGACTATTACCCCTCCCTAAAATTTGACCCAGAGTCGCGCTTGTGTAAGAGAAGGGGCTATACAGCATGTTTAAATACTATATAGTCCAGTCATTATAGAATTTGAGTTTTACGAACCCTGAAGTATTAGCAGTACACCCGTTTCCTATGTATTTCCATAGTATATGCAAAATAAACTGAAATTATTCAGTTTTATGTCATTTTCTCAAAAGGTAAGCATTTTACAGAAAGTGTGTTATTAACTTTATTGTAGAAAATTAAATTATCTTCTAAAAGATGTATGACCTTAGTGGGCTAAGACCACAGTTAGCACTGAATTGGCATCCATATAGTGAGGGTATTATTTTAAAAATCATGTTTGTTTAGGTTTTATTCAGTTTTAAAAAAACTAAGCATTTTAGGGAAAAAAGAGAAAAACCGCGTATCAGCAAGTTGTCTTAAAGCTATTAATGACACTCCAGGGGCGTCCGCATATTGAGATAATTTTTTCTTTGAATTTTTTTTTTAATTTTTTATTTGTTTTATATAATTTTCTTAAAAACTAAGCTTTCTGAAAATCTTATTTTACTCTATTTTGTTAAAAATAAAATTATCTTTAAAATGATATGTATGTAGTGGGTTTTTGTTAACGGGGAACACTCAAAGAATATACACAAGTTTAGTCAATTTTTTAGTTTTTGGACGCCATTTGTTTATTAATTGCCTGAGAATTGTAACTATTCCCATGGTTTGAAAGTAAAATTGATTGTCTATAACACAGAGTCAAAGGTTTTTCCCGGTCAGGCTTGGTTTAAAAAAAAATTGGTTAATTACATGATAACAATACTTTTTTTGTGATTAAAAAAATCACTAAGCATGCGTATATTCCTTGAGTGTTCCGCGTTAACAAAAACCCACTAGATACATATCGTTTTAAAGATAATTTCATTCTCAAAATTATAGAGTTAAACAATATTTTTTAAATAGCTTAATTTTTAAGAAAACTTATTAAATAAAACAAATAAAAATTTTTTAAAAAATTATTTAAAAAAATAACCTTAATATGCGGACGCCCCTGGAGTGTCAATAGTAGCGGTAAAACAACCTTGTTACACGCCGGTTGAAGGAACATTTCCTTTAAAAAAGGGGTTTTAACATTTTCGCTAACATGCTTAGTTTTTTTTAAAAATGAATAAAACCTAAAAATTTCGTGTCTTAAAAACTAACCCCAATTTATGGATACCAATTAAGTGCTAACCGTGGACTTCGATGATACATCGTTTAAAAGATAATTTAATTTTCCATAATAAAATTGATTACATACTCTCTGTAAAATGCTTACCTTTTGAGAAAATGACATAAAACGGAAAAATTTCGGTTTCATTTGCATATACTATGGAAATACATCGGAAACGGGTATACTGCTAACACATCAGGGTTTGTATCTTAGCAAGGGAACTACCCAGAGAACCCGGTGATATCTTATTTTCTAGACTATTGGTTGGTCTTTATTTTATATTATTACAGATTTTCTCAAAAAGAAGCAATTTCGAAGTTAAAGGCAACTAAATAAAAAATTTGGTTAAAATCCAAAATGGCAGCTAAATATTTAGCGAAAACCATTCGACTGACAAAAAACCTTTCGCCCCCCCCCCATGGTCGAAAATTCAAATTGATTTTTAACACTCCAAAGTGAACAAAATATGTCAAACTCGCGACTACACCACCTTTTGTAAGTATTTTTTTCGCTCTAATGACTGACCTACAAACAAAATCTAGACTTTTAGATCTGGAACTTTAGAACCTACGACTTTAGACCCTTTAGTAATAATAAAATACTGATGTAATATTTTAAATTGTTTAAGGAACGCAAAGGTCAAGCGTGATACTCATTTTACTTTTGGAGGTAGCTATTTAAAATATTAAACACAAAGAGAAGTACAACTCAACCTGTTTCTATAGAAAGTTGGATTAAAAAAACACTTTGCCGAAAAAAGAAAATTAAATTCTGAAGCTGTAGCTGTATAAAGCTGGAAATCTTGTAGCCTCACGAAAAGCTGAAAACCGCCACTTGTAGCTTTTTCAAGAAATAAATCTGGACATCCTTGAATCCTGAAAGCTTGAAAACACGTTCTTTCCTAGGAAAACTGTCTGACAGAATCTGTAGTAAAAATGTCCTATCTTAGATTTTCAATAACTATTCCATTAAGAACTTACATAAATTCAGTAAAATCAGCAAAATCAGGTAGGTAGTAGGTTTAGGATGATGCAAAATATTTAAAATAAAATCAGAACCGAATGTAAACAAAAACAATACGCGGGTAAACGGACACTGTTTTAATAATGTACGCATGTGCAACACCTGATTGTTTGCCCCGCTAAAGCATGCGACGTTGTCATGACAACCAACGGACGCCTTCACCCCGCGGCATATCGAGAAGACACCAAGCGAACGAAAAACAAAAATCGCTTTAACAATGCTTCTCTGTACGCTGGGCGCATTCTGTGCACTGTATGATTCCGTAGTCATATGTTTTGTTGCCTGCTAATTGCAAAATATAGAAAGAGAGGACGACATGCCGCTATAGAATTCGACAGTACAGAGTCCGCGGCGGGGAACGCCCACGGTCATTTATCGGTTAATAAGTAATAAGGTAACCAACCGCTCGATCGGTTTTGCTGATGAGGAGCGGCGTGGCCCCGATTTAAAAGTTTTTGTCCTGCCTTAGACTCTGGGATTATTATATTTATTCTGGAAGAAAGAGGTGAAGCAGCGCTTCACCTGCGTCTATGGGCAGTGGAGAGTTAAGATATAGCATAAACAATAAAGGGCAATCAATAATATTTTTCTGAATTGTTTTTTCGGTGAAACCTCTTTTAGTTTTTATTTTACAATTTTTTTACATATATTGGCTAATTCTCCTGGACTATTACGGGGAGTGGAGAGTTAAGATATATTATAAAAAATAAAGGGCAGTCAATATTATTTTTCTGAATTGTATTTTCGGTGAAACCCCTTTTAGTTTTTATTTTGCAATTTTTTAACATTTATTGGTTAATTCTCCCGGACTTCTACGGGGAGTGGAGAGCTATGATATAGCATAAACAATAAAGGTCAGTCAATATTATTTTTCTGAATTGTATTTTCCGTGAAACCTCTTTTAGTTTTTATTTTGCAAGTTTTTTACATTTATTGGCTGATTCTCCCGGATTACTACGGCAAGTGGAAAACTATTATAACATTGAAGGAATATTTAATGCAGGGGCGGCTCGTCCATAGGAGCGCTGGTGCGCGCGCACCCCCAGCAAAAATAAGAAAAAAAATAAATACAAACTATTATTAAATAATTACTGTTGTTTTTTATTTATTTTTTAATGATCCCGATCCCGCTAGTGGCATCTATCGGCCATTAACGGAGTTGACGCTTGCTGCCGCATACGGTGGCCTTCGATCGCCTCGCTTGAATCTAGAGATATGAGAGGGCGGACTTGAATCTGGAGGTGCGCGTGGATTCGGCGTTCCTCTTTAATCCAATTTTTGCCACGCAATTGGATCGGAAATGCTCGAGATATCGGCCGAGAAAAGGGCGGGCTGGTGCGCTAAATCAATACACACTTGCATCGTTTTTTATATAGTTCTCAGCTGATTAGTGTTTATATTATCGTTAGTATGCGTGTATTGGGCGTAATTAAAATTTATTTACGCAGTTTTTAAGTGAATTTTATGCTGTTTTCAGCTTCTTGTTTGTAATTTTTGGGTTAATTATTATCTACAAGTGTCGAATATGTCTGAGGCAGTTATAAGTTCGGGTTCGGGTAATCCTGGAAGTAATTCAAGACTTAATTCTGTTCAAAACATTATAGCAAGCTTTTCCTCCTTTAATTTAAATCAAAAAATTGAAATTAAAAGATTAGGAAGGCCGACTCCAGAACTAGAATTATCGCAAACTTGCTCCAAAAGAAAAGAAGGTAGGAATTTTAAAAGATATTTACCAAAAAAACAACTGGATTTGTGGATGTGATGTTACAAACTCGTTATTATTATTATTTAAGGACTAGGAAACTAAACAAAAAGCAGGACTAACAAAAAGGTGCGTAATATCAATTTAACATTAATTTTCAGCCGATGACCGGATAACATTGAATCAATGTATACGAACATTACAATATGAAATGGTATTTGAATCAAAAGCTAAGATAAAACGGTTTTGTACATTGAATTAATGTTATCCATCGTTGGCTAAAAACTAATATGTAAGTATACTGTAGGTTATTTTTTTAGTGTAGGCATATTTTTATTGATTGGAGACCTGCTTTTTTTTACTTTGACAATCTTATTACCTAGTGGGCACCATAAATTCTTTTATTTGGCTACAAATAAATATGCAAATTTTTTTAACTTTATTTATTTTAAATTTATTTCGACTCACTTATTATAGCGCACACCAGTGGCGTATATAAAAAAAGTTTCGGGGTGGGCCCGAGGCAGTTTGGGGGGGGGGGCCCGAGACCCCATGAGGCCGTATTTTATGTTTGTATTTAGGAAATATGTGGAAAATATCTAAAAAAATCTTGGCTTCGGGGGGGGGGGGGCAGGCCCCCCCTTATATACGCCACTGGCGCACACCCATTCTTATACTTCACGAGCCGCCACTGATTTAATGTCACTTTGGGATAATCATCACAATAGACTAGGAAAAAAGTTACATTTCTTTAAACAGTACGTGCTAAACTCTCTAGGCCACGAAACAAATATATCTTCCACTTACTTGCGCCAAATTTATAGCTTTTTTTTCTAGCTTAAGCGTCTTTTAGCTAATTTGTTAGAAAATGTAGCTGGAATGAATTTGCGGCGGAAACGAAGGAGTGTGAATGGGATTTAAGTCGCCATAAAATATATTGCTACACGCGTTTCCCATAGCTATTGAATCAATAGCATTAAAAAATAAATGGTTTCATGGCGGATCTCCTAGCACATTAGTACACTCCAAGTGAACTCCACTCTAGATCAGCCTTGAAAACAGTTTTTGTAAATATCTCAGAAACGAAAACTGGTACGAAGTTTTTGGTTATAACACAACTAACACTGGTCGGCATGAAAATCGACCCTGACACCATTCTTGCCGACTCTTATGTAAAATGACCTCCTGAATCCAAATATGAACTCCGTTTTTCCCCATCACTCCCCATTTTTGGGGGAGACCCCCCTACCTATTCTTACTGCATTTCGATAGCTTCCCAACTAACATTTATAGTAGCGGCTACATGTTCTAAAGGCTTTGCTACTTTCTTATAGTAGAAATGTGGTGATCCCAACCAAAATTTGTTACTTTTTAGTTCTAACTACTATTTAGTATCAGGAAATAGTAGATGTTTCGTAAAAACGACCCTCTAAACTACTTCTTAGGATTGTTTCTTGATAGTCGATTCTCATAGACTTCTCTACCACAATAGGACGTTGCTAAAGTTTTACTTTCTTTTTAGTCGTTATTTCGTAGTCGCCCTGACTTTTATATCCTACTTAATTACCACTGTAAAGTTAAGCTTCATTGGAGTCCCAAACAAGTGTATCCGACAACTACATTATAACTTTAATTTTTACCACAAAAGTTTGTGTCATCATAGTAACATCTGATGTAACAATGTAGACAAAATAACTTTTTGGATCAACTTTAAAGCCGCAACTACTTTGACTTTTTTTTAATGTCGATCTTTTAAAGTAGAACTTTGAAAACATAGACTTTTTGAAGTCGCATCTTGGTCGCACACATTCTTAACCCTACTTTTTGTGGCTCCTTTTATAATATGGGAATATTAGGAATAGTTTTGCAAATATTTTTTTAATTAAAAAAGTAACAATAAGTTGATTTCATTGATGTGACTACGTTCTTTTAGTTCCTTGACCAACACTTCCTAAAAATTCTAGAATAGGGATCATGCACTCGACTGCAACATACATTTTTAAAAAACTCTTTTTATTGGCACTTCATTTATTGTTCTAATGGAATTTAATTTTTCTTGTTTTTGTTTTAAAATCTACCACAAATTCACGCTCGTACATAACCTATAAGCAGTGGTGCTGTTGTTGACAGAAACGGCAAATGACAAGTGGCGACACCCCAATAACTTGAGGGTAGTAGTTATACTTATCGCGTGGTTCCTATCACTCTGTAGACGTTTTCTAGTGGCGAAAGCTAGTTAATAATACGTTTCTGCAACGAAGGAGTAGAAATTCGAGTGTGTTATCTAGAACTAAAAAGGAATGCCGACATAAAAGTCGTAAGTGACACGTTGCCGTAACTTAGGCTCACTTTCAAGTAACCCTTTCGACTATCAGGGAATATAGTTTGGGACGCCATGTTTTTATGTAAGAAAGAATTTTTTTTTGTCGTTTTATGAGCTCATATTAAAGAGCTATACTATTTTATAAACAAATTAGTTGAAGCTTACCAAAAATGCTCTTCTTAAGCACCATTTGTTGGAGTTAACTGTCGATTATGAAAACATAACCTCCAAAATCACAACACAAAAATTCCATCAGCTACCAGAAAACGGCTCAATTTTACGGGCGCACCGGTTTTTTGCAATATATATAATGCATGTTATACAAAAAAACTTTGCGTCGCACTCGAATTTTGATCCTCTGCTCGTAAATTCTCACCCTTTTTGATAACATAGTACATATTATAACCATAACCAAACAAAAAAACTAAGCGAGTCTGTTTACTGTTGTGTCCACCATATTGTGTAACAATTCTACCAAAAAGAAACGATTATATTATTTGCAACTACATCGCAACTTTTATGCCATTACGGAAAAAACCAGCCTCTACAACGTAGTAGATACCTGGCTACGACGTAGTAGTGTAGTTGTTACTACAGTGACTTTAAACACTTGGCCAAGTAGTTATAACCAGAAATTGGTTCCCCACTTAGGGAATTATAACGTCGCTGTATGGTATACTGAGACGTAGCGGGAGTACGTTGCGGTTACTTTTAAGAAATTCTTTCTAGTTGGGGTCTCGTCGTTACAACTTTAAATGTTTGTTGGGTTGGTGGGACGGAAAGGATTTTTTTTGGCCTTAACATCATTATTTCTGAGAAACTGGAGAGTTTAGTGTTCTCAAACATTAATATTTATAGCAAGGTGGTAAGCCATTTGTTTTGGGGGGGGGGTTGCATAAATGGTAAATGGACATTGTCGATTTTACCGTTTTATATGCATTTTCTAATTATTTTTATAAAATTTTAGCTGCCAGCAGCTTAACGGTAAATGTAATAAACGTTATAGCAAACTATAAAGCAACATATTAGTATATAAAAGTATATATACAGAAACCACTGGCGTATACAAAAAATCGCCTTGGAGGGGTTTGGAAATTTTTTCCACTTTTATTTATTAACATATTAAAAAGTAGGAAAATAAATAGTTTTAACATCTATTTTTAGATCCTCCCCCCTTGTATACGCTCATGCAGAAACTATAATAAAAAAAATAAAATATTGTTGCTTTATTTGTGAATGGGACAGTCGAGCGCGGGACAAACCTTACATTGTACGGAACTGGCCTTTGTGAGAAAGATTTACTCCCGGTCAGAAAAATGTCGCCTTATTAGTCCCGCAAGATAATATTTACTTGCCGCATTTGCACATTAAACTTGGATTGATCAAACAGTTTGTAAAAACACTGGACAAAACAGGCGGCGCATTTATATTTTTGAAAACTAAATTTCCTCGTCTTAGTGAGGCTAAAATCAAGAAAGGTGTTTTTGTAGGGCCCCAGATTAGACAACTTTTTCAAGATTCGACGTTTATTGAACACCTAAATCAAAAAGAAAAACGAGCTTGGTTTGCATTCCAAAACGTGTGTAAGAACTTTTTGGGTAACCATAAAAGTGATGATTATGTCTCAGGTCGAGGCATTTCTCTTAGCGGACAAGGCCATGGGATGTAACATGTCCCTTAAAGTGCACTTCCTTCACTCGCATCTGGACTTCTTTCCTGAAAATTTAGGAGCAGTCTCGGATGAATACCTGGAACGGTTTCATCAAAACATCGCAAAGTTGCAAAAGAGGTTTTCAGGGAAGTGAAATGCAAGCCTGTTGGCGGAGTACTGTTGGTTTTTGAAACAAGGGGGTTGTACCCCAGGGTATAAAAGGAAAGCAAGCACCAAGTGAAGTAAAATCTAATCAGTTTGGTACAGTGTCGAACACTATTTTTCATGAAAATCTCATAAGAATTGTTCCAGCTGTTCAGGAGCTATCGTGGGCCGGAGAGACACACACAATAGTCATTGCAGTGCGGGCTAGAAAGGCAAAAATTAATTAACCAAACCTTTACTTGATTGAGATTCAATCAAAGTTTGTTTAATCCTTGATTAATCTAGAGGTTATTGCAGCAAAGCTATTAATCAATCAATTGTTGATTGAATATTCCAAGAAAATTAAGGCATTGATAAAATATCCTTTTACTTAATCAACAATTGATAACATTGATTCAAATAACTTTTTGTTCAATCAACAATTTAAAGTGGTTATTAAAAATATTACTCACTTAATCTTTTTTAAAGCGGAATATATTTTTTTTGTGTACATATGCTTTACACCAGCATGAAAATTTTTTACAGAGAAGTAGCGTAGTAAATCTTGTTTATCCACCCATGTTGAGGCATAAATGAGTAAAAATAACTCCTTTTGTAAATTTCTAAGCGCTAACAGCTTCTCCGAATATAGGATTAAACCTCTCCCAGATCTAATTGTTCTTGACTGGTGGGAGTATGCGGGGAGGGGAAGTTGTAAAAAGCAACAACGTTTATGAGAGTGACTTTTGCGATGAATAGATTATATTTCCTAGCGTCCCTGCGCTTCCTTTTTTGAATAGAGTCACAGAGGAGTAAAATTGAAATAGAGGGATAAATTAATAATATCTGTTAGCGACAAATAAACTTCTTATCAGAGGAAAACGAAAAAAGAACCCCCCTTCCTCTCCACACCACTCGTTATCGCCGAGTGGCACTTTTGCGCAAGTTGCATTTACTTTTATATGCAATCACAAAGCTGCGCGCGCCGATGATGCCATTGCATTTAACGAGAGTGGGATTCTGTCACCTGCACTAACACACTTGCCTAGTCATCGCTTTAGTATTTGGATAATTACAACAAAATTAAGTAAGTTATTTGTGTAATTTCTTTTGGTTATGTTATAAAGGATATTTCTAGTAAAATGTCTGGTATTTATCTATGATATTTTGACACAAAATGAGAAATGAAAAGGGACTCTAACCGGATGAAACTAAGTGAAGTTATTTCAGTTCAATGAGATTTTATGTATGAGAATGTATATGAGCGTAATTCATGTTGAAATTATTGGTTAAAATGAGCACATTAATATAGTTTGTCGCGCCAAGAGGATTTTAAAGCATTTCACACCAGATTAAAACTTGAGGGTGCAAGATTGTTGAAAACAATGTGTGTATTTTCTTATTCTTTGTTCCTCGTCGTTACGAAAGTTAGCGATCAATATAGCAACGCTTATTCTTCCTAGCTTCTCCGAATATAGGAATAAACCTCTCCCATCCCATCTAATTGTTTTTGACTGCTGGGAGTGGGCGGGGAGGGGATGCTGTAAAAAGGAAGAACGTTTATGAAAGTGACTTTTGCGATGAATAGATTATATTTCCTAGCTTCCCTGCGCCAGAGACCCTGTATGTATGACACATACAGGGTCTCTACCCTGCGCTTCCTTTTTTGAATAGAGTCACAGAGGAGTAAAATTGAAATAGAGCGAAAAAATAAATAATCTCTGTTGGCGAAAAACAAATTTTTTATCAAAGAAAAATTAAAAAAGAGCTCCCCTTCCTGTCTACACCACTCGTTGCCGTCGAGTGGCACTCTTCCGCACAAGACGCTAGCGCTACCAAGTCCACTTCCAATCCCTGACTTCGCATGCGTAGATCTACCAATATTATTTACCTCATGTATTAGAATAGATGTACAGGGTGATTTTCACTTGAATGATTCTAACCACATGAAAATAGAAAGTTTCAAAAACCTAACCTAACGAAACCTAATCAGATCTAACCGAACCGAACCAAAGCAAACTAAACCAATATTAAAAAATAAAAAAAACTTTCCTGACTTCCTACCCGGGATCCTAGAGGATGTGAATCCGAACCGGACCATACCGAACCGAACCTATCCAAACCTAACCCTACCCAACTAAACCTAATTAGCAGTACGTGTTGTAGTTTAGTTTGGTTAGGTTAGGTTTGGTTCAGTTTAGTTAGGGTTCGGTTCGGATTCACATCCTCTAGTTTTTTTTTTGAAAAAAATTATTGGTTCAGTTTCCTTTGGTTTGGTTCGGTTAGATTTGATTAGGTTTTGTTAGGTTAGGTTTTTCAAATTTTCTATTTTCATGTGGTTAGAATCATTCAAGTGAAAATCACCCTGTATTCATCTATTCTAATACATGAGGTAAATAATATTGGTAGATCTGCGCATGCGAAGTCAGGGATTGAAAGTGGACTTGGTAGCGCTAGCGTCTTGTCTCTTCCGCACGTTGCATTTACCTTTATATGCAATCACAAAGCAGCGCGCGCCGTTGGCGCCACTGCAGTTAAAAAGACGTGACGTATACGTCGGTGGGATTCTCTCACCTGCACTTACACACTTGCCCAGACATCGCTTTAGTATATGGATAATTACAACAAAATTAAGTAAAATATTTGAGTAATTTATTTGGTTATTTTCTAAAGGATATTTCTAGTAAAATGTCTGGTATTTATCTATGATATTTTGTCATAAAATGAGAAATGAAAGGGGACTCTAACCGGATGAAACTAAGTGAAGTTAATTTCAATGGGATTTTATGTATGAGAATGTATATGAGCGTAATTCATGTGGAAATTAATGGTTAAAATGGGCACATTATTATGGTTTGTCGCGCCAAGAGGATTTTAAAGCATTTTACACCATATTTGACGGCGCAAGATTGTTGGAAACAATGTAAGAATTTATATTTATGTATTGTATTAAATTATTATTTTTGTTAAAGTATTTTTAAAATTTTTGTTCTTCGTCTCGTTTCGAAGGTTGGCAATCAATATAGCAATGCTTATTCTTCCAAGTTTCTTCGAATGCGATTAAATCTCTCCCGGATCCAATTGTTTTTGACTGGTGCGAGTGAGTGGGTGTGGGCGGCGCCGGGATGTTGCTTTTCGACTTTTTTAAGTTTGGGCTTTTTTGCGATTCGATTTTTATACGGTTCGATCATTCCGCGATTCGTCTTAACTCCGTTTCGATGCCTTTACTCTTTCACATTTTTACGACTACCTTATTATCGACAATTTTACGGAATAACCAAACTAAAACAAAACGTTTAATAATTTTCGCATTCTATTTTTGTTTCTTTTATTTTAGAACAATTTACGGTTCGAGATTTGTTTTTACATTTCTATATGGCGCTATAAGGAATTGAATTAGATTTTCTTGGAACAAAGCAAACGTATTTTATAGTCGAAGATGCATGGACGCACTCAGGGGGGGGGTCTCGGGGCCCGGGCCCCCCAAGTCTAAGATTTTTTTAGGTATTTTCCACATACTTCATAAAGAAAAAAAATAAATAGCATAAAATACGACATCATAAGGTTTGCCCCCCCCCTAAAGGCCCCAGCCCCCCCAAGACATATTCCTGGGTGCGCTACTGGAAGATGCTAAGCAACATAATAAATTGGACTCAGATTCAATTCCTTTTTTTGTGGGCTGATGTAATTTTACCTATCAATCCCCTAAAGAGGAACATAAATCTGACGTCTACCCGTCCTCACACAAGCCAGAAGGTTAAAATCTCTTTACTATTTAAAAGCCTTAACTTCAAGCTGTCCAATAAGGTATCACTTAAACAAATCGATAAAGAATTAAGGTTGCTATAGTAAAAAATATCTAAGAGCCCACAAGACTTCTATACAATTAATTATCGCTCCTTCAAAAAAATTGGGTTGCCAATATTTACTTAAAATTATACCGTGATACTCCGCATAATTTATAGAATACCTATTAAAATTTTCATCAGAATCAGACGGTTCAGTCCCGAGATAAAGAAATTTAAAAATTACAATCATTGGCGTATCAATCACCTACTACTACTGATTTGTTTTTAGGATTTTGTTCAAAACCTTTCCATCCTGTCCCGAGGCTCGTTGGAAGAAAAACTAAGATGGGCGTTTTCCCTCTACGACATAAACGGAGATGGATGTATTACGAGAGAAGAAATGACAGATATAGTAAGCTCCGTTTATGAGTTAATGGGGAAATTAGCTGAACCTTGTATAGACGAAGACACAGTTAAAGAAAAAGTGGATAGAATATTCCAGGTAATTTGAAAACGAGTAATAAGAATTCACTCAAAAAAAGGTCCATCTCCCCAAAATTTCAACTAAATCGAACTATTAGTTATTGAGGTACAGTCGGGGACTTTTTTAATTGCCGGTGTATTTTTTTCTGATAAAATTTTACGTTTAACGATATCAGAAAAAATAGTTTTTTAAATATGTACGTATACATATAGAAGTAAGATTTAATTTGTTTTGGTTTGGTTTAAACTGGTTTTTTCTAATTTTAAATAGGAATATTTTTCATTTCCGAGCGTGGCAATTTAAAGAGTCTCTGACTGTACAAGCGCAAAAAACAGTTTATCAATGGAAACCATAAACAAAAGCCCCTGGACTACTGAGAATAGTTTTTTTAAACCAATTCCGGTTTAGAATTTCTAATTATTATCGTACGCCACTGGTTAAAAATTTCAAAGTCGTATATCTCAACAACGGCCCGGCCAAATTAAACCAAATTTCAACCAAGCGTCCTTTAAGAGTTAATCTTTATTTTGTTTTGAATATGGGCTTGATTAAAGAGTTTTAAGCATAAAAAATTTGTTTTATTATTTATTTAATTATTTATAATAATTTAATTAGTGAATAGTATGACCTATTCTATTTCTGATCAATTCCATATGTAACGGTTATGCCCGTTTATAAATTTTATGATATTTTTCAAAAACTACAGTCTATTAAATTTTTATGGAACATATCTCGAAGCGTCGACGAAGGCTATATAGAAAATGCCGTAAAACCAATTTTAATCGCTTATATCGTTTTGAAAAGATAAATGGGACAAAATGTTGCACAGAGAACTAAAGCAAGGGCATTAGCGCAGGCATTTATCATTTTGTTTTTTCTCCCGAATGCATTCTTCGAGTTTTCCCCGAGTTTTTCGCGCCTTTTTGGACACTTTAAGCTTGAATTATTGTAGATTTTCTTGCTCCAATGGCTTTCAGTCGGTTTACAGCATAATAATTTCCTAATTAAAGCATAACAAGCGATTTATATTCTATAACTAAAATCCGCAAGTGCTTTAAAGTTGATTTTCCACCCTTTAAAATAATTGGATATAAAAAAATTGACTCAAATAACGTGTCCCTATCCAAAGAATATTTAAACCAAATTTGGTTAAAATCGCTCCAATTGTTTTTAAATAATTCGCGTTTAAACTTTCTAATTATAACTGTACGCCACTGGAAATGAATTTTAAAGCCTTATATGTTGAAAACGAGCCGGCCAATTTAAACCAAAATTCAACCAAGCATCCAATAAGAGATAATCTTTATTCTGCTTTGAATTTAGGCTTGATCAAAGAGATTTAAGCATTCAAAACTTGTTTTATTAATAATTTAAGTATTTAATATTATTTAATTAGTGAATAATATCTTGAGACTGACCTATTTTATTCCTAATCAACTCTATGTGTAACGGTTATGTCCGTTTATAAATTTTATATTTTTCAAAAACTACAGTCTATTAAATTTTTATGGAACATATCTCGAAGCGTCGACGAAGGCTATATAGAAAATGCCGTAAAACCAATTTTAATCGCTTATATCGTTTTGAAAAGATAAATGGGACAAAATGTTGCACAGAGAACTAAAGTAAGGGCATTAGCGCAGGCATTTATCATTTTGTTTTTTCTCCCGAATGCATTCTTCGAGTTTTCCCCGAGTTTTTCGCGCCATTTTGGACACTTTAAGCTTGAATTATTGTAGATTTTCTTGCTCCAATGGCTTTCAGTCGGTTTACAGCATAAAAATTTCCTAATTTAAGCATAACAAGCGATTTAGATTCTATAATTAAAATGCGCAAGTGTTTTAAAGTTGATTTTTCGTACTTAAAAAAATTTAGGCCCATAACTTAAGCGTCACTACCCACGGAATATTTAAGCAAAATTTGGTCAAAATCGCTTTGATTGTTTTGAAGTAATTCCTGTTTAAACTTTCTAACTGTAATCGTACGCCACTGGATTTGATTTTTAAAGCCGAATATCTCGAGAACAATTGAACCGATTTAAATAAAATTTGAACCAGGGATTCTTTAAAAGGTTAGATTAATTCTGCACTGAATTTAAGTTTGATCAAACAAATCGTTTTTTAGAAAATGGACAAAAATCAAGATGGCGTCGTGACATTAGACGAATTTTTGGACTGCTGCAAATCAGACAAGGACATCTCCGCATCAATGGCCGTCTTTGATCCCTACATGTGACGTCAAGCCAATGGCGTAGCGCCCAACAATGAAAATAATTCGTAAAATTAGGTTTTTTAGATTTTTTTTGTAAATTTTTCATCGATAAGAAAAAAACAAATAGGTCAGTTATATACTCCTATGCCTTTCTGAATTTAGTTTCATAGAAAATGTTATTCTTATTTTTTAAAAAGATCAGCGATTTTCACAGAAATTGTGTAAAAAAGGGAATTTTCAGAAAATACGGATTATAAGTTTTTATAAAACTTAAAGGAAGGCTGAGACTGTGTAACTACTAGTACCAAACAGTACGTCAGTGTCGTACGAAGTTTAAATATTTTAATTACGTAAAAATTATTGACATAAAATACAACTTGACAAAAAATTATTTGTTTTAAATAAGAAAATAAAAAATTGAGACCAATAATTAACCAAATATTTAAAAAATAAAAGAATCTGAATAAATAATAATATGCAGGGTTTTTTTTAACTCTCGACCTAACAAGTGATAAAAAACACAATACTTAAAAAAATAGTAATTTTATCTTCAAAGTCACTTTATTATCTCTACTGTTAAAAAAAATAAATCGATATTCTATTCTATATCTTACTATTGACAAAAAAAAATAATCAAAAAACAATTTAGGAAAATGTTTTTGTAGATAGTTTTTAAACCACGTGGTTCTTTGGGGCTGTGCATAATTTACGTAACGTTCAGGAATACTTACATGGAGTTTACAGTGGCGTATATAAGGGGGGGGCCTGGGGGGCCCGGGCCCCCACTGAAGCAAAGATTTTTTTAGATATTTTCCACATATTTCATGAATACAAACATAAAATAGCATAAAATACGGCCTCATGTGGTCTCGCCCCCCCCCCCGAAACTGTCTCGGGCCCCCCCCCCGAATCTTTTTTCTATATACGCCACTGGGAGTTTAGGTTACGTAACGTAACCGATAGGTCAAATTACGTAACGCAGATAGCAAGAAATCAAATCAATGTTGATGCACATGCGCATGCATGGCAATTTATTATAACCCAGTTAAATTACTTTTCGAAATTAGTTATTTAAGGTAATTGTTTATAAGACAGGTGTATAGTCAAAGCTAAGGTTTGTTATTAGTTTTAGCTAGGTATCAGTAGCGTGTCGTGGATAAAAGGGCGGGGGGGGGCGAAGACCTTAAAATTACAAACCTTTTTTTTAATAATAACACTATTAATACTATTTTTTCTCAAAGGACGCCAGGGGCGCCAAGCGCAGAGGGGCGGGGGCGGCGTTCGCCCCCCCTTGGCCCCCTATACGACACGCCACTGCTAAGTATATTGAGACGCATGTACTTTATTATAATTTAAAAAATTTATAAATTTTGTTATAACCTTGTTAAATTGTTAAAAAGGATAAAGGCTTTTGAAAATAATTAAATTTAAAAGTTACTTAGGAAAGTTAGGGTTACGTAATTTTAGATGCCAAAACGTTACGTTTTTTGATACAGTTCTTTTCTGCGGGTCGCCGAAATTTTTCGAAAACATATTTTCAAAAACAAAGTTTTTCAAAAAACATTTTTTTTGAACGGAAAGTTTTGTGACAAAAAAAAGTAATTTTTTTGAGACTTTTTTAAAAAATGCTATTTCAGAAAAATGTCTTTTTGAAAAATTGTAGGTCTGCCAAAAATAATTCAATAATTTGTTTTTAAAAAGTAATTTTTCGAAAAAACATAAATTTAAAAAAATATATTTTTTTACTTTTTCTCGAAAATGTTTTTAAAAATAGGTTTTTTTAAAACAAAATTCAAATGCATGTTTCAGAAAAAATAGTGTTTTAAAAAAAATTCATTTTTGAAAAATTGTAGGTCCGAATGAAAATCATTCAATAATTTCTTTTTAAAAAGTAATTTGTCGAAAAAACTCGAATTTGAAAATATGTTTTAAAAAACTAATTTTAAAAAATATTTTGTTCTTAAAAATTCGTTTGGCAAAAATGTTTTTTAAAATAACTTTTTTAAAACATTTATTTAAATGCCCGTTTTTTTTCGAAAAAAAAAATCGAAAGGAGAGTTTTTTGATAAAAAGGTTAAAAAAAATTAATTTTTTTGAAAAAAAAACATTTTTAAAAACAAAGTGTAGCTCCGAAAAAAAATCATTCAATAATTTCTTATATAAAATATTAAAAATAATTATTCGAAAAAACTTAAATTTAAAAAAATGTTTTAAAAAACTAATTTAAAAAAAGATTTATTTTTAACTTTTTTTTTGAAAAATTTGTTTGTTAAAAATGTTTTTAAAAATAAGTTTTATTCAAACATTTTTCCAAATGCACGTTTTTTAAAACAAAATTATATTTTTGAGAAAAAATATTTTTTTAAAAATAGTTTCAAAAAAAAAATTATTTTCAAAAACCAACTTTCGAAAAAACGTGAATTTAAAAAAATATCCTAAAAGACTAATTTGAAAAATACTTTTTTTGAAAAAAACATCAAAAAAGTCGTTCGACGAAAATTTTGTTGAAAATAAGTTTTTTAAAACAAAAAATTCTTATTATTATTGTATTTCCAAAAAGTTGTTTTTTTAAAAATCTTTTTTTTGAAAACTATATTTTTGAAAAAATTTCCGCGACCCATTGTATACTATAGGTAACTATCAATTTTTGTTAAAAAATATTTGCAAAACTTGTTAAAATTTTTCAAATTTTTTGAAAAATTAATTGCCCCACAGGGTACAAAAACGTGTAAAAAAAGTTTATTTATAATAAAAAAGTGAATGTCCAAAATATTTGTTATATAAATATTTTTAGAATAAACAAAATATAAAAATATACCTATCTACCATCTGAATGTTTAGTAACTACAAATAAAAACCAAAATATAAATTTTCTTAATGGTAGAATATTACTAAATGTTAGAAAACCTTTAATAAATTTTAACAAATTAAAATCTATAGATGTAAAAAAAGCTATTAATTGTTAACAAATATTATATACAGTGAAACCTCTCCTTGCGCACACCTCTATTAAGCGGACACTCCCGTTAGGCGGACAAATTTGTTGAAACCAAGCTTTTTCCGGACGCGGACAATTTTCTTTTGGTTAAAAAATTCTGAAATCTCCCTTAACCGGACGCGAACCTTTGACAACGAGACGGAGCGCTGCACGAATGGGCATAAATATTATGTAGTATGTTGGCAATAACGCACTCTGCAGCCGGGGAATTACCTCTTTCCGTTTTAATGCGAAGACTAAATACTTCTATCGTATTTACAACATATTTTATTCGACGGGACTGCTGGGTTATATTTTTATTGTTCAGTTGGGTAGTAATAGATCTGTTTCAAATAGCCCCTAGTAAAAAACTTCTTAGTTTACGTAAAAAAATGGAAGTTGTTAACGTTTCGGAGAACATTTAGCAGCACGAAAAATCGCTGAAAATTTTAATATCGGAAAAACTCAAGCAGCGGAAATTGTTAATAAATATACAGGGTGTTCGCCACATGAACCGTCAAAATTTTTTGGGATATTGTTAGGGTCATTTGCTACCTTTTCAACCTTGGAACTTGGGTCCTTAGAGTCACGGCTAAAGAGATATGAATTTTTTTAATTTTTTTCTCAACTTACCCAAAATCCCACCTTTAAACCCTCGTAAGCTTTTTATTAATGTCTGGAAAACCACCATTTTTTTAAATAATTCTGTAATCTTATGCTACTTCAACTAATTAATAGATTTGTTAAAATTTATGTACCAAAGGTTTTTTATTGAAGAACATTAGTGATTTTATGAAAGAAAATCAATTTTAAAATTAAAAATCAAAAAAAGTATCTACAATTGAGAACTTCATTTTCTTTTAAAAACTTCTTTAGTTGATTACCTTTCTAACGGTATGCTACACATTGATAAAAAAACACATTTCTGCTTTAAAATACGGATATTCCGTCAGAAGGGCGAGACTCGTTCGGAATTGGTAAGAAAAACAATTTGATGTTTATGATCGTTTACCTACTTAAACAAAAGTTAAACTTTTAATAATAATGTATTGTATTCTTTATTTATAAATTTTGTTAAAAACGATCATAAACATTAAATTATAAACATTTCTGCTTTAAAATACGGATATTCTGTCAGAAGGGCGAGACTCGTTCGGAATTGGTAAGAAAAACAATTTGATGTTTATGATCGTTTACCTACTTAAACAAAAGTTAAACTTTTAATAATAATGTATTGTATTCTTTATTTATACATTTTGTTAGAAACGATCATAAACATCAAATTGTTTTTCTTATCAAGTCCGAACGATTATTGCCCGTCTCACAGAATATCCGTATTTCAAAGCAGAATTGTTTTTTTAAATCTGTGTCGATACTTTTTTTAATTTTGAAATTGATTTTCTTTCACAAAATCACTAATGTTCTTCAATAAAAAACCTCGTATGTCCCTTTGGTACATAAATCTTAACAAATCTATTTATTAGTTGAAGTAGAATAAGATTACAGAATTATAAAAAAAAAATGGTGCTTTTCCAGACATTAATAAAAAGCTTACAAAGGTATCAAGGTGGGATTTTGGGTAATTTGAAAAAAAAAATTAAAAAATTCATATCTCTTTAGCCGTGACTCTAAGGACCCAAGTTCCAAGGTTGAAAAGGTAGCAAATGACTCTAACAATATCCCAAAAAATTTTGACGGTTCATGTGCCGAACACCCTGTATAATAAAACTTCACAGTTCTCTCTCATAAGCGGACACCTCCAATAAGCGGACAAACCGTGAGTGTCCGCTTATAGGAGGTTTCACTGTACTTAGATAAACATATCTATTGTACTAGTCAAGTTTACATCTATTTGTTAAATAATTCTTTTTGTTTTTAATTTTTGATAAATGTTATTTTATAATTTATATAATATTAGGTAGGTACCTACTCAAATAGAAAATGTTTTATAAAATATTTTATTTTATCTCCAATTTTGGGATTTCTGACTAGGGATTTTTTGTCATATATTTAAGTAGATTTTTTTTGATAATTAAAATCTTGAATACAAACTATGGTTTCATTTTTATTTACCCCTTTAATACCTATACAAAGTGTATTTTTAAACAGTGGCGGCTGTTGACGTTATAAATTGGGGGAGGGGGGCAGAAATTTATATTGCACGGAAAAGGAGATAAAAAACTTACCTAAACAATTTTATTTTAGCATTTTACAAACAAGCAGCTACTTGGTGTAGTTTTTAGTTTATTTTTTTATAGTCTATTCGCCATTCTTTTCCATGCGCAAAGTGCTTGGATTAGCACCAATTTTCGAAATAAAATTTAATTGTCCAAATATAACACAGAGTAGAAAGTTTTTTTCGATAAGGCTTGGTTTTTAAAAAAATTGGTAAAATACATGATAACAATAATACTTTTTTTTGTGAATAAAATAAAAATCACCAAATATGCGTATATTCTTTGAGTGTTGTCCGTTGACAAAAACCACTAGAAATATATCGTTGTTAAGATACAGTCGAACCTCTCTAACTCGAACCTCTATAACTCGAACCTCTCTATAACTCGAACCTTTTAAGTGGTCCCTGCACTTTTTATATGTATTTTAATCTATTTAACTCAAATTTCTGTAACTCGAACTCTCCATAACTCGAACTGTTTTGGTGATCCCTTTAAGTTCGAGTTATAGAAGTTCGACTGTAATTTTATTTTCAACAACACACAGTTAAACAAAATTTTTTAGAAAGCTTAGTTTTTAAGAAAATTGAATAAAACAAAAAAAAATTATTAAAAAAAAATAAACTCAATATGCGGACGCTCCTGGAGTGTCAATAATAGCTTTAATAAAATTTTGTGATACGCTGTTTATAAAAACATTTTATTTTCTCTAAGAGAGATGTTTTAACATTTTTCCCTAAAATGCTTAGTTTTTTTGAAAACTAAATAAAACCTTAAAAAACACATTTTTTTTTCGTGATTTTAAAATATAACCCCAATTTATGGATGCCAATTAACTGCTAACGGCGGACTTGGCCCAAGCGCGGATTTGAGGGGGGGGGGGGGGGTAACGGGGTAATTACCCCCTCTGGAAAGAAAAATTTGCACTTTTTCCTAATAAAATAAGGGAAAACCAGAGAATTACCCCCCCCCCCCTAGAAAACAAAAATTCTATTACAAAAAAAAATTCGTCGACTATTAACCCCCCCCCCCTAGATTTTGTCCGAGATCCGCGCTTGACTTGGCCCACCTCTGTGATACATCGTTTAAAATATAATTAAATTTTCTACAATAAAGTCGATTATATACTTTCTGTAAAATGCTTACCTTTTGACAAAATGACATAGAACTGAATAATTTCGGTTTATTTTGCTTATAGTGTATGGAAATACATAGGAAATGGGTGTACTGCTAACACTTCAGGGTTCGTGTCCCAGCAAGAGTACTACCCAGATAACTCAATGATGACTTATTTTATCGGCTATTAGGTGGTATTTGTTTTATGTTATTACAGATTTTCTCACAAATAAGCACTTTCAAAGTTAAAGGCCACTAAATAAAAAAATTGGTCAAAATCCAAAATGGCGGCGAAATGTTTAGTGTCATAACTCAAAAATTATTCGTCTGACAAAAAAACGTACACCAGCGTTTTTGTAAAAAATTTTATTGTGTTCAACTTTTGACTAAATTTTTTTTCTAAAATGTACAGAGACTATGCAGTTAAAAAAAAAACTTTTTGTGCACCTTTTTAATCCCCCCCCCCCACCCCAAGGTCGAAAGCTCAAATTTTTTTTAGGACTCCAATTTGAACAACATAATGTCAAACTCTCGACTACACCACCTTTTGCATCCTAGAGGTCTTTTTTTCGCTCTAATGACTGGCCTATAATAACAACTGAAAAAAGTTATTAATTATAGCACTTAATTTAATAATAAAAAAATATTTATTAAAAAAAAAGATAAAGATTTTTGGTATAAGCTGTGGCGCCATCTTGTATACAGTCCGTTGACTCGTGTTCACAGATTAAAAGTAAATAAATCCAGTGGGCAAACTTTTACAGCTTCTCGCACTATCTTCAACAAAGATAGAAAGAGGGAACTCCGGTTAGTCGCCTGATTGGGTAGGGGACAATTCGCCGCGGCCGATTCGCCGCAGCCTATTTGCTGCGGGACAATTCGCCGCGGGACAATTCGCCGAGAGATTTTTTATTTTACAATGTTAAACAGTTTTATTTAGCTTGACTTCATATATATTTGTTTGATCATAACTTTTTTGAAACTTTTTTAGTTGTATAGTTATATTTCCAACAATTTTTTTATTAGAAAAATTAATAAAATGGCGGATCCAAAATGTCCGATTTTCCCATTTCTGAACCGATTTGCATCAAACTCGGAACTTTGAGATCTTTCAGGTCGCTGATTTTTATTTTTAACTTAATTTTAAAAAATCAGTTTATATGCAAGAAAGTGGGCCTTTGTGGAACTGCCATTTTGATTCTTTAAAATTTAAGTTAAAAATAATAATCAGCGACCTGAAAGATCTCAAAGTTCCGAGTTGCATAATCGGTTCATAAATGGAAAAATCCGCCATTTTTGATCCGCCAATTTAATTTTTTTAAATTTAAGTCAAAAATTGTATTAAGTTACCTTAAGCGCCGCGATGATTCAAGTTTGAGGCAAATCGGTTCATACATAGGAAAATCCGCCATTTTATTTACTTTTCTAATAAAAAAAATGTAGAATTGTATTATACTAACCACCAAATAACTAGTTGGAAAAGTTTGAAAAAGTTATGATCAAACAAATAAACAAATATATTATATGAAGTCAAGCTAAATAAAACTGTTTAAACAATTGCCAATGGTAATATCATAAAACAAAAAATCACACGGCGAATTGTCCCCGCGGCGAATCGGCGGCGGCGAATTGTCCCATCCCCTGCCTGATTTTCGCACAAATTAAGAAGAGAAAGCACTAGTGAGCAACGACTAAAAAAACCTTGCTACGGGCCCATCCTTTCTCAGAAAAAATTAATCGAAGCATCTATCGCATATAAGCAAAACAGAAACGGATAGAATCCGGATGAGTTGCTTCGACCAAACGAGCAGTCCCACAAAAAACAATGGCAAAGTCATCCTAGATCTATTTTTATCTTTCTTCGCTAACAAGTAAAAAAGAGATGTATAGATTCCGAATGGGTTGTTTTGGCAAAACAATTAATCACAGATTAAAATGAAGCGGGACCAGTGCTCAAACTCTCACACCTCCTGCCACTTCTGGACTCCTGTCACAGAGCATTCTACGTTCGGTTCATTTTCGCGGTCAAAACTCGCGAGGACGAGGACGCACGAGGCTGTGGTCAGTCCTCCGACCTTCTGAGGACTTCTGCGAGCCGCGTACTGAAAGCAGAAATGGTCGCGAGAGTCGCGGTTCGTTCGCAGCATCCGCGAGATGGGCATCTGGACCAAGATTCGTGCGGTGGTGCCGGATTGCTCAAATCGAAAGCAGTTTCCCTAGATTACAATCATGGTCCCTTAGAATAGATTAGAGTCCCTCTATGTTGACATATTTGGATATATACAGGGTGTTTCCTAAAAATTGGTAAAAAATTCGTGGTGTAATTCCTGGAGTATTTTCATGAAAAAAAATTCCTAGAAACATTTGTCGAAAAATGGTTCCTAAGGGAGCTGCGCCCCTTTAAAAAGCGCACCCTGAAGACTGTTTTTCCCTTCGAGTAATAAGACATTACATTTTTATTACTCTAAGGTTTTTCCTCAATATTTCCGAAACCCTACATGCAAAATCATGAAATTTGGTACAGTCGGGGACTTAATAAATGGCCTCTGCCGTTTTCAGAAGAGCTTGGATAATAATCCCAATACCGGCCGGATATCGTGGCGCGTCGTTCAACACATATAATTTATTCGCATTCCTGGGTTCAATCATGAAAAATTTCTCTTCGGTCTGTATTCCGTTTAAATGTTCGGTTAAAAAAATACACATAATTGCGGAAAAAATTAGCTTTGGTCTATAGTCCGTTTGAATGTTCGGTTAAAAAAATACACATAATAATGATTTTTCAGGATTTTAATTTATTGTTATGTTTTTTATTACATACTTACATAGAGAAACACAAATGCAACATGTTTGTATTTTTAGCTATTTTTAAAATGGTAGGTTTTTAAAGTGTAAAGCTAAAAAAAATAAATACAAGCAAAAATTGGTTATTTGACTAAGGGCGATTCGAAAACAGCTGTGATGACGGCCTTTACTTTAAGATTTGAATTGTTGTAAATGTGTAACTACCCCGACTTCTGGACGCACAAGAACACTATTTTTGGGGGTGGGTCCAGTCATTATAGAATTTTAGCTTGCAAAAATAAACTTGACTTTTCGACCTTGGGGGCGGCCGGCTCCCCCCTCCATCTTGGATTTAGTGTGCATAAAAAGGGTATTTTTAAAATTATTTGGTTACTGTACATTTTAGAAAAAAAGTTTTAAACAAAAGTTGAAGACAAAAAATTTCCTACAAAAACACTTTTGCATGTTTATTTGTCAGACGAATGGTTTTTGAGTTAATGGCTAAATATTTCGCCGCAATTTTGGATTTTGACCAATTTTGATTTTTAATGGAATATAACTTCAAAACTGCTTATTTTTGAGAAAATCTGTAATAACATAAAATAAAGAACAACTTAAAACGAGACACCACTAAGTTCTCTGGGTAGTACTTTTGCTGAGATACTAACCGTGAAGTATTAGCAGTACAACCGTTTCCTATGTATTTCCATAGTATATGCAAAATAAACCGAAATTATTCAGTTTCATGTCATTTTCTCAAAAGCTAAGCATTTTACAGAAATTAATTAATTAACTTTATTGTAGAAAATTAAATTATCTTTTAAACGATGTATAACCTAAGTGGGCCAAGTCCACGGTTACCTTGCCCATGGGCACACTCCAAGTCAATCCCACGCTATATCAGCTTTAAAAACAGTTTTTTATAAATACATTACAATACAAAGTTACAGTGTCGAACACCGAAATGAAAATGAAAATGAAAAATGAAAATTGAAAATTGAAAATTGAAAATTGAAAATTGAAAATTGAAAATTGAAAATTGAAAATTGAAAATTGAAAATTGAAAATTGAAAATTGAAAATTGAAAATTGAAAATTAAAAATTGAAAATTGAGAATACCATACCAGGGGGGTTAAGGATAAAATTTTGCAATTCTGAGCTAAAATTCTGATGCAGCTTTAAAAGTTTATACGTTGTACCAAATTTTATGATTTTTGCATGGACGGTTTCGGAAATATTAAGGAAAAACAGTCTATCTTTACGCGAGACGACAAATCTACCCTTTCTTTTATACACGTGACTTTGAATTTAACTCTCTCGCATATGATCACATGCCTGAAGTAAATCGATCACTACCCCAACAGCATTCGGTTTTTGGACAGTTATTTGTCCGTTCCATCTAACCAAAACCGTTTTAAAACAGCCCTCGTACTGCATTGCGCGCGCTTTGGAATTTTTCGGACGGTTTTATGACTGGCAAACGGCCTGATGGAACACTGCTCATGTTTATTTGAAGTTTTTTTCTTAAAATCATTCAAAAAATTAACGAAATTCTTTGTGATAATAAGATTATTATTTGTCCCTTTTTCCAGCATATTTTGGTAGACCCGACAACGCCGCACACCGACTTCCTCCCATTTGTCCCCCCAAACAGTTAATTTCTAATGATGTCCGGCAAGGCTCGGCAAGGTGGGGTCCTCCTCAAGCAGCAGAGGTGTCGCGGGTCCCCACTGACCAATCAGGGCCCGGCTACCAAGACAAACGACAATCGAAAGGTGCGGACAGCTGTCAGCCGTCTATCATCCTAGACGACGTTACGTCACGAAGCCGCGAGCGGAGCCAGGGCTGCAGAAGTTCGCAGGAGGTAGCGAGAATATTTTCAGGCTTCTCCGGTAATGGTCTTGTTCGTTTCGTGGGTTTGTAATCCTCCGACTAGCTCGGGACAATTGTTGTCTCTTTCTATTGGATGTACAATGTGGCAGTTTTGGTCAAAAGTGACCTACAATCGAAATTACTTACTGAGGAAAGGTTGTATTCCTTTCAAACGCCAAAGTCACCCAAGTAGATTTTGTTTGTATTTATGTGCAGATGTATATAGAGTGCGGATATAAAGTATATCCCCGAACTTCAGGGTCTTAGAGAAATACATAGGGAACATTCATAAATTACTTAACAAGATTTTAACCTTTCCTCCTTGTAAAAAAGGCCTAACTACCAAATTTTGTGATGTTTGTCTGTCTCGAGCGCGATAACTAAAAAAATATGGGGCCAATAGTCTGAAATGGGAGGGGGGAAGCTGCAAGGAGGGTAGTAGAAGGTTTCAAATACAGTAAAACCTCCTATAAGCGGACACTCACAGTCTCGTCGATTTTGTCCGCTTACTGGAGGTGACTGCTTATGAGAGAGAACTGCGAAATTTCAATATATATTTATTAACAATTGCCGCTGCCTGAGTTGTCCGATATTCAATTTCTCAGCGATCTTTCGTGCTGATAGATGTTTCTTCTCCGAAACGTTAACAACTTCCATTTTTTCACGTAAACTAATAAGTTTTTTACTAGGCTAGATCTATTACTACGCAACTGAACAATAAAAATAAAACACAGCAGTCCCGCCGAATAAAATATCTTGTAAATACGACAGAAGTATTTAGTCTCCGCATTAAATTGGAAAGAGGTAATTCCTAGGCTACAGAATGCGTTGTTGCCAACATACTACATAATTCAAACAAGTTTTCGTGGCCAATCGGGTAAAAAGAAAAATTAAGGGTTTTTTGTTTCTCTAGTACTTTTCCGTGGGTAGCTCGAAAGCTTAACCTCACGGTCGTCCAATATCTAATGGACACCTAATAAGTGTTGACAGTTAACTGTTTCGTCCTTATGGGACTCCTCAGAACACTGCTGGTCGATGTGACACCCTTCATAAATTAAGTATACGGCTTTATCTCTCACCTTACATTGCTAGTGAGAAAACAAAGTCATGTACCCAACAAGAAGCGCCATCTACCGAAATACGAGAGAAACTAAAACAGCAGCAGGCGAGTAAAACTGCTATATCATCGATCGATGAAAGTATCGATTGAAAGTGTGTAACGCAAGGCCACCATCCCCCCCCCCCTTGAGCATTACGTAATTTATGGATAGGCCCTTATAAGCATTAAACTTACTATAGAAGAATTTTTATTTCCGACACTATTGAAGATTCTGAGGAAGTAGACTGGCAAGACGATGTTATTGAGTGTGATGCTGATGACAGCCATAAAGATATGCCTCTTGCTCAACTAGTGAATAGTGTAGTGTGTCAAGAATGAAATTATTCTTGTACAAATTTGATCTTATTTATGTATATTTGTTTGAAGATTAAATCCTCTGATATGTGTTCATGTATAAGCTGCGTTTTCCGGTGTTTTGATTTTAAATAGTAGTTTACCTAAGTAGTGCGGAAATTGCATCTTTTCCGCACGCGATTGCAGATGGCCAAACGACGCGATAGCGGAGTTTGGCCAGCAATCAAGTGCGGAAAAGACACTTTACGCACGAGTTAGGTACACTATTTTTTCTATAAGCGTGAGGAAAAAACTAAAAATTAATCAGAAAATTATTTATATTCAAAACGTTTTAATCAAATCAATTATTATTATTCACATTCTAGCGGCTTCTAGAACTGACTGGGGTAGATCTTCGTCCGAAGAATCCATTGAAAATCTGATTTTTTTGTTTGAAAAATTCAAAAGACGCTTGTATCTGCAAAATTGGCTTTGTTTTGACAGTTTGTTTGTACTTTGTTGCTATGGTGATTTAAGATGCGAAATCTAAAACCACTAGTGTTCATTGTTGTTTGACATTGACAATGACGATATTTATACCGGGGAGGTTTAAAACTTATAATTTGAACCTATTTTACTGAAAACTTTATTTTATCGAAAATATTGAAAATATAGCAGAATTTTAGTCAATTTGAATATTTTTAGGATATTTCGTGTGCTAGGAAAGATACAAATGTATTTTGAACGGTCTAAATGTTATAGAACACCTCAAAATCGTAACAAATTTACTTTTCCGCACTAGTGCGGAAAAGTGGCACTTTCCACACTAAAATGTGTGCGGAAAAGTGGACTTTTCCGCACGCTTATAGAAAAAATAAATATTCCCTTTTTTCTTATTTTTTTAATATTTCATATATTTTCAATATTTCCATATATTTCCAATGTTTTAGGAAATATTTTCGAAAATATATTTCTGGAAATTTTACAACACTAGTTACACTCAATGTTTTTAATTGTGTATATGTTGTATTCATTCAATAACATCACAAATTTGGCCAGATACTTTTTTACCATGCTGTAGTGTCGACTACGGATTAGTTCAGATCAGTTTGAACCATTAAACGAATAAATTCAAGCAAATATTTTAAAACATCCTTATTTTGAGGTTAGTTTGTGTGACATGTTTTTTAATTTTTAAAGAAATTTGACCAAAAAACAAGTGTTTTAGATTAAAAAATACAATGAGTACCTCTCCCTCCACTTTCCAACCCAACGAGGACTTCCTAGCAACAATCGTTGCTATGGGAATAGCAGAAAATGTTGCAAAAGAGGTAAAAATGTGAATTTTGTTGCTATTTTAGAGGTTTACCAAGCGTTTATTGCTATGTTTTGCATATAGCAACATTTTTTGCTTAATATAGTAACCTTTTAATTGTGCATCCAAGAAATAATTTATATTTTAAAGCATCAAGTTATTTCTTTGATAGCTAGCAACTTAAGTATTGTTCATACTCGTCTTAGTCTTTTGTTTTTGATTAGTCTTTGTCCTTTGATTAGTCTTAGCTGTCTTAAACAAAATTGGCTGTTCATACTCGTCTTTTGTTTTTGATTAGTCTTAGTCATAATCCACTGAAAAAAAAATCAATTTCAATAAAAAGGCCCATTTTTAAAAGTCATTTTCTACACAAAACAATCTTATTTAACCTAATCTGTGCACGAAACACAGACACGAAAGAACAAAAGCGAAAAAGAAAAAAAAACAAATAAAATTTTGAGGTTATGTTGAGATTTTCTGTTAAAAACATAATTAATGGCGGTAAATTCAAAATTTCGCCCGCGCGCTTGCGCTCTTCGGACGCCCCGTAAAAAAAACAACAAATATCAGCTGATGTCTGTCACTCGTCTTAGTCGTTGTCCTAAGGATTGAAAGTTGGCAACTCTTAAGACAAAGACTAATCAAAAACAAAAGCAAAAGCATTGTATAAACACTCCCATAAGAAACAGTGGTTTTAACTTTCTTATGACAAGACATATGACTAAACCAAGACAAAAGACTAGACAAAAGACGAGTATGAAAGATCCATTATTTTAACCATTTTAAGTTCTAGCAACACCAAACAACAACAAAAACTGTCATAGTTCCATAACTAGAAACAAATTTAAACAGTATTCTTTAGTTCTTTACTTTAAATCCATTAATACTAGGTAGTAACATTTAAAGTGTCCCGTAGGTACATACTAAGAACATTCATAGTAAAGGCAAGCTTTATAGGAAGCGAAGCTAATGTCAGGCTTTCTATTTTTTGTGTTCTGTTTTATTTTGAAGATGTTGTTTGACACAGTATGAAGGTACCTAAACTTAAAAAGTTATGCTGCAAACTATCTTGAAACTGTATCATTATTAAATAGATCTTTAGACTGTGTTAAAACCACATTTTTAAAATAACAACGAGCCGCCAATGCGAAACCGAGGAAAACATGTCAAAAATTATAACCAAAACATAGAAAATTAGAGTTATGCTTCGCTACCTGTAAAGCTTGCTTGATGATGAGTGACCTTAGGACATACAACATGCAACAAAACTATTTTTAAAGGTTGCTATTTATTTTTAATTTAATTTTCTTTCGTTTAGGCACTCTTTTGCACTGGTAACAGGTCTGTGGATGATGCAGTCAACTACATCTTTAATAACAGTGCAGAAAATGGCCCTTTGCGACAAAACTGTACTGGTGACTGCCACATAGATTCTGAAGAATCCTTAGAAGAAGAAGATGACATACCCTTTTGCAAAATGGTCTTTGTTGTCAATATGGGTTTAAAAATGGGTGTTGGAAAAGTTGCAGCACAGGTAAAGTACCTTCTTTAATATCTAGCAACATTTCTTCATTACATAGCAACACTTTCTAGATATCTGATAATATTATTTATTAGTTAGAAACATTATAACAGAAGAGTTGATATTTTATTATTAGATAGCAACAACCTAGAAATAGTTCATTACATAGCAACATTTTTCTAAAAATTTTAAAAGCAATTTTTTAAATATTTATCTAGCAACACTTATTGTCTACAATGACTTTGTTTAGCTAGCAACAGTTCATTACTTAACAACATTTTTATTACCTAGCAACCTAGTAAAGTTTTCTTAATTTTTAGGTTGGTCATGCATGTTTGGGCCTCTACAGAAAACTTCTAGAACTAGACTATGAGGAAGATCTGAATTGCTGGGAAGAAATTGGAGAAAAGAAGATAGTATTAAAAGGAATTGATGCGGGACATCTTATGGAACTTCAGGAAAAAGCAACGGAAGCCAAGGTGAGTTGGTATATTTTAGTGACAAAGGCAAATATTTTTGTTTTGTGGGGTATCAAATAATGAAATAAATAATTTTTTTTTGTTCCAGGTTCCGTGCCATTTAGTGAGGGATGCAGGCCACACTCAAATTGAAGCTGGTTCAATTACAGTTTTGAGTCTTTTCGGGTTAGAAGAAAGAGTGGATAAAATAACTGGTAAACTTAGTTTGTTGTAGTAAGTTTTGTTTATATATAACCTAAATTTTAGCAGTGTCACTATATAAATCAGTGTTTTCTAAAGAAATTTTTTATTAAGGAACAGCTTATTTTGACAGGGAAAATTGTGTGCAAGTATATTGTGCTTTTTTTTGTGTAAAATGTCATTTTGGAAAACACTGATCTATATGAATATTGATTTTAGTTAATGTTTTTGTTTTGTACTTTGTCCTAAAAAATTTCTTTCTATGAAAAATTTACAACAAAATAAGTTTATAACATTTTTAAAATTGCTGATATAAACAAAAAATTTGTTACTGTATTTAAGTTTTTTTATGATGAATTTAGGAAAAAAAGATGTTAAGTTGGACACTCGAAACAGACTTTTTTTAAATAGTTTTAGACAGCTCTGTTAGGTATATTTAAACTTTATTTTTTACCAAACTAAAAATTACCAAACTACTAGTAGTGGCCAATAATTTTGGAAGCACCAAAAACTGTGTGAAAAGATAATATACTATCAAAAAACTATGTTAGAGGTACTTACTAACCGAAACGTCGTATTTAAATTAAATAAAGACATTGGAAGTCCGAAATTTTATCTCTATCAAAAAACTAGCTGTGTTTTTACAAAATTTATTTTCTCTTTAAATTTTATAGTGTTTTTCTGTCACATTTAAAGAAAAGCATTAAAAAAACTATTCTGTGTAGTTTTAGGCAAAACTACACAGAAGGAAGAGTAAAAATGTATGCCTTTTGAAAATTCCAAAATAATTGGACAAAGGAGAGTCTAGATATAAATTTTTTTTTTAGCTAAAATGATCAAAATTGGCAGAATTGGTGAAAAATTGGTTGCTTTTTTGCCAAATTTTAAAATTTATGTCTAGACTATCTTTTATTCAATTGTTGTAAAATTTTCAACAGGTATACATAAAATTTTTACCCCTGTTTTAAATTGTCAGCCAGTTTTGTCTAAAAATACAAAGATTTTTTTTTACTCTTTTTAGCTCACACTACTACTAGTAGTGTGAGCTATAATGATCCTAATTTTTTCGAGAAAAAAAAAGTTGCTCCGATTTCAATATTTTTTATATATCTTTGCGTTTCAGATGATTTTGAAACTTTTTTGTTGCGCCGTCTGTCTGTCTGTCTGTAACGACCAACGCGCATAACTCAAAAACCGCTTTCCCGATTTTAATGAAATTTGGTACCTACGCTGGGGTTTGGGTCGAGATGGTCCCATTTAAAAATGAACAAAATCCACCAAACACAAGCCAAATAAAAGGGTGGGGTTATATTTCAAAAATTAGAGTTTATGTAAAAATATGGCGTGTGTGATATCAAACGAAAGGTAATTGCGTCTGGAGTTAAATAAAATACATTTTACTTTAAAAAAAAAGGGTGGGGGTAAATTAAAAAAATTAGTGTTTATGTGGAAATATGGCGTGTGTGATATCAAACGAAAGGTAATTGAGTCTGGAGTTAAACAAAATACATTTTAGTTTAAAAAAAAAGGTGGGGTTGGATTTGAAAAATTAATGTTTAAGTCAAAACATGGCTTGTGTGGTATCAAACGAAAGGTAATTGAGTCTGGAGTTGAATAAAATATATTTCAGTTTTTAGTTATATTAGGTCACACATACACTACAACTATAGTACCTAGTGTGAGCTTAGGTGCCCATAGATTGGCAGAGTATTTTAAACGTGATAAAAAGACTATAAAATTTTAGTCAAAAAATCTCTGATAGTGTAGTATCAGATTTTCTTTCGTTTTATGGGGTTTTTAAATACCTGGCCACTACTGTACATCTACAATATTTCTTTTCCAATTGGTGAATCAACCAAAAAAATTGGTTACAAAATAATTTAACATTTTTTAAAACTTTTTTAAAAATTTCTGATATAAACAAAAATCTTGTTATACATCATTTTTTAAGTTTTTTATGACGAATTTAGAAGAAAAGGGATGGTAATTGGACACTCAAACAATTTTTTAAAATAGTTTTAGACATAGCTATACATTATAGTTTTAATTTGATTTTTTACAAAAAGATAAACAAAAATTACTAAGCTTTTTTACCAATTGGTATGAAATTAGCCAAGAAAATTGGCTACAAAATGATCTAAGTTTTAAGTCAAATTTTTTTTAAAACCTTTTTAAAAATTCCTGATATAAAGAAAAAACTTGTTTTAAGCCCTTTTTAAGTTTTTTTAAATGACCAATTTAGGAGAAAAAGGATGTTAATATTGGATACCCAAACATTTTTTTAGACACATAAACATGATTTTTTACAAAAACGGAAAAAAGAAGTTTACTAAGATAACCAGAATAATTTTTTTACCAATCGGTATAAAATCACCAAAAAAATTGCCTAAAAAATGATCTGATTTTCACATGAAAATATTTTTAAACCTGTCTAAAATTCCTAATGTAAGAAAAAATACTTGTTACCGTTTTTTATGTTTTTTTTTAATGACAAATTTAGGAAAAAAGGATGTTAATGTTGGATACCGAAACAATAGTTTTAGACAGCTATACTTATATTTAGTCTTGATTTTTTATTAAACAAAAAATAAAAATTACTAAATTATCTACAACAATTATTTTTTTTAACAAATCATTCAAAAATACAGGTTGTCTCTAAAAGGTCTGTACAAAATCTTAGCACATATTCCTGAGGTCAAAATAAGTTGATTTAAAGCAACTTACCTTAGTCCAAAATTGCTCCGTTTCAGAGATACCCCAGGTAACAAGTTCACGTTTTTTAAACGTCAAAAAAAGGTAATTTTTTATGACCATTGACGTCTCTAACCTGACGTGTAAATGACCTTTAAATGACGTTCAAAAGACACACCCAAAATGACGTCATTTTTAGACGTTTTAAAGACGTCAGCAATATGACGTTTTGTGACCAAAACAGAACATCAGTGACCTATTTATGACTTTATTTAAACTCGTCTGAATACAGTGCCCAACTAACATTTATAGTAGCGGCTACATGTTCTAAAGGCTTTGCTACTTTCTTATAGTAGAAATGTGGTGATCCCAACCAAAATTTGTTACTTTTTAGTTCTAACTACTATTTAGTATCAGGAAATAGTAGATGTTTCGTAAAAACGACCCTCTAAACTACTTCATAGGATTGTTTCTTGATAGTCGATTCTGATAGTCTTCTCTACCACAATAGGACGTTGCTAAAGTTTTACTTTCTTTTTAGTCGTTATTTCGTAGTCGCCCTGACTTTTATATCCTACTTAATTACCACTAGAAAGTTAAGATTCATTGGAGTCCCAAACAAGTGTATCCGACAACTACATTATAACTTTAATTTTTACCACAAAAGTTTGTGTCATCATAGTAACATCTGATGTAACAATGTAGACAAAATAACTTTTTGGATCAACTTTAAAGCCGCAACTACTTTCAAGTAACCTTTTCGACTATCAGGGAATATAGTTTGGGACGCCATGTTTTTATGTAAGAAAGAAAATTTAATATTTTTGTTGTCGTTTTATGAGCTCATATTAAAGAGCCATACTATTTTATAAACAAATTAGTTGAAGCTTACCAAAAATGCTCTTTTTAAGCACCATTTGTTGGAGTTAACTGTCGATTATGAAAACATAACCTCCAAAATCACAACACAAAAATTTCATCAGCTACCAGAAAACGGCTCAATTTTACGGGCGCACCGGTTTTTTGCAATATATATAATGCATGTTATACAAAAAACTTTGCGTCGCACTCGAATTTTGATCCTCTGCTCGTAAATTCTCACACTTTTGGATAACATAGTTCATATTATAACCATAACCAAACAAAAAAACTAAGCGAGTCTGTTTACTGTTGTGTCCACCATATTGTGTAACAATTCTACCAAAAAGAAACGATTATATTATTTGCAACTACATCGCAACTTTTATGCCATTACGGAAAAAAAACAGCCTCTACGACGTAGTAGATACCTGGCAACGACGTAGTAGTGTAGTTGTTACTACAGTGACTTTAAACACTTGGCCAAGTAGTTATAACCAGAAATTGGTTCCCCACTTAGGGAATTATAACGTCGCTGTATGGTATACTGAGACGTAGCGGGAGTACGTTGCGGTTACTTTTAAGAAATTCTTTCTAGTTGGGGTTTCGTCGTTACAACTTTAATTGTTTGTTGGGTGTTGCCAACCATTGGAAAGCGAAAATCCGTAGCGTGAACGCGAAAAATCTGTAGAAATCCGTAGGTTCAAAGAAGACTAAAACCAAAAAAGGTGCTTTTTTTACAATTAAAAAGTTTTATTGGTTTGATTTTTTTCTTTTTTTGGCAGTGACAGGAGTGCACAACTTTTTTGGTTCGGAATTGCACGAGAACGGTACGGTACCTACTGCTCCGTTCCAACGGATCCAAATAAACTTTTTTGCAGTGCCGCCAATTTTTTAAACGGATAAACCGTTAAAATTAGAAGAAATAAAAAGTACGTACTTTTTTAACCTTTTTTATTTAGTTAAGGTACGTACAAACACTTATTTTCTAGTGCAACATACATAACGTAAAACATAGTTTAACTTTCGTGGCGCGAAGCGTTGTTTGACTCCCCATCAAACAACGCGCGAAGTAATACAATTCGTTCTAAATAATGTTGCAACGACCGTCCGCTAGATGTCTAGAAAAATAAGGTCACTGATCCAAGCAAAACCTTTTTACAAAATGATTAAAATGTAGGAAAAAAAGTAAAGATAATAGGGACCTAATGCAATAGTGCCAATCACAAATTGTGCCGGGCACTATATTGACAGTTTCGCATTACAAACTGATAGTTGATCTTTCAAATTGACATACCAAAGTCGAATTTATAAATCCCATCGTTTATTTTCCATTAATAGTGGCGTCACTATTAAATCCGGTTCGTATAATACACAAAGGCCTAATTTTGAAAGGTTCTTATAATGAGAAACTGTCAATATAGTGCCCGGCACAATTTGTGCCTGGCACTATTGCAATAGGTCCCTACTACTGAGGACTGATAAGGAGGAATGAGGCGCGGCCCGTTGTGTTTCGATGTTTATCGTTTTTTAGTAAAATTGCCAAAAATCTGTAGATTTGGACCCAAAATCGGATATCGAAATCCAAAATCCGTAGATCTACAGATAAATCCGTAGGGTTGGCAACACTGTCTGAATATATGAAATATTCCCTGCAGTTGAGAACACTGAAGGAAACTTGGACCTGGAAATCCTGGAACAGGTACAGATCAAAATAGACCTAAACCTAGAGTTAGACATCTCCACCTGGAAGTGAAAGAAGCCTCGAAGTTTGACTTGATTTAATCTATTTTACATACATACCTCTCTACATCTCGTATAAATCCGGTGAAGTACTGACTGGGGCTCCATCTATGTAAGTTTGAGTGGACAAAGTGTGCAGTGTGGGTAGTGACCAATATAAGACGTGTTTAAGACGTCAAAAACTACACGGCGAAAAAATGTCAAATAACTGACGCCTTAAAGACAACATTTTTTGGTAGATGACCTGCTGGTCATTTAAATGACCAGTTTTCGACGTAACAAAGACGTCATTTGATGACCCCTTGCTACCTGGGACAGGATGTTTTTTATTTTAATTGAACCAAGTGAAACTATTGTCCCAAAAATTGACTGATACCTACCGAAAATGACTAAAGGACAAAAAAAAATTAATAACTCATTTACTGACTAAATTTAATCCTTAAAGGTAGCAGCAAAATCTTTTGATCAAAAATAATTTTATTATTCCGTTGCGGCATCGAACACTAAAAACGGAAATATCTCGGAAACGGCTCACCCTAGCAGATTTTATCAAAAGTACCTTTTTTACTTAAAAAAGTTCAGGAAATTATTTTATCAACAAAAAAAGTTGAAAAAAACACTGACAAAAAAGTTATGGTCATTTTAAACCATAAGATGAGCATTGTGAAGCGCCCTCTGACGGCGACAGTAAAAAAGTGTCCATATATCTATTTTACATACATACCTCTCTACATCTCGTATAAATCCGGTGAAGTACTGACTGGGGCTCCATCTATGTAAGTTTGAGTGGACAAAGTGTGCAGTGTGGGTAGTGACCAATATATGACGTGTTTAAGACGTCAAAAACTACACGGCGAAAAGATGTCAAATAACTGACGCCTTAAAGACAACATTTTTTGGTAGATGACCTGCTGGTCATTCAAATGACCAGTTTTCGACGAAACAAAGACGTCATTTGATGACCCCTTGCTACCTGGGACAGGATGTTTTTTATTTTAATTGAACCAAGTGAAACTATTCTCCCAAAAACTGACTGATATCTACCGAAAATGACTAAACGACAAAAAAAAATTAATAACTAATTTACTGACTAAATTTAATCCTTAAAGGTAGCAGCAAAATCTTTTGATCAAAAATAATGTCAATATTCCGTTGCGGCATCGAACACTAAAAACGGAAATATCTCGGAAACGGCTTCCCCTAGCAGATTTTATCAAAAGTACCTTTTTTAATTAAAAAAGTTCAGGAAATTATTTAATCAACAAAAAAAGTTGAAAAAAACACTGAGAAAAAAGTTATGGTCATTTTAAACCATAAGATGAGCATTGTGAAGCGCCCTCTGACGGCGACAGTAAAAAAGTGTCCATATATCTATTTTACATACATACCTCTCTACATCTCGTATAAATCCGGTGAAGTACTGACTGGGGCTCCATCTATGTAAGTTTGAGTGGACAAAGTGTGCAGTGTGTGTAGTGACCAATATATGACGTGTTTAAGACGTCAAAAACTACACGGCGAAAAGATGTCAAATAACTGACGCCTTAAAGACAACATTTTTTGGTAGATGACCTGCTGGTCATTTAAATGACCAGTTTTCGACGAAACAAAGACGTCATTTGATGACCCCTTGCTACCTGGGACAGGATGTTTTTTATTTTAATTGAACCAAGTGAAACTATTCTGCCAAAAATTGACTGATACCTACCGAAAATGACTAAACGACAAAAAAAAATTAATAACTCATTTACTGACTAAATTTAATCCTTAAAGGTAGCAGCAAAATCTTTTGATCAAAAATAATTTCAATATTCCGTTGCGGCATCGAACACTAAAAACGGAAATATCTCGGAAACGGCTCACCCTAGCAGATTTTATCAAAAGTACCTTTTTTGCTTAAAAAAGTTCAGGAAATTATTTTATCAACAAAAAAAGTTAAAAAAAACACTGAGAAAAAAGTTATGGTCATTTTAAACCATAAGATGAGCATTGTGAAGCGCCCTCTGACGGCGACAGTAAAAAAGTGTCCATATATTTATTTTACATACATACCTCTCTACATCTCGTATAAATCCGGTGAAGTACTGACTGGGGCTCCATCTATGTAAGTTTGAGTGGACAAAGTGTGCAGTGTGGGTAGTGACCAATATATGACGTGTTTAAAACGTCAAAAACTACACGGCGAAAAGATGTCAAATAACTGACGCCTTAAAGACGACATTTTTTGGTAGATGACCTACTGGTCATTCAAATGACCAGTTTTCGACGAAACAAAGACGTCATTTGATGACCCCTTGCTACCTGGGACAGGGTGTTTTTTATTTTAATTGAACCAAGTGAAACTATTGTCCCAAAAATTGACTGATACCTACCGAAAATGACTAAACGACAAAAAAAAATTAATAACTCATTTACTGACTAAATTTAATCTTTAAAGGTAGCAGCAAAATCTTTTGATCAAAAATAATTTCAATATTCCGTTGTGGCATCGAACACTAAAAATGGAAATATCTCGGAAACGGCTCACCCTAGCAGATTTTATCAAAAGTATCATTTTTAATTAAAAAAGTTCAGGAAATTATTTTATCAACAAAAAAAGTTGAAAAAAACACTGAGAAAAAAGTTATGGTCATTTTAAACCATAAGATGAGCATTGTGAAGCGCCATCTGACAGCGACAGTAAAAAAGTGTCCATATTTAGGTTTCGCATCCCAAAAAACCCCTGAGTACCAATTTTTAAAATAATGCGTTTAGAAATGTTCATAAATTTTAATAAAATCGATTTTTAATTTTTAAATTCACCACCCTGTATCTCACGATTAACCTGCACGCCAGAACAAAAACTTTTACCTGTCAGAATCTGATGCTTTAATATCCAATCACTTGTTTTTTAAGCTATTATCCAATCACTTGTTTTTTTAAGCTTTTATCCAATCACTTGTTTTTTTTAAGCTATTATCCAATCACTTGTTTTTTTAAGCTATTATCCAATCACTTGTTTTTTTAAGCTTACATAAGTGCTTGTAAAATTTGACTTTTCTCATTCTGTACAAAAGCAATTACTAGGTCATCCAGTTTTTCATTAGATCTGGCAACCTGGCGTCTTATAGCCTGTTTGATTTCTTCCTTAGCGCCCTTATCAGCTCCTCGAGTGCCTATACGTCTTGGGTTGCTAGAAAAAAAAAACAACAAAAATTATATGATAAATTAGTAGAAAATAAAACTCTCCAACTTTTTTTAAAACATATATCTAAAAAACTGGAAACGTAAAGTGCACGGCATGGGAATACAACGTAACGACCGATTTACCATATACACACTACAGTTTGTTGACGACGTTATTGTAGCTAAGGATAAAGAAGTCATGGAGTATATGATGAGAAATTTAATGGAAGAATATCAAAAGTGGGGATTAACAGTGAACGTGGACAAGCATGGGCGCACCCAGGGGGGGGAGGCGGGGCTCGGGCCCCTCCCAAGCCTTAGATTTTTTACATATTTTCTACATATTTCATGATAAAACAGAAAAAATAGCTTCATTTTTGATATAATGAACACTCGCCCCCCCCCCCCAGCAGTGGTAGTGCGTCGCGTCCCGCGAAAAACAAGACCTTTTTTTTTGGTTTTTTTTTTTGGTCGCAAGATTTTTGAGGGGCGTCCTTTTGAGCTGTCGGACCGCTCCAACACACGATTACTTGTTTTTTTTTTTTTTTTTTTTTGTTGCACGATTTTTGCGAAGCGCCCGTTTTAGCTGTCGGCCCCCGAGAGGTCTCGGGCCCCCCCCAAGACACATTCCTGGGTGCGCCACTGGGACAAGACACAGTACTTATGTATTGGAAACGATTCCACTGAGTTAGAGCTAGACAGTGGACAAGTAATATCTCCATGCAATGAGTATTTATACTTGGGTGTCAGATTTGATAAGACAGGAACAGACTGTAAAGAACTGGAAAAAGAATAGTAAAAGCAAAAAAGGTTATTGGATGTCTTAACAGTATTTTATGGAGCAGAGAGATAAAAAAGAATGTAAAATTTAACATATATGAAACAATGGTCAAAAGCACGCTGTTGTATGGAATAGAGACTTGTCGCGTAACAGAAAAATACATGCTAAATGCTCAGCAATAGAAAAATGTTGCTAGGAGAAGAGGAATTTTTACAAGGACCTTAGAAAAAGTCGCGGAAACTGTTTATGATCAATTGTTGCTGAAAAAAAGGTTGCTATGTTTTTAGGAAACGTTGCTATATTTTTAAGAAACGTTGCTATGTTTTTAGGAAACGTTGCTATGTATTTATGAAATGTTGCTATATATTTAGGAAATGTTGCTGGGATTTAGGAAATGTAGCTATTATTTTATGACATGTTTCTGGGGTTTTAAGAAATGTTATGATTTTAGGAAATGTTTACTTATGTATTGGAAACGATTCCACTGAGTTAGAGCTAGACAATGGACAAGTAATATCTCCATGCAATGAGTATGTATACTTGGGTGTCACATTTGATAAGACAAGAACAGACTGTAAAGAACTGGAAAAAGAATAGTAAAAGCAAAAAAGGTTATTGGATGTCTTAACAGTATTTTATGGAGCAGAGAGATAAAAAAGAATGTAAAATTTAACATATATGAAACAATGGTCAAAAGCACGCTGTTGTATGGAATAGAGACTTGTCGCGTAACAGAAAAATACATGCTAAATGCTCAGCAATAGAAAAATGTTGCTAGGAGAAGAGGAATTTTTACAAGGACCTTAGAAAAAGTCGCGGAAACTGTTTATGATCAATTGTTGCTGAAAAAAAGGTTGCTATGTTTTTAGGAAACGTTGCTATATTTTTAAGAAACGTTGCTATGTTTTTAGGAAACGTTGCTATGTATTTATGAAATGTTGCTATATATTTAGGAAATGTTGCTGGGATTTAGGAAATGTAGCTATTATTTTATGACATGTTTCTGGGGTTTTAAGAAATGTTATGATTTTAGGAAATGTTTACTTATGTATTGGAAACGATTCCACTGAGTTAGAGCTAGACAATGGACAAGTAATATCTCCATGCAATGAGTATGTATACTTGGGTGTCACATTTGATAAGACAAGAACAGACTGTAAAGAACTGGAAAAAGAATAGTAAAAGCAAAAAAGGTTATTGGATGTCTTAACAGTATTTTATGGAGCAGAGAGATAAAAAAGAATGTAAAATTTAACATATATGAAACAATGGTCAAAAGCACGCTGTTGTATGGAATAGAGACTTGTCGCGTAACAGAAAAATACATGCTAAATGCTCAGCAATAGAAAAATGTTGCTAGGAGAAGAGGAATTTTTACAAGGACCTTAGAAAAAGTCGCGGAAACTGTTTATGATCAATTGTTGCTGAAAAAAAGGTTGCTATGTTTTTAGGAAACGTTGCTATATTTTTAAGAAACGTTGCTATGTTTTTAGGAAACGTTGCTATGTATTTATGAAATGTTGCTATATATTTAGGAAATGTTGCTGGGATTTAGGAAATGTAGCTATTATTTTATGACATGTTTCTGGGGTTTTAAGAAATGTTATGATTTTAGGAAATGTTTACTTATGTATTGGAAACGATTCCACTGAGTTAGAGCTAGACAATGGACAAGTAATATCTCCATGCAATGAGTATGTATACTTGGGTGTCACATTTGATAAGACAAGAACAGACTGTAAAGAACTGGAAAAAGAATAGTAAAAGCAAAAAAGGTTATTGGATGTCTTAACAGTATTTTATGGAGCAGAGAGATAAAAAAGAATGTAAAATTTAACATATATGAAACAATGGTGAAAAGCACGCTGTTGTATGGAATAGAGACTTGTCGCGTAACAGAAAAATACATGCTAAATGCTCAGCAATAGAAAAATGTTGCTAGGAGAAGAGGAATTTTTACAAGGACCTTAGAAAAAGTCGCGGAAACTGTTTATGATCAATTGTTGCTGAAAAAAAGGTTGCTATGTTTTTAGGAAACGTTGCTTAGTTTTTAGAAAACGTTGCTATGTTTTTAAGAAACGTTGCTATGTTTTTAGGAAACGTTGCTATGTATTTATGAAATGTTGCTATATATTTAGGAAATGTTGCTGGGATTTAGAAAATGTAGCTATTATTTTATGACATGTTTCTGGGGTTTTAAGAAATGTTATGATTTTAGGAAATGTTTACTTATGTATTGGAAACGATTCCAGTGAGTTAGAGCTAGACAATGGACAAGTAATATCTCCATGCAATGAGTATTTATACTTGGGTGTCACATTTGATAAGACAGGAACAGACTGTAAAGAACTGGAAAAAGAAAAGTAAAAGCAAAAAAGGTTATTGGATGTCTTAACAGTATTTTATGGAGCAGAGAGATAAAAAAGAATGTAAAATTTAACATATATGAAACAATGGTGAAAAGCACGCTGTTGTATGGAATAAAGACTTGTCGCGTTACTAGAAAAATACAAACTTCTAGAAAGTCTAATTTCCTTTGACCAATAGTGGTGTCTCACCTTAGGTTATGTGGTAAAATTTCCAAGTTAATTTGCCCCCCTTGTGGGGTCCACAAGTAGGTTATCTCTTCTAAAATATCCACATTTATTATGTAATTCTAAAAAAAAAACAAAATATTAGCAATTTGGGACAAAATTGGGGAAAACATTACGATAATTAAAGAAATGTTGCTTAATTCCTATAAAATGTTGCTAGTTTCCTACATGGATGCTAAATTATTGATGAATACTGTATAAAATGTTGCTAGGGTCCTATAAAATGTTGCTAGAGATTTTAACAAAATGATTGCCAGACTCTTTTTAAGGAGATTCTAGCGACTTAAGAAATGTTGCTTAATTCCTTTAAAATGTTGCTAGTTTCCTACATGGATGCTAAATTATTGATGAATACTGTATAAAATGTTGCTAGGGTCCTATAAAATGTTGCTAGAGGCTTTAACAAAATTATTACCAGACTCTTTTTAAGGAGATTCTAGCGACTTAAGAAATGTTGCTTAATTCCTTTAAAATGTTGCTAGTTTCCTACATGGATGCTAAATTATTGATGAATACTGTATAAAATGTTGCTAGGATCCTATAAAATGTTGCTAGAGATTTTAACAAAATGATTGCCAGACTCTTTTTAAGGAGATTCTAGCGACTTAAGAAATGTTGCTTAATTCCTTTAAAATGTTGCTAGTTTCCTACATGGATGCTAAATTATTGATGAATACTGTATAAAATGTTGCTAGGGTCCTATAAAATGTTGCTAGAAATTTTAACAAAATGATTGCCAGACTCTTTTTAAGGAGATTCTAGCGACTTAAGAAATGTTGCTTAATTCCTTTAAAATGTTGCTAGTTTCCTACATGGATGCTAAATTATTGATGAATACTGTATAAAATGTTGCTAGGGTCCTATAAAATGTTGCTAGAGGCTTTAACAAAATTATTACCAGACTCTTTTTAAGGAGTTTCTAGCGACTTAAGAAATGTTGCTTAATTCCTTTAAAATGTTGCTAGTTTCCTACATAGATGCTAAATTATTGATGAATACTGTATAAAATGTTGCTAGGGTCCTATAAAATGTTGCTAGAGGCTTTAACAAAATTATTACCAGACTCTTTTTAAGGAGATTCTAGCGACTTAAGAAATGTTGCTTAATTCCTTTGAAATGTTGCTAGTTTCCTACATAGATGCTAAATTATTGATGAATACTGTATAAAATGTTGCTAGGGTCCTATAAAATGTTGCTAGAGGCTTTAACAAAATTATTACCAGACTCTTTTTAAGGAGTTTCTAGCGACTTAAGAAATGTTGCTTAATTCCTTTAAAATGTTGCTAGTTTCCTACATAGATGCTAAATTATTGATGAATACTGTATAAAATGTTGCTAGGGTCCTATAAAATATTGCTAGAGGTTTTAATAAAATGATTACCAGACTCTTTTTAAGGAGTTTCTAGCGACTTAAGAAATGTTGCTATTGATTTAAATTTTGTTGCTATTAACTGAATGTAAGTTTTACCTGAAAACTGTGATAGCAAAATGATCTGTGCTGTTTGATTTCTTCAATTAGAGGAGGAATAAAATCTTCCTCTTGAGGCCAGTCCAGTTGACTCAGTACAAAAATATGACCAATTGATAATTCACTGTAGTTGTGTTTGCCCATATTTTCCTAAAATAATTAAAATTCGAAATGACCTTCCTAGGTTTTTGGGGAAATGTTGCTAGGAAAGTCAGAAACGTTGCTAGAAATTTTGAAAATGTTGCTAGGTCATTAAGAATATGTTGCTAGGATATTGCAAAAAGTACTAGGTACTAATTACGTTACTACTTAAATATTTTAGACATTTTTATAACTAAGTTTTGGCTAAAAAAAATATTTATAAAAGAGCTAGAAAATTTGGAAATGTTGCTAGATCATTAAGGAAACGTTGCTAGGATAGTCAGACACGTTGCTAGGCATAAACAAAAATTAACACATATATATTTTTGTAATTTCTCGGGCATAAAGATCTAAGGGAAAAATTACCATAAAATTCGCTAAATGACGTTTTTCCGAATCTTAATTTTTCTAGAAAAAAAAATTATAACACAAATATGAAATACCATACCTTAATGCATCTTAGCAAAATTTTTACAAAATACTGCAAAATTCCCATTTTAGTGAGGGGCAGATAGTGCAGATGTCTCAGGTTTCCTCCAACAATAAGGTTGGTACTCAAACCCCCCACATTGTTTTGGGGAAGGAGGGGAAAAGTTAGAAGTACCGGCTCCAAAACAGACTAAAAACAAATTATGATTTAGTCATCATAATCCACAGTATATACACCCGTTTTTTATATATAAGAAAATTTGGCCTGTGTACTCATCACTTGAAAAATAGACCACTGTATTGTAGACTAATATTTTCGTCATAAAAACATAATTTTCTTTTATTTACTTACACTGTAATTCTTTTTAATATAAAACAAATTGGCCAGTCTCAAATACTTTTGCAGTAATAGTTGTGAGTCGGTTATTTTTTGCAACAAAATAAACGCATCATCATATCGTGCTTTATACAAGGCATAGTCAACTATAAAAATTGATAGCCATGAGTCGAGTTTTAGATGGCCTTGAAGTTTAAAGAATTCTAAAAAAATAAAGCGTTGCTAAGCAATAGAAAAATGTTGCTAGGAGAACAGGAAATTTTACAAGGACCTTAGAAAAAGTCGCGAAAACTGTTTATGGTAAATTGTTGCTGAAAAAAAGATTGTTATTGTTTAGGAAAGGTTGCTACGTTTTTAGGAAACGTTGCTATGTTTTTAGGAAACGTTGCTATGTTTTTAGGAAACGTTGCTATATTTTTAGGAAACGTTGCTATGTTTTTAAGAAACGTTGCTATATTTTTAGGAAACGTTGCTATGTATTTGTGAAAAGTTGCTATATATTTAGGAAATGTTGCTGGAATTTAGGAAATGTAGCTATTATTTTATGACATGTTTCTGGGGTTTTAAGAAATGTTATGGTTTTAGGAAATGTTACTATATAGGTGAAAAATTAATTTTCGTTACCTCTTTGCGTGGAATCTGAAGATTGCAACAAATCCCAACAGTTAACACACATCAAAAAGTTGCTATGGATACTTTTCAATTCTGGTTTTTCTACAGAAATGTACGGCGTGGTGGTGTGGATTATATCGGCGTTGTCGCTTTTGCGTTTTTTACTTTTTGGTTCGCTTATTGGATTCGGTAAAGTTGGATCTAAAAAAAACAACTAGCTTAGAAAATGTTGCTATAAAATTAGTAAAAGTTGCTATATATTTAGGGAATCGTGCTAGGATTAATAATGTTGCTAGGTACTAAGAAATGTTGCAAGAGTTTTAGCCTGGTTATTTGTCCAAACCTCCTTTAAATTGACGGATCCTATAACTAGGAACACAATTTTTTTTTTATCAAAAGTTATTTTATTTGATCTTTTTATTTACTATTGACCTTTTCCACCATCACTTAAAGTTGGTATATCATTTAAATTACATCCTGTATATTTATGAAATGTTGCTAGGGACTAATAATGTTGCTAGGACCTTAGGGAATGTTACCAATTACTAATAAATGTTACGATTTTAGAAAAAGTTGCTATGTATTTATGAAATATTGCTAGGGACTAATAATGTTGCTAGGACCTTAGGAAATGTTACCAATTACTAATTAATGTTACGATTTTAGAAAAAGTTGCTATGTATTTATGAAATGTTGCTAGGGACTAATAATGTTGCTAGGACCTTAGGAAATGTTACCAATTACTAATAAATGTTACGATTTTAGAAAAAGTTGCTATGTATTTATGAAATGTTGCTAGGGACTAAAAATGTTGCTAGGACCTTAGGAAATGTTACCAATTACTAATTAATGTTACGATTTTAGAAAAAGTTGCTATGTATTTATGAAATGTTGCTAGGGACTAACAATGTTGCTAGGACCTTAGGAAATGTTACCAATTACTAATAAATGTTACGATTTTAGAAAAAGTTTCTATGTATTTATGAAATGTTGCTAGGGACTAATAATGTTGCTAGGACTTTAGGAAATGTTGCTATATATTTACAAAATGTTGCTATGCAACCAAAAATTTTGAAAATTGAGCTTAACAATAGCACAGTGTTACAAGAATGACAAAATACCTGTAAAAGCTTCCACCAAAATATAACTGGTAGATATTTGTCCAGGAGAACTTTCAGGAACTAAACTGCAATTGTAATCGTGCAGACAATACAAGAAAAAAATTGACAAACAAAATGTCAACTGCTTGTCATCAGCGGTGTGCATTTTTGGGTAGTTTTGGCAAAAATTCAGGATTTTTTGCCAGTATGACTCTTTTGACCATTTCCTGGTAAAATTTATTAAATATGGTTCCCAGTTCATTTGGTCGCCGATAAATTGTACTACGGAGAATAATTTTGACCACGTGGTATCGATTTTTGGGTCATTGTCCTAAAAACATAATTTATGCCAAAAAATCTTCATTAAAAAACATAATTAGTTAACAATAATCAAACAAGTTTCGTGGCTAATCGGGTAAAAAGGAAGTTTTTGTTTTTCTCATATTTTTCCGTGGGTGGCTTAAAAGCTTAACCTCACGGGGGTCCAAGATCTAATGGACACCTAATAAGTGTTAACAGTTAACTGTTTCGTCCTTATGGGACTCCTCAGAACACTGCTTGGTCAATGTGACACCCTTGCGAAGTTAATTAGACGGTTTTGTCTCTAATCCTATGTAAATAGTGAGAAAACTCTTGCAAGAAGCGCCATCTACCGAGATACGAGAGAAACCAGAACAAGAGCAGGGGGAAACAAACTGCTATACATATCGATCAATAAAAAGATCGATTACAAATAAAAAGAAACAAACTAATCCGTAACCTACGGCAGTTCTCATGTCTTTCAGGCAAGATCAACGCTTATTGCGTTTTTACCCGCCATCAGACACGTGAGCGTCAATCAGCGGAATTTTTAAGCCAAATAATACTAACAAACGTGAATTTAAAAATCAAACAAGTTAATCATTTTTAAAGGTGAAAAAACATTTTAATTCTATAAAATATTCATAAGGATTTTTTTTTTATTTATTTCAATTTTGTTAAAAAATTTCTAAAAAATTTTATATTTGAAAAAATTTAAACCGTCAAAATTTCAAATAAAAAAATTTAAAACAAAATTCAAATTTTTTTACAAATTTCAACAGGTATATTTTCGAAAACTTGGATTTTAGTATGTAATGCCGCTTCAAAATCTTGAAGGATTTTTAAAATTCAAAAAAAAGATTTAATTTTAAATATCAAAAATTTTCAAAATTCGATAAATTGACAAGTATATTCTTTAGCTCATTAAAATGGTTTCTTACCGGATTTTGAGTTCTGGAAGCTCCCAAATTGCACAAATAATACTCCATGGCTTTGTTCAACAATTTATATAACAGTTTTGAGGATAAGTCAATCCTGACTTGCTGGTTTGCCAATAAGGGCAACAATTCACATACCAAAAGCTTCCTGTAAGGATTGATGGGATGGTTTCCATCTATTGAATGCTTTTCGGCGCTCATTAATGTATCCACAAGTCTTGGCTAAAAAACATAAGTGGATTATTGCATTTTGAATTTTTTTAAACTTGTAGAAATGAAGAAATTTCAAAAATTTTAAGTTTGTTAAAGTTTTATAAACAGTACATATGTTTTAAATTTTACTTATTTCCAAAAGCATTTGAAGAATATCAAATCAAAAATTAAACTTAAAAAAAATCAAAATTGAAATGGCTCAGTACTAAAGAGCAAAGAGACCTAGAAATCTACAGGGAAACCAGAAGACAGCTAAGAAATTTGATACACACATAAAAAAATGAAATGTTCGAGCGCAAATGCCACGATATAAATACACACGTAGGAGGTAGGCAGAGTTCTGAAGTATGGAAATTAATTTCTACAGTAAAAAACCCAACAAAAGAAAAAGTAAACATCCAGATCATCAAACCAGAACAATGGACAGAACACTACAAGGGACTGCTGCAGGAGACGAGACCTGAATATCTGGCAGCCTCTCCGAGGAGAGACATAGAAGTACATGGAGAGGAAAAGCTGAAATGCTCAAATATGGATCAGAGAAACTACTCGAAAATCTCACATATATAATCAATCAATGCATAAACGGATATCCAGTACCTGATGATTGGAAAATTGCATTCATATCCTTAATATTAATACATAAAAAAGGAAACAAGCTGTATTGCAACAGCTACAGAGAAATTTCAGTAACCAGTACTCTAAGTAGATTGTATGGTAGGATTCTTAGAGACCTAATAGAGAATGATTTTCATTAACAAGAAGAAGAGGAAAGTGGGTTTCGTGCAGACAGATCTTGTAGTGATAATGTTTTTTGTCTTAAACAAGTAATTGAGAAAAGAAGCGCCAGAAATATAGAGACTCATGTTACCTTTGTGGACCTACAAAAAGCATATGATACCGTTCCAGTAGAAAAATTATGGACAGTGTTAGAGCAGACTAATATCAATCATACATACATAAAAGCGATAAAAGAACAATATAAAGGGTCAAAATTTAAAATTAAAATGGGAAATCGACTTTCAAAAGAATTCCTGGTAACAAAAGGCTTAAGACAGGGATGTTGTATCACTCCAACTCTCTTTAAAATATATATCGCAGTAGCTCTAAAAAATTGAAAACGTAACGGACGCACGGCATGGGAATACAACTTAACGACCGATTTACCATATACACACTACAGTTTGCTGACGACATAGTAATTGTAGCTAATGATAAAGAAGACATGATGTATATGATGAGAAAGTTAATGGAAGAATACCAAAAGTGAAGATTAACAATGAATGTGGAAAAGACACAGTACTTATATATTGGAAACGAATCCAGTGAGTTAGAAGTAGACAATGGACAAACAATATCTCCATGCAATGAATATGTATACTTGGGTGTCACATTTGATAAGAAGAGTAAAAGCAAAAAAGGTTATTGGATGTCTTAACAGTATTTTATGGCGCAGAGAGATAAAAAAGAATGTAAAATTTAACATACATGAAACAATGGTGAAAAGCACGCTGTTGTATGGAATAGACACTTGTCGCGTAACACAAAAATAGAAAACGAAAATGGAAAGTGTCGAAATGGATGCAATAAGAAGATCTAGAACAGATCACATAAGAAATGAGATCATAAAAGAAAGAATGGGAATCGAGGGAAGCATAACGGATGACATCACTAAAAGACAACTGATATGGTACGGCCATGTACAACGGATGAACGACGAAAGATTACCAAAGCACGTCCTAGAATGGCAACCAATAGGGCGCAGAAAAAGAGGGCGTCCTAAACTAGAATGCCAACAGTTAATCCAAAGATGAATGAGTCAAAAAAACCTGACAGAAGATGATTGTCAGGATCGAAGGAGGTGGAGAATAGGTGCCGGACAACGTAGAAAAACGTTCTAAACCAACATAGTAGTAGTAACTTCAAATTTTAAAATTTTGTTACAAATTTTAACATTTTTACTATGCTTAAAAATATTCCAAAATTTCACCATTTTTTACACATTTAAAGAAATCTATTTTTAAGAATTTAAAATTCTATTTTTTAGCTCACACATATACTATACTATAGTAGTGTGAGCTATGGTGATCCTAATTTTTTCGAGAAAAAAAAAAGTTGCTCCGATTTCAAAAATTTTTATATATCTTTGCGTTTCAGATGATTTTGAAACTTTTTTGTTGCGTCGTCTGTCTGTATGTCTGTCTGTATGTCTGTCTGTCTGTCTGTATGTAACGACCAACGCGCATAACTCAAAAACCGCTTGGCCGATTTTAATGAAATTTGGTACCTAGGCTGGGTCTTGGGTCGAGATGGTCCCATTTAAAAATGAACAAAATCCAACGAACACAAACCAAATAAAAGGGTGGGGATAGATTTCAAAAATTAGAGTTTATGTGAAAATATGGCGTGTGTGATATCAAACGAAAGGTAATTGAGTCTGGAGTTAAACAAAATACATTTTAATTTATTTTTAAAAAAGGGTAGGGGTATATTTCAAAAATTAGAGTTTAAGTGAAAATATGGCGTGTGTGATATCAAACGAAAGGTAATTGAGTCTGGAGTTAAACAAAATACATTTTAATTTATTTTAAAAAAAGGGTGGGGGTATATTTCAAAAATTAGAGTTTAAGTGAAAATATGGCGTGTGTGATATCAAACGAATGGTAATTGAGTCCGGAGTTCAACAAAATACATTTTAGTTTTTGTTTTTTTTTAAGGGTGGGGGTGGATTTTAAAAATTTGAGTTTAAGTCAAAACATGGCTTGTGTGGTATCAAACAAAAGGTAATTTAGTGTGGAGTTGAATAAAATATATTTCAGTTTTTAGTTATATTAGCTCACACGTACACTATAACTATAGTACCTAGTGTGAGCTTAGGTGCCCATATATTGGCAGAGTATTTTTTTTAATAATCAAAATGTATGTAATGTAAACTACTATTACTTAATTTCATTTAAATTAAACAATAATTACCCCATAACTCGAGATAGCTGTAGGAAATCTCTGCAACAATAACAGCAACAATCTACAATGTTCCATAGTATCTTCAACGTGATCGGCAGTGAGCAGCAACAACTTGTGTTGCACGTTGCAGGCGATATGCTTGAACATCTCGCACAGAAACTGTGTTTCCGTATTTTCCAAGTCCGACTCTGAACGCAAGGCTTGTGTAAGTTTTTCAATCTCTTGCCATAGTTGTGGTGGGGTTGGTTGGAAGTTTGTAATGCTGAAAAAAAAAGTCTTTCAAATCTCATAAATCAGATTATTAACGCCTGTTTTACCTAGCAAAGAAATGTACCAGTGGCGTATATAAGGGGGGGGGGGTCTGGGGGTACCGCCCCCCTCCACGAAGCTAAGGTTTTTATAAATATTTTCCACTATAGTTGTTTTCTTTTATTTTGCATTCGATCTTTTCATTGATCGATATTGTATAGCAGTGTTTTTCCCTGCTTTTGGTTTTTTGTTTCTCTCGTATCTCGGTAGATGGCGCCTCTTGCTATAGTTCGCTCACTAATTACATTTAATTGGAGACAAAACCGTCTGATTAACTTCGCAAGATTTATCACTTGACCAGCAGTGTTCTGAGGAGTCCCATAAGGACGAAACGGTTAACTGTCAACACTTATTAGGTGTCCATTAGATCTTGGACCCCCGTGAGGTTAAGCTTTCAAGCTACCCACGGAAAAATATAAGGGAAACAAAAAACTCCTTTTTGCCCGATTAGCCATGAAACTTGTTTGATTTTCCACATATTTCATAAATTTAAACATAAAATAGCATAAAATACGGCTTCATGGGGTCTCGCCCCCCCCCCTCCGAAACTGTTCGGCGCCCCCCGAAACAAATTCAAATTCAAAACTTCTTTATTCAAATGAACCTAAGCCTAAATTACAATACCTGCAAATCAGTCTCAAGTTAAAAGAATTGTGTCAGAAAAGCAAATTTTAAGTTTAAGTATTGTTAGTTTTTTTTTTCAAATTTCAAACCCTACCCACTTATCTATCTATGTCGACTTTAAAACAAAAAAATTACACACAAAATAAACTCTAAAAAGACACAAAAAAGTTTTTCTTAAGCTAAACACACTTTAATAAAAGACATCCTTTTCTAGGACATTAGGACTATTAAACAAACAAAATTAAAAAACAAACATCAAAACCATTGCAGAATGCCCCCACAGTTTATGAAAACTCATTAAAATACTAAAAACTTCAGTGATGTCTATTTTCAAGTATTTATTTATGTTTCTTTTTATTTTACTTTTTTATATTATCTTTTTAGGTATATGAATTTAATGTAATCAAAGCTATCAAATTTACTGAAATCTAAAGCAATCAGAAGCAAGCACCAGAAATCCTAGGAGGTCTCCCCCATTAGCAGAAGCGAAATATCTTTGTGTTCAATGAAATCTCTTATATTGTATGGTTCAAACTTTGTAATAATGTTAAATATATATTTTTTAAATTTGAAAACACTTGTTTCTGTCTGTAACTGCACCGGTAGCTTATTAAAAAATTTAATGGCTGAATATTTTGGTAGTTTTTCTGTTAAAGTTAGCCTATGTGACGGGAATATATAATCTTCACTTCTTGTGTTATGATTGTGGCTCACATTTTTCTATATACGCCACTGGAATGTACACTGTGACCCTGACCGTGATATGTAAGCCAGTCATTAAAGCGAAAAAAAAAATTTAATAAAAAAACCACCCAACTGCTAAACTAACTTGTAACTACTAGCCGCAGTTGAGTACAAAATTGATAGGTATACCTATAATGTACGACATGCTTCAACTTTTAGTTTTGATGTCCAAAGCGCACTTACCAAATTATACAGTTTTGTATTTTCATAAATCAGGTTATTGGGTAATTTTGTACCCAACTGCGACTAGTAGTTACAAGTAAATTTAGCAGTTGGGTGTTTTTTTTATTAATTTTTTTTTATTTCCAACTTTTAGGTTTACTTCTTATTCAGCCTTATAAAAAGCACTAGGCATTTACAATTCATTTAGCTTTACCCAAAATGTATGTGTAATCTTCTATGGAAAGAAATTTAATAAATTAAAAAATCATACTTAGCAATAGAGTTACGTGGTCAAACTTGACAAGTACAATGGGGCCGCCTGGAGAAATCTGCTGTTCAAACCACATCTCCTTACCTCACGTCTTACATAGAGAAATAAATAAAAGTATGGAAAAAATTAAATAAATAAAAAAATCATATTTAGCAAAAGAGGTATGTGGTCATAGTTGACAAGTACAATGGGGCCATCATATGCTTACTGTATGTACTGTCAGAGTTTGATCATGTACCTTTATAGTATGATATTTTATTTTAATTTAATTTTCCATACTTATTATCCATTTCAAATATAGCAAAATTGAGTATTAAATTTGTCCATTGTGAATTACATTGCTGGGCAAACCAACACTAAGACTAATACTGAATTTACTTACAGATCACTAAAACATTTTGCTGATTCCTTTACATTTTTTGCTGTTTTTTCAATAAAATAGGCTTCAAACTAAAACAAAAAAAAACTACAATCAAATCTAACAATTTTAGGTAAATTTTTTGCTTTATATTCTAATTAAATTTAATATTGTTAGCAATATTAGTTGATACATTCTCTTAAATGTTAAACATTGTTAACTAGATTTGAATTTAAATTAAAAACAAGTAGGCAAAATGCACTATCTATTGTCACAAAATAGCAGATAATAGATAGTTATTCCATATTTATCAACAACTGTACCTGAACATCAAAATTCTGAGGATACAATGTCTTGGCAGTCAGCATCCACGCCTTAGCCGAGCTTGGATCAATCTTCAGAGCTTCTTTTGCTCGCTGAATGACATAATCTTCATCTGATTGCTCTAAGTCGATCTCCATGATGATAAATATAGATTCTGTCAACCTGTTTTTCAAATAAAGTACATAAAATTATATAAGAGATGGCTAACCCAGCAACTTAATACACAATGTAGCACAATTAATAAATCTAGTGCTTCATTTTGGTGGCTGTTTCTTGTAGTGAGATGTTATATTAAAGCAATAAAAATTTGAAAAGTTTTTGACTACTTAACCCCCAGTGAAAAATGAAAGAAAACTTTAAAACTCAAATTTCAGGATCTCTACTCCTTTTTTTATTAAAATATAAAATTAGGCACTAAATTTATTCATTAGATGCATTATGTTGCTAAGTAAACCAGGCATAATTAATTTTTTGACAAGGTATATTAAGATACAACAAACTAGGTAGAAACTGCTAACTAAGCTTTCAATTTTTTTCCACAAACTTCTTATAAAAAAGACTACTCTAATTGTCACACCTTCAGCAGTTGGTAAACAAGATGTTTTTTGTGGTTTTAATCAAATATGTCAGTATTATGGATTGTTTTGATCATACTCATCAGTTTGGTTGTAGTTTTAAGTATTGTCGTACTTTGTTTTAGCGCATCTCTGTCTCTCTATTTCTTGTAGAAGTATCTACAACTAAACCAACAACTACAATGAGTATGAATAAAATCTAAACCCATTACTTTTGCAAGGAAGAGAGTGACAGATAGATGAGTTAAAGCTAAAACAACGGCTAAAACTACGACTACGACGAGTATGAACAATACTTATATCTTTTTAAACAATGTCAATATTAAAAAAATAAGTAAAAGGTTGTTAAATAGGGCAATTTTACAAATTGTAAGCAAAAGTAATGATTTACCCTTAATGCACTAGGTGAATCCTATTTAAAAAACCATCAAAAAACTATGTTTTCTTGCAAAAATCGAGAAAATCTCCACAAAACCGAAATAAACAATAAGAAGTTAGGTTAGGTTGTGCGACTTTTTATGATATATATGTTTTAATGCGAGAGAATGTGAAAGAGATAGATGAAAAGAGATGAAGCGAAGTAAAGCGCAAAGCAGCGTTGTCTGTTGCAAAAGCAAAAATTCCCTATTTTCCCTAAAACCACGTGACCCGAAAAGAAATTAGTGGTCTTAGGACTGGGCGATTCTAAAATAAGACAAAAAGTTTGCCAAACAAAATGGGGCCAAACGGCCGACTCCAGGGCAGGGCAACCAGTGCCATCGCCAGTGGCATGTCGTATAGGGGCTCAGGAGGGGGGGGGGGGGGCGAACGCCCTCCATGCCCCACTGCGCTTGGCGCCCCTGGCGTCCTTTGAGAAAAAAATAGAATTAATGGTGTTATTATTTTAAAAAAAGGTTTGTAATTTATTTGAGTCCCATACCTATATTTGCGCCCCTTAAGGTCTTCGCCCACCCCCGCAATTTTATCCACAACACGTTAATGGCCACCGCCTGGGGCGGAACGCTGCAGGGGCGCCAAAATCGTTAAAAATAGGATCTAGGTAATTGATTTCAAGGATATTGCATAGTTTTTTTGAAAAGCGCCCCAAATGTCGGTTTTGCCCGGGGCGCAAAAATCTTTAAGATCGGCCCTGAACGAATTAAGAATGTATTATTAAAAATCACTTTAAATGAAGAAAATAAATATGATTTTTTTGCATTATCTAAACGTTTAGTCGTCTGGCGCCATTTGTGAACAGCTCCGAAGGAGGGCAGGTCAGGCCTTAACGTCATAGATGAGAAATAAAGCGAGAAATTGCAATACCAGCTGCGAAAATTTTTTGGACAATACTGCCGTCAATCGTGAACGCACCCAACGTGTTTTACAAAATATAACATTTGGCAACATCACACTGTTACGTCTTGGGCATAGTTAACTAGTATGATACCGAGAAGAGGAAGCAGAGTATTTATTCTACCAATTTTTGTCTAGTCTAGGCAAGAAATAAAAAAAAATTAAAAAATATTTCAAAATTAAAATATAACAAAAAATGCAACTTTGCAGGTCTGTTAAGTGTTACGTAGGGTTGTACTACTAAATACTTTGGCACTTGCACTATAGCGCCAGTAAAAATATTAGAGACCTATTGCAATAAAGCCAGGCACAAATTGTGCTGGGCACTATATTGACAGTTTCGCATTAAAAACTGACAGTAGATCTTTCAAATTTGACATACCAAAGTCGAACTTAGAAATCGAGTGGTTTATTTTCCATTAATAGTGGCGTCACTATTAATTCCGGCTCTTATAATACACAATGGCCTAATTTTGAAAGAAGACAGCTGTTCTTATAATGCAAAACTGTCAATATAGTGCCCGGCACAATTAGTGACTGGCACTATTGCAATAGGTCCCTATTGGGGGGATGGGCACCTCTATTTTGATTTTTAGTTCGCTTAAAAGAAAGTTATGTAAACCGAGCAAGCTTTTAGGGGAGTGGGGGAACCAATTTTTGCGGGGGGATCAGTCTAAGGCAGAGGGAGACCCGCGAAACCCACCCATTTTGGCCCCCCTGCGCCGGGCGTCAAGTCAAGCACGAATCACGTGACTAAAATATCGATTTAGTTCGGAATCCGCCCGCACTTCCCGAAGCTACGTCGACTTACAACGACTCTGATTCGGTATGAGTCACTTTGCTTTTCATGGTCGTTCTGCGAGTATGCACTGTCGCTTCTTCTAGTTTTTGGAAGGATTTTTGAAGGATTTTTGGAGGCCTTTTGGCGAGGAAAAGATTGGAAATTGTTCCTTAGGGACTATTTAACTATATATTCATAGTATTTTTGGGTTTAAGTTTAGGTTAGTACCATTTTTCTAACACAATGTTATAGTCAAATGAAAAAAATTGCGCGTGAAGAGAAAAATGAGAGAAAAACCTATTTTTTTTCGGATTTTCATCAGATTTGTGGCTCTGTACATTTACGGGGCGATGAGTTAAAGGGGGTACTGCATTTTTTTTAGAAAAAAATTTGTACCCAAGCGAAAATCTGATAAACCTCTATAGGTAATAGGTATTGCACAATATGGCGTAAATTGTTTTTGATTTTATTGATTTTACATTGCAATTCATTTGGCTTCATACTGCGGGTAAGTTTCTATGGTTTAATGTTTCATCGTATATTTTCGAATTTCCACAAGTGTTTTTATGCTTTTTGAACTATATTTTTGTTAGGGACTTAGCTTAAGCGCTATAGTTAGTGCTGGTAATAATATTTTTGAGTTGAGGGCGTTAGTAAGTACTGATTTTTTTAAAAGCAAATTTACAAATAAAAAATAAGTTTGTGGGTTAAAAAGGTAGTTTTTTATCAGGTTTTTTGCTCTACCATTTTAGGCTTAGAGAACAAGATTTTGATGAGGTTTCTTTATTAAAGGGTGCTAATTTACGCAAAATTTTGAGTACTTAATACAAACTGTGATGTATTATCGATTATTTTTAGCTGTTGGAATAATTTTTTTCATTTAATAAAAATTTAACACGACTTTTGAATTTTTGACTTTTTTTTTGGGCTTCTTTAGAACATTAAAAGGGTAGTTTGTTGGGGTATTTTTATTATACTGCGCCTGTGTGCCTTTTTTTTAGCGTCACTTCTAAAAAATTGCGTTTGTATAATCTAGTTAAAGTTATTTGGTTATACAGGGTGTTTCCTAATTGAATATTTACATTTGTAGGTTAATAAGTGAGTACCTAGTTGATTTTTTTTATTTAACTGTGTCTTCATTCAGCAGTAATTTAAAAAAACTTTAGTAAGGTATTCTAAATAGTGTATTTTTAATATACAGCGTGTTTTAGTACTAAATACTTGTATTTGTTACAGCATTTGAAAGTTTACTTAGTTTTTTTTTATTTCTTTTTAGATTTTTTCTACCTTTTTTAAGCTTTACTGCCAAAAAACCTTATCAATGTAGTCTTGTTAGTACATTTTTAATACACAGAGTGTTTCATAATAAAATACAAATTTTAATGCATTAAATTTAAATTTTTTAAGGATTTATGTAGGTAGTTTTAATTAAATTTTGGTATTTCATTTTTTTTATTTAATATACATATGCATGCATACCAAGTCAATAGTACATATAGCCTGTTTGTTGTACAGAGTGACCCAAAATCTTGTTTTAACACGTATTTGCATTTGTTGTTGTTGAGCGCGCAAGCATTGATTTGTGTACCTGGAAAGCTATAAAAATGTTGGATCTTTTGAGAGTTCATTTTATTTATTTATTTATAATTTATTTATTGTACCTAAAATTTAAATGGGTATTGACTGAAGGCGTTCTGCCATTTACAATATAGTTTTTCTTAAAGTTTTAACAAAAAAAAAGGTAGATAAATTTATTTTATTATATAATTAATTTTTCATTGTATTATTATTAAATTTTGAAAATCTTGTAAGTATATATATATGATTGAGCTTTATACTTTTTTAAAATTAACATTATCAAATTTGCTAGTAAATACAATACCCAGTCATTTCAAGTGTTGTTGTACCGATATTGTTTTGTGCCTCGCGGCTGAAGGCTTTCACCACTCGTTTCTGACCGAACTGTGCAAATTTATAGGATGTGTAGGCAATAGCGGATTCAGGGGGGGGGGGGCAGAGGGGCTCGCCCCCCTTCTTTGAAATAAAGTTTTTAATTTTAGTTTTACTAAAAAAATATCGAAAGTATAAATTTTTGACGAAATTTAAAATTAAAAAAAAAATTACAAATCTATTTTTTTTTAAATTTTACCGAACAACTATTTTATTTTCCAAGTTTTGGCTCCAACTTAGCTTCGTCAAAAGTTGCTCCGTTTCCGAGATACAGGGTGTTAAACTCAAAAATGAAAATCGAATTTTTTAAATATTATGAACATTTTTTAACGTATTAATTTTAAAATTGGTACCCGGATGGTGTGTGGGATGCATTTTCACATTTTCACTGTGGCCGTTAGAGGGCGCATCACAGTGCACTTACGATGGTTGAAAAGGACTACGTATAATTTTTTTTTCAGTATATTTTTTCACTTTTTTGTAAAAATTTTTAAAACATGTTAAAGCAGTGGCGTATATAAGGGGGGCCTGGGGGGCCCGCTCCTCCCCTCGAAGCGATGATTTTTTTAGATATTTTGCACATATTTCATAAATACAAACATAAAATAGTAGCCCCCTCCCCCCAAACTGTTTTACCCCGAAACTTTTTTCTATATACGCCACTGTATTAAAGTAATAAGGAAGTTAAAAAGTTAGAATACGCTAAAGTAAGCCATTTTCAAGATATTTAATTGCAATAAAAAAAAAATTATGTTTAAATTATTAAATTAGCAGTATTTTAAAAAGTAACAATATTTTTTCAAAATAACATAAAAATAATAATAAAAAATAAAAATAACATAATTAAACAAATTAAAGGATTTTTTTGGCACCGGAATAAGATTCATTCGTGCCACACTGTGGCAGGCATGCCGCGGGTGGGCCACCCCTGCCCAAGCGCGGATTTGAGGGGGGGGTAACGTGATAATTACCCCCTAGAAAAAATGCACTTTTTGCTAATAATTAAAGGGAAAACAGGAAAATTACAACCCCCCCTAGAAAAAAATTATATTACTAATAATTTTTTCGTTGACTATTACTCCCCCCCTAGATTTTAGTCCAGATCCGCGCTGGCCTCTGCCCTACTGTATTATAGTTTTTTTAATATAGTTAACCGTTTTTTTCTTTGTTTCAGATTAAGTTAGTTATAAATATGCCTGTCACGAGGAGAGGCCGAGCTAGAGCTCGTGCGCAAGCCCGAGGGAGAGAGAGATTTCATCAATTTTTTGACGGTACGTAACTGTCCGGCAAGAATAAAATGAGGCGCAAAGGAGACAGTGGCGGATCCAGGATCCAGTGGCAGCAAACATCAAAAAAAAATTTTTTTGTGGTTTTTGATAGAAATTGAGGTGTGAAATTTGGTAGATAAAAGAGATTAATAGCGCCGCAGGCGAAATTTTAAAAAAAAATAAGCAGAATTTGTAACAAATTTTAAATAAGTGATGCTGCTAAACTAAAAAATAAGTTATAAGTTTGGAAGGGGGGGCGGGTCCCTCTGGCCCCCCTCTGGATCCGCCACTGAAAAGAGATGGCTCAACTCAATCTATCTCCCTCTGTTTACAGCACTTTTGTCTTAGTGGGTGGTATTCATTTTTAGAAAATTTATCATGATCAAAATTTTAATATTACAAGAAAACACGCCACCTACTACTTGTCTGGTACGTTTACAGTTAACAGGATGATTAGGCACGTTTCATACACTTTCTAAAATTCAAAACGAAACAGTGGCGTATCATTTACAGTTTTTTAGTTTTTTAATGAAACTGTGAGGAGTTCCAATTTTGAAGATATAACGAATTTAGTTGTTTTTTTTACTAGATTCGTACGTACCTACCTAATGATAAATAGGTAGGTGCCTATATAATATACTAAGTATAAAAGTTTTGAAAAAATATTTATTTTTAAGAAAAATAAGGTAAGGAGTTTTCCAGGTAAAAAGGGCGTAGGAGTAGTAAAATATAAAATTAATACCTAATAATGATACCTAAGAGAAAGATGGCGCTAATTGAAGCCATCTCTTTTGGGCCTCAGTTTATTCTGGCCGGACATAGGGTGTTGCAGATAAAAAAAGTAACTGGTCACACCCTGTACAGTTCGAAACGTGCCGGCTGCGCCGGACTACTGGAGTGTTTATTAATTTATTTATATTTATTTTATTGCAGCACTCAATTTGATGCCGGTGGTCAGACCACCTGTAGCACCACTACAAATACCAGAACTAGCAGCACCACCAGTAGCACCGGAACTGAGCCCCCCGGTGCTCGTGCCTGAAGTGGCGCCACAAGAACGTAAGTACTTACATAATATTATGTATAATGTACCTGTCCCAAATTAGACCATGCGCTACATAAGCCATGCGCTTAATAAGAACATGTGCTTAATAATGCCATGCGCTTAATAAAGTCATGCGCCTAATAAGGACATGTGCTTAATAAGGCCATGCGCTTAATAAGGACATGTGCTTAATAACACCATGCGCTTAATAAGGACATGTGCTTAATAAGGCCATGCGCTTAATAATTAAAAATACAGGGTGGGGAAAAAAGACCGGAACCCCTAAATATCTCAAAAACTAAGACATATATCAAAAAATGTTTCAAATATAAGTTGTAAGGCTTAATTTATTCTATTTAGTTGTCACATTGACTTTGACGTATCTGTCAGTTTCAAAGGATTATTCAGAGGTAACTTTAAAATTTTAAATGGAACCTCCTTGTTTTTTGTATTTCCATTTGTAGCCAGGTAAAATGGACGTTTAAATCCATTATGACATTTGACATCTACCTGTCATTTCATAGAAAAAGTAATAATTTTTATTTTACTCTTTAGTGACCTTAAACATGTGGAGATCAGTACCCTGATGATGTACAGAAGTGTCAACAAAGCAGTGACAGAAATTTTTCACGTATATATCTAAATTAGTACCCTTTTAAATCAGAATCAAATTGACAAGAATTATTTATTTTTATTTAGGGGTTCCGGTCTTTTTTCCCCACCCTGTATATGGATCCCTGACGGATTTTAAACCTTCCTAGCTGGCTTAGTAGCACACTTCAATTGAGTGGTTAAGTGCCAGAGTTGCCTATGCCACATTTATTATTAACTGAGATAATGCAAAAGAAAGATAGCCCTTGTTTTAAAAATGCTACTAATCGATAGCGTCTAATAGATGGCGCCTCTTTCGTAGTTAAAATTGTGGAATAGGCATGTTTGCCTCAGACAGAGGACCAGTTTGGGATATTTTATTAGCAATAATGACGGTTTTAAAAAAAAACTGGTTTAGGCAACTCTGGCACTTAACCACTCAATTGAAGCCCTGATAATATATCAGCCTTGAAAACAGTTTTTTGTGAATATCTCAGAAACTAAAGCTCTTAAGAAGTTTTTGGTTATAACACAAATTATTGAGCAAAGTGCAATCTACGATATTCCGAAAACCGTATATTGATACGATACTCCGTTAAAAAGTTAGCATTTTTTAAAGTTTTAATTGTCAAAAACCTCATTAGCATTAATGGATTAAATCGGTTTAGCGGTTTAGGAGCTATCGTGTTCCGGACAGAAATAAAATACACCCAAATAACACATTTTTGGCGTTATCTAAAAAAAATATTTTTCGTCGAAAATAATACCTTTTCTAGCCATTGCTACGCGGGCTAGGAAGGTAAAAAATAACCAAAAACAAAAATTAAATCTAAACTTTCTGAAATATTGCGAGGGGTCATCAGCTTTCAACAGTACTGTACAAATTTCACAACAGGACCTGACAGTACCACGACAGGACCCAACAGTACGCGACAGGACCCAACAGTACTCGACAGGACCCAACAGTATCCAACAGGACCCAACAGTACTCTACAGGACCCAACAGTACTCGACAGTACACGACATGACTCAACAGGGCCCAACAGGACCCAACAGTACTCGACAGGACCCAACAGTACTCGACAGTACACGACAGGACCCAACAGGACCCAACAGTACTCGACAGGACCCAACAGTACTCGACAGGACCCAACAGTACTCGACGGTACACGACAGGACCCAACAGGACTTAACCGTACTCAACAGGACCCAACAGTACACGACAGGACCCAAATCTTGTTGGACGCTGAACAAAATTTTAGGGTGCCGATGACCCCTCGAAATATTGCCATTTATGGTTTTAAGGCTAAACGCGGACATCTCAAAAACCACTAAACCAATCTAAATTTGGTTTTCGTTTTTATTAAGATGGGCTTTACTGTGACTCCCGTAAAAAGGTATTCGGGGGTATCCTGAAAGCTCGATAAAAAAGATTGTTGGTTTTTGATGCTGACATTATTCTTTTTAGAATAATATTATTACTTCGGAAACGTCCGACTACTAGAGTGTTTTCTAATTTATATTTATTTTTTTGCACCTCTAGATATGATACCAGGATTGAGACCTATATTACCACCACAACAAGCAGCACTACCTGCACTACCAGTACCACCAGTGCCCGTGCCTGAGGTGGTACCACCAGAACGTAAGTACATAATATAAATAAGCCTTACGCTTAATAAGGACATGCACTTAATAAGGCCATGCGTCTAATAAGGACATGTGCTTAAAATGGCCATGAGCTTAATAAGGATATGCGCCTAATAAGGTCATGAGCTTAATAATTTTTAAATAAATCGATCCATGACGGATCTGACCTTCCTAGCTAGCCTATTATCATACTTCAAGTGAAGCCATGATAATATATCAGCCTTGAAAACAGTTTTTTGTAAATATCTCAGAAACTAAAGCTCCTGCGACGTTTTTGGTTATAACACGAATTATTGAGCAAAATATAATGTCCTATATTCCGAAAAGAGTGTAATGATACAATGCTCCGTTAAAAAGTTGGCATTTTTTAAAGTTTTTAATTGTCAAAAAACTGGTATTATCATTAATGGATTTCGACTAAAATCTAATCAGCTTGGAAGAGTGTCGGGGAGCTATGATTTAGGAAAAAATAAGTTAAATTAAAATAAAAATTAAACAAAAATTCTGGCGGAGAATTGGCTGGCGGCAAATGGTCCCATTTTAATTTGGCTCCTTCTCCTCTGACATCTCTTACTTTTGTTTTATTTCTTATCCATTAATTCCGTTTTCTATCTGTCAGCTTTACATGTAACAGTTATCTTTCCATAGATCTTTGGGCTTTTGTTACCTTATCCATGTTTGATTTCGTAAGTGTCCAGGTCTGGGATCCATAGGTAAGTACAGGAAGGATACATTGGTTATACACTTTCGTTTTGAGGTACTGAGGATATTTTTTATTTCTTAATATGTAGCTTAATTTACCGAATGCTGCCCAGGCCAATCTTACTCGTCTCTTGATTTCAGCTGTTTAGTTTTCCTTTTTCAGTCTAATAAAATGTCCCTGTTATATATATTCGTCTACTTGTTCTATTTTATTTTGGTTTATTCTGACCGGAATATCTTCATATGTGTTTGTTATGATTTTAGTTTTGATGCAGTTCATACTTAAGCCTATATTTTTAGAAGCTGTATCCAGTTCTTCCAGCATTTTTATCAATTGTTCTTTCTTGTCTGTTATTAACAAAAAAAATATTTTTTATTGGATGGAAAGTTTCACCATCCAATCAGGATCAATCGCCCAGTTTCGCAAAGTTGCAGCAAAGTTTAAATATTTTAAACAATCACAAACATCCAAGTAGCTGGCCAAGATTCGAACCTGGGCAGCCCAGGTGTGCAGTAATTCTTGCTAACACTACGCAAAGGACGACGACAAAGTTTGAAATTGACAGAGCAATTTCTTGTTTCAGATGTCATTCAGATTAACATACGTAAAAGGAGAGTACCTGATAACGATGAGCCGCAGCCTGGGCCATCCGGCAGGCAAAGACCAAGGGTAAGTACCGAGCCGACCATACGTGACGTAATTTTCAATCAATGTGAGGTTAGGTCATAGATATCACGAGTCGTTAAATACCGAGATGAATTCCATCAAAGGAGCATGCGCCAAAATTAACGTCAAAATGTCTAATTTAAATTATTGGCGCGAATACCGTGATTGGCGCGAGCTCGAAGAGCTTAACGTATAATAAAAAATTCAAGGTATAAAATAATGGTCAATTCTAATTTTTAGGTATGATTTTATGTAGGTACCGGCTGGTTTTTTATAACCGGAGCACTGAGCAACTTTATCATTGAAAATAAAGGGCTATAATAAATTGTAGATTTTTTTTTGGTTAATTATGATGATGATAAACTTTAAAAGCCAACATAATTTTTTTCTATCCGTCACCATGTACAGGGTGTCCCAAATTCGATGTTTCGGGTATTTCTAGAGGGGCTAAAAAAACCTGATCAACCTTTGCGACACTCAAATTTCAAAAGAAGCTTAAAGGTGAAAATCGCATTTTGATATAGCAAGCCGTTTTTAAACTACGGGGTGTTTTTAAAAAGTCTGCATTTTGGGAAGGGGTCTATAACTTGTTTATTTATTAATATTTTTATTTCTGTGAAAACATTCTTTAGACACTTTTTTAAGAGGAATTCAACTGTTAAATTAAATTTCATTTGTCACGTTTAGTTTTTGAGATATCACATAAAATTAATTTTTCTTTATGGGATTAGTGGGATTTCTTTATATTTTTGTTTTTTTTTACCACATATTATAGTTTGCTTAATGGGTTTAAAATATTTTAATATTATAAAATTATAAAAATCAAAAAATAATAAAGAGGTGATTAAAAAATAAAAATAAAGAAAACAATAAAAAAAAATTAAAAATTAAAATATTGAATGTGATACATCATTTTAAAGGAAATTTTAGAGAGAGTTTTAGAGTTATTTATTTAAAAACCAAAAGAGATAAATAAAAACCGTTGACATCTGTCAATTCTCAAGAAAAGATCTATAAGAAAGCTATTTACACAAAAGCAAAATGCAGACAAAAACACACCGTAGCTTAAAAACGGCTTGCTATATCTAAATGTAGTTTTCACCTATAGGCTTCTCTTAAAATTTGAGCGTCGCAAAGGGGGCTCAGTTTTTTCTTTCTCCCCTAGAAATACCCGACACCACAAAAAAACAACGAATTTGGGACACCCTGTATAGGGTGTAAGATTCGTCTTTTCTTTTTGATTTCAAACATATACAATATCTATGTGCTGCGATTAATATTTTTTGAGGTATATGCAGTATTTCTTCTATATGCATTTCACGTTTATTTTGTTTTGCCATGGGAGTATTGACAAATTTAAATGCGCTAAATCTTAGAAAATGTTTATCGTAGCATAGACATACAGTAGAACCCCGATGACAGTGTTTATTTAAATTAAATTGGGCACTAAATAATTTGTTACACAACTTGCACGTCACCGGCATTTTCACAGAACAAAAACGACGAATTTTCATCAAAAAGAACTGGGAATTATTAAAGTTTTGCTGTATAAAACCATACTGAAATATCTCTCAGTTGATTGGTTGGCAGAAGTGACAGATCAACGCTTGCGCACGTCTTGGAATTCATCTCGGTATTTAACGACTCGTGATCTGACAATCGACTATTTTGTAGTGGTCGGATACTATCGATAGCACTATCGATATTATCGATAGTTAGTGACTATCAAAAACTATCGATAGTTTTCAAGAACCATCGATAGTTTTTAAAATCGCTGGTTTTTAGTATTTTTCAAAATAATTTTCACGAGAATCCTTTCAAAACACTAAAAAAAGAAAATATTAATTAAAGTTTATTAGCAAGCAAATAATGATTGCCTCCATCAATTTTATCATGTCTCTGAGACAAACTAGAAAAAAATCACGCGATGCAATTACGGGGAATCACAGGATTCAATTACTTAGTGTACTTTTCCTTGCTCCAAGCCTTAGATTTTTTTACATATTTTCTACATATTTCATGATAAAATACAAAAAATAGCTTAAAATTTGACATCATGAGGCTTTGCCCCCCCCCCCCCCCCCAAGAGGCCTCATGTAGAAAAATAAATTATTATTTAGTCACTATAATATACAATGGAAGTCTCAAATTTTATTTTTGCTAATATTAGGGACTTATTGGATTAAAACCTGAACTTATTTTAAAATCGACCCTATGGTGACAGATTTACATATAAAAAGCAGCTGCTCTCTTTCAAAATTCGGCCTTTGTGTACTTAAAAACCGGATTTATTAGTGCCGGTATTTATTAAATGAAAGTTAGGGTCTGTATTAAGTATTAAATTTGGCTTTGGTATGTCAATTTTGAGAGGCCAGCTGTTAGTTTTCTGTCCAAATGTGTCAGAATAAAGTCGATTCTAAAATAAAGTCAGATTTTATTCCAATAAGTCTCTATTAAGTTTAAGGAAGTGACCTCTAGTTTAAACTTGTCCAAATAAAACTATAATTTAGTCACGGATCACCCAACAAAAACCTGTGATTAATCTGGCATTTATTATTGTTTAAGGTTCGATCACCACTACGACCGATTTTAGAAGAGTCAGAACCAGAGGAAGAGCGGCCTGAGCCAGAGGTAGAGCGTCCTGAGCCAGAGGTGGCTGCACCAGCAGCAGCACCTGTTAGAGCCCGAAAGAGGAGAAAAACTGGTAAGTTATTGTTGTAAAGAACTTCCTTCTTACGCGTTTTACAAATTATTTTTACAAAAAATGTTGTCTTTTTCAAATTGTTTAAAAAATTCAAACATTTTCAAAAATCTAAAGAGTTTTCTAAACAAATTGTTTAAAAAAATATAAAAAAGAAGTCAAAATTTTCAAAATTTTTTAAAAATCTTAAACGTTCACATTTTTTTTAAAAACTCTTTAAAATGAATCTTACTTACTATTTTCTTCTCTTTTTTTAGAACTTGAGAGACTAACAGAGGAGGCAGAGCTCTTCACAATTATGTTTGACAGACGCCGGCGCCACAATCGTAAGTACTATGTGGATGTTTACTTCTTCTTCTATATGTCTACGAAATTTTGAAAATATTTAATATTTTCACTTTTCAGTTATTTTAAAAAAACTCCAAAAATTTTAAAAAAATTTACAAAAATTCTCAGTATTATAAATATTTTCACACAAAATTGAAAATTTTCTTTTTAAAAATTTGAAAATCTTCCAAAAATCAAAAAAATTTGCAAAATTTCTCAAAGTTTATATAAATTAAAAAATTAAAAATGGCACTGAAGAACTGTTTTCGAGATTACGGAATCTTTTCCAAAAATATTTAAATGGAGCTGTAGTACCAACTGAGTGGAAAACGTCATATATATCCACAATACACAAAAAAGGAAGAAAAGATATTTGTGACAATTATAGAGGTATATCTGTAACTAGTACGCTAAGCAGAATATATGGCAAAATAGATATGGAGGCAGAAGAACAAGCTGGTTTCAGGGCGGGTAGATCGACTTCAGATCATCTCTTTTGTATAACCCAAGTTATTGAAAAGAAACTGCCATACGGACAAGAGCTGCATCTGCTTTACGTAGATTTGCAGAAGGCATATGATAGTATACCACTAAATCTACTTTGGAAAGCGACAAGACAAACATAAGCGTACAACTAATTAAGGCCATCAAAGAGTTATAACGCAATAGTAAGGCAGAAGTTAAAATAAAAGCAAAACTAACCAAAGGCTTTCGAGTAAATAAAGGTCTTAAAGAAGGTTGCTGTATCTCACCTACGCTCTTCAAGATATATTTGGAACAAGTCCTTAAAGTCTGGAAGAGAAAATGCCAAAACATGGGAATTCCGTTGGAGGCTCAGGATTATGACGATCTCGAATATATGACACGAAAACTAATAGAAGAGTACAATAAGTGGGGACTAGAGGTTAATATCAATAAGACAGAGTATATGTGTATTGGTGGAACGAAACAGGATCTAATCTTAAATATTGGGCAGCGAATTCAGTCCTGTGATGAGAATAAAAATTACAGCTGACGGAACACTAGACAAAGCTATAAAAGAGAGAAACGTACAAGGAAGGAAAGCAATAACTTTATTAAATGGAATAATTTGGGACCAAAGTATATCAAAACATAACAAAAATCTTATATATAACATCATTGTAAAAAGTATTATTACATACGGCTCAGAAGTATGGCCAATCAAAGATAGAACAGAAAAAATGCTTTCCGCTACGGAGATGGACTATTGGAGAAGAGCAGCAGGGAAATCAAAAAGAAAAGAGTTACAAATCAAAGAATAAGTGTTTGAACGTACTTTAGTGGATGATATAAGAACAAAACAACTGGTATGGTACGGACATGTACAAAGAATGGATGATGAAAGAATACCTAAACATATATTACAATGGAAACCAACTGGCCGAAGAAAACGAGGAAGGCCGAGGAGAAGCTGGAGAGAAGGAATAGACAGTGAAATAAGAATAAGAGGCCTAGATGATGAGTTATGGGCAAACAGAAACGAGTGGAGATTGGGTATCGGAAGACGTAGAACGTTGTGAAACCGATAAATATATATATATAAAAAATAAAAATAAAAACATCTAAAAAATTTTTAAAATGTTTAAATTTTGAAAATCTTCTTCTAAAGTTTTTAAAAATTTTTAAATTTTCAAATTGTTTAAAAAACCTAAAAGTTCATATATATATATATTTTTTTGTTTTCAGGCGGCCAATACACTCCAGAGACTCCATCGCCGCTAGGATCCCCACGACTACGCACACCACCACCTATCGTTGAACCTCACAGGATACCAAGCCCACCAACTCCAGCGGCCACCACCAGTCCATCTTCGTCAGAGAGGGAGGCTTCACCTCCCTCTCCACCTTTACCTGCTGCTCCATCATCTCCGTCATCCAGTCCATCTTTGTCAGAGAGGGAGGCTTCACCTCTACCACCTTTACCTGCTTCTTACTTACCTTCGTCATCTTCATCATCTTCATCGACACCTCCGGCGCCAGCTTCACCAGAGAGGGAGGCTACTCCAGAGAGGGAGGCTACTCCAGAGAGGGAGGCTACTCCAGAGAGGGAGGCTACTCCAGAGAGGGAGGCTACTCCAGAGAGGGAGGCTACTCCAGAGAGGGAGGCTACTCCAGAGAGGGAGGCTACTCCAGAGAGGGAGGCTACTCCAGAGAGGGAGGCTACTCCTCCACCAGCGCCGGTACCTGAAGCTCAACCTCCTTCTCCCCCCCCATCCCCTCCCGTAGGTGGTGGCCCACAATGGGGACGTAGAGGTCCTGGAGGACGATTAAGAGAACAACGGATGCTGCGTGAACCATATCGTAAGTATTATTTTATTAATTAAAAAATTTCAAAAATTGTGAAAATTTTAATTTTTTTCAAAAAAACCTAAAATATTTTTAAAACCTTTCAAAAATTTGTAAACTTTTAAATTGTTTCAAATAGACCTAAAATTTATAAATGTTTCCAAACATTCTCTACTACTACTACTATGTCGGTTTAGAACGTTTTTCTACGTTGTCCGACGCCTATTTTCCACTTCCTTCGATCCTGACAATCATCCTCTGTCAGATTTTTTTGACTCATTGATCTTTGGATTGACTGTTGCCATTCTAGTTTAGGACGCCCTCTTTTTCTGCGCCCTATTGGTTGCCATTCTAGGACCTGCTTTGGTAATCTTTCGTCGTTCATCCGTTGTACATGGCCGTACCATATCAATTGCCTTTTAGTGATATCATCCGTTATGCTTCCCTCGATTCCCATTCTTTCTTTTATGATCTCATTTCTTATGTGATCTATTCTAGATATTCTCATTGATCTTCTTATTGCATCCATTTCGACACTTTCCATTTTTGTTTCGTATTTTTCTGTTACGCGACAAGTCTCTATTCCATACAACAGCGTGCTTTTGACCATTGTTTCATATATGTTAAATTTTACATTCTTTTTTATCTCTCTGCTCCATAAAATACTGTTAAGACATCCAATAACTTTTTTTGCTTTTACTATTCTTTTTTCCAATTCTTTACAGTCTGTTCCTGTCTTATCAAATGTGACACCCAAGTATACATACTCATTGCATGGAGATATTGTTTGTCCATTTTCTAGTACTAACTCACTGGATTCGTTTCCAATACATAAGTACTGTGTCTTGTCCACGTTCACTGTTAATCCCCACTTTTGGTATTCTTCTGTTAACTTTCTCATCATATACTCCATGTCTTCTTTATCATTAGCCACAATTACTTGGTCGTCAGCAAACTGTAGTGTGTATATGGTAAATCGGTCGTTGAGTTGTATTCCCATGCCGTGCACTTTACGTTTCCAGTTTTTTAGAGCTACTGCGATATATATTTTAAAAAGTGTTGGAGAGATACAACATCCCTGTCTTAAGCCTTTTGTTACCAGGAATTCTTTTGAAAGTCAATTTCCGATTTTAATTTTAGATTTTGACCCTTTGTATAGTTCTTTTATCGCTTTTATGTATGTATGATTGATATTAGTTTGCTCTAACACTGTCCATAATTTTTCTACTCGAACGATATCATATGCTTTTTGTAGGTCTACAAAGGTAACATGAGTCTCTATATTTCTGGCGCTCCTTTTCTCAATTACTTGTTTAAGACAAAAAACATTATCACTACAAGATCTGCCTGCGCGAAACCCACTTTGTTCTTCTTCTTCTTGTTCATGAAAATCATTCTCTATTAGATCTCTAAGAATCCTACCGTACAATCTACTTAGAGTACTGGTTACTGAAATTCCTCTGTAATTGTTGCAATCCAGCTTGTTTCCTTTTTTATGTATTGAGGATATGAATGCAATTTTCCAATCATTAGGTACTGGATGTCCGTTTATGCATTGGTTAATAATATATGTGAGATTTTCGAGTAGTTTCTCTGATCCATATTTAAGCATTTCAGCATATATTCCCCCAGGTCCGCTAGCTTTTCTGGATTTAAGCTTTTTAATATTATTCTTTAGCATTTCTTTGTTGATGATTACTTCCTCTCCATGTCCTTCTATATCTCTTCTCGAAGAGGCTGCCAGATATTCGGGTCTCGTCTGCTGCAGCGTCCCTTGTAGTGTTCTGTCCATTGTTCTGGTTTGATTATCTGGATGTTTACTTTTTCTTTTGTTGGGTTTTTTACTGTAGAAATGAATTTCCATACTTCAGAACTCTGTCTACCTCCTACGTGTGTATTTATGTCGTGGCACTTGCTCTCGAACATTTCATTTTTTTCTGTGCGTATCAAATTTCTTAGCTGTCTTCTGGTTTCCCTGTAGATTTCTAGGTCTCTTTGCTCCTTAGTATTGAGCCATTTCAAGTATGTGCGTTTTTTCTCTTTGACCATTTCCTGTATTTTGTCCGTCCACCACATCTTCCTGTTATTTCTATTATCTTGGTATCCAACAGCTTCGTTACTTGCTTTCTTCAAGCTTTTTATTATGTTTGTATATATCTTTTCAAATGAGTGATTTGTGTTTGTTAATTTTTCATCTAATCGGCTCATTTTTGCAATAAAAAAAAATTTTTTTGTCAAAAACGTACATAATTCACTTTTTATTAGTCTTCTTTTGTCTAAATCAGTATTTTGTTTTTTTCAGGATTTCATTATCCTGGAGGTATCTGGGGCTTTGAGCCACAGTGGGCTCCAGATCAGGCACCACCACAACGTCGCCGTCACCTGCGCCGTTAGGTAAGGTTTTTTTTAAAGGTTTTTGTCCTGAACTGAGCTAGAACCGCCATATTCAATTTATAAAAAAAATCCAAGTCAGAAAGTCTCAAATTTGGAAAATTTTATTGATTATCTTCTACTCTACTATATCGGTTTAGAACGGTTTTTTCCTCCTTCGATCCTGACAATCATCTTCTGTCAGATTTTTTTGACTCATTGATCTTTGCCTTTTGTCATTCTAGTTTAGGACGCCCTCTTTTTCTGCGCTCTATTGGTTGCCATTCTAGGACCTGCTTTGGTAATTTTTCGTCGTTCATCCGTTGTACTTGGCCGTACCATATCAGTTGCCTTTTAGTGATGTCATCCGTTATGCTCCCCTCGATTCCCATTCTTTTTTTTATGATCTCATTTCTTATGATGTGATCTATTCTAGATATTCTCATTGATGTTCTTATTGCATCCATTTCGACACTTTCTATTTTTGTTTTGTTTTTTTCTGTTACGCGACAAGTCTCTATTCCATATAACAGCGTGCTTTTCACCATTGATTATCTTCTTTTGTTTAAATTTTGTCTTGCTTCTTTGTGTTTCTTTTTCATGTTCTCTTCTCATATGCTTCTTTGTCGACCATGTCTTGGCAAAAGCTTGGGGGGTAGGGTTTGGGGGGTAGGGGTTGGGGGGTATGGGCACCAAACATTTTTGTGTGTGTGTGTGTGTGTGTGACTGCGTCTCGAACATATATATCCTTAAGTTCCAAACATTATAGCGGAAAGATCCGGAATTTATTTGTGAGTGAGTGTGTGCGTGTGCCTGATGTGTCCTCACAACGTTAGTGTCCTCACAACGTAACAAAAACTGGTAAATTTTTTTGACTGTCGTGTGTGTCTGTTGAAGAAACCTTGGCATATAAAAACAAAAATAACTTGAGTGAATGTGACGTGTGGATGTGTGTGTAGGTACTCAATAATTCGGATTGAGGGTATCTACCAAGATTGACTGAGATCCCCGAAAGCTTGTAACGAGGAGCTAGGTAGTCTTGCAGAAAAATAATAAAAACCCCGTATCACGTTCGTTGCAGCGGTCATGCAGCGCTCAGACAAATGGTCCCTGAAAGGAGAATGCATGGTGTCATCCCTTATGGAAAAAACACCGGGGAAACTTCAATCCTCAGGCGCTGACAGATTCTCCAACAGAGAAGGACACAAGCTCTCCTCCAGAATGCGTCCTCGTAAGCTCACCCCTATCGGGGGAGCCGTCTCCAAACATTGACCGTCGATCTGTGGTTCCTTTAAAGGGGAAATAAGGTAGTAAGAGTACATAAAGGTGGTTTGACTTCCAAACTTGGTTTAGTGTTCTTCGGGAATTTTGGAGCGGGGGTCTCATCGTTTTGGTGGGGCCCCGGTTCCATAGTTAGGGTTGGCGAATCGTCCCCGCGGAATCGCGATCGAGGAATAAAACAGGACAGACTCACGACCGACAGACATACAATGACATTGACTTTACAGGACTTCGGTTTTGACATACAGACAAGACCCACCGACATACGGACATACTGACGTAGACCTGGACATCGCTTGCGACGTGGTCGCGGTTTCGCGATCGTCCGTCTTGTGTGGGTCTGTTAAATATCGGGTCCAGCGCTCGCATTGGTCCAAGGGGACCCCGCGTCGTTTCTTGTGTGAGTGTGCTGTGTAAGTATGTCCGTTCGCGGTTTTTGTGGGCCATTTATCCCTTCTATCCCTTTAATCCCATTTACCCTTATCCCAAAAAAAAAACCTTCCCTTCTCCCACAAACCTTACCTCAAAAAATGGTTCACAAAAACACCCCGAAACTCGTCCCGTCAAAAACGCGACTCGCGATGGGTTGGGGTAGGTTAAGTTAGCTTAGGGACCGAAGAAAGAAAATAAACCGAGTTTGGAACCAAACCTTTTCCGCTGGTGAAAGAGGTGATTCTTTCATCGGTGAATTTGTACTCTTATTACCTCATTTTCCGTCAAAGGGAACTACAGGTCAACAGTCAATGTCTGGAGAGGGTTGATTCTGTTTCACCCCCGATAGGGGTGAGTGAAGAGGTCGCATTCTGGAAGAGAGCTAAAAGACGTCCTTTTCTGTTGGAGAATCTGTCGGCGTCCTGGGTTGGGGTTTTCCCAGTGTTTTTTCCTAAGAAGGGGATGTCACCATGCACATCAGAAGGGACCTGTCGTCTGAGCCTCCATTGACGTTGCTGCGCAATGTGATACGGGGAGCTGCAAGACTTCCGCGAGCCTCGGGACCAAGTCTAGGGAGTGTGAATGAGAAAAACTAAGGATGAATGAAACAAAATAATGAATGATAAATAAAATAATTATTTAAAACAAAAGCCAAGGTTTAGAGGTGTGTGCCTGTTTGTGTGGTAAAATATAAATTAAACAATGTTAGTATTGGAGAAAAGGCCGTAGGCAAGGGGGACACGTGTGTTTGTGGGTGAGTTTTTTATGGACTTTTAAAGATGCTTGAATTTAAAATTTGGACAAGGATGTTCGGGATTTGAGTGTTTGTATGTCTGTCTGTGTGTTCAAGTTTCTATCTATCTATCTTTAAACCTTCTTCGATCCATCTTTGGATATAGGCTTCTCACAATATCTTCCACTCTTCCCTGTCTGTCGCCGTGTTCATCCATCCAGCTCCCGCATGTTTCTTCAAATCGTCCGCCGATCTCATTTGTGGTTTTTCTCTACTTCTTTTATTTTTCCAAGGTCTCCCGTTTATATTATGACCGGTAAACTTCCATTTTAATTTTGCTACTTCTCCTCTGACATCCCTTACTTTTGTTTTATTTCTTATCCATTCATTCCTTTCTCAAGTTTATTTCTGATTAAATTGGGTATTTTTCTTTCGTCGCATTCTTCTTATTTGCACAACAAAGTCTACTCTTTTCTTTTCTTCTTCTTATTTTCTTTTGTTTTTTCATGGTTAAAAATTAATAAAACCAATCTACAAAAATGGTTCAGATAAAAAATTGGATGCTACTGCTAACAGAATACTACTTTGTTTGTTGGTATTTTGTTAGTGTGTATTCTTCAATTTTTCTAGAACAATTTTTATAGATTAGATTTATTAATTTTTTATATAGAAAATAATCAATAAAATTTTCCAAATTTTTTTGGTTTTACTGTGAATAGATGTCTGACAGTATGTCTGATTGTGTGTAACCTTTCTTGTTTTATTTGACCTGGTGGAATTAAAATATTGGATTGAAAGTTTTGGCTGGATTCTTGGTAATTTTGTTATCAAGTATTCAGTCAGAATTATCAACCCAATTTTTTGTCTTCCTTTCAGTTTTTTTACTTTTGCGGTTTCGCCGTAGGCAATGTTTTTTGACTATGGCGAAACTGCAAAAGCTAAAAAACTGACTTTTCGTGTTTTTTTTTTGGTTTTAATATAATAAATACAAATTCTTCAATAATGTCACACTTTTTTGTGGATTCTAACAACTTTTTATTTTGATATTGTTGGAGAATTTGTATTTATTATATTAAATTAGTTTAAAATGGCGGTTCTCAATAATAGGCGACGGTATTCACCCGATTTTTGACATTTTAGGGCAATGAGTCCTTTCTTTTTTGACGTCTCACTGTCAACTTGTGGCATTTTCGCGAGAAAATGTCATAAGTTGATAGTGAAACGTCAAAAATGAAAAACTTGACTTTGACAGCTCTTGGATTTTTTGTTAAAATTTGACGGACAATAATTAATAGTCACAAACTTTGTCTACTTAGTATTTTTACAGTATTAAGTAAACAGGTTTGTTACTGTTAATTCTTAGCCGTCACGTTTTATCAAAATACCAAAACATTTTTTGACTTAAGTTAGTTTTAAGGCTAGTTTCACGACTAGTCCTAAAACTGATTTAAGCCAGAAAATGTTTATTCTTTCTCTCGATCTTGACAATCCCTCTCCCTAGCATTATTAGGTTTAAATTCTATTATTAGTTAAGTTTATTTAGTGTGATGAGAGTTTCTATAAGGTCCTCAGACCACGGCTCAGGTTTGAGGACTTTGTAGAAACATCTCATCTCACATTATTATATAGTCTATTTCATATATATTCTTATTATTATTATTCATATTCATATTAAATTTCTTAGTTGTGTTAGAAGTTTCTATGAAGTTCTCAGACCACGGCTCAGGTGTGGGGACTTTATAGAAACTTCTCTATCATATTTCTTATTCATATCTTTCTTATTCATTTGTTTCTTATTCTTCTGTCTTTTGAAAGGGTAGATATATTTTCCAACCCGTGTTTGGAATCTTAAGGTCTGAATCTACCCTTTCATAAATGTTCTTATTCTTCTCTATCACATTTCTTATTCATATCTTTCTTATTCCTATTCTTGTTCTTTTGTCTTTGGAAAGAGTAGATATATTTTCCAACACGTGTTTGGAATCTTAAGGTCTGAATCTACCCTTTCATAAATGTTCTTATTCTTTGTGTGTTTTCTGTGTCCTATTATAGAAACGGGTAGGTATTCGTGGGTAGAAGACAGACCAAAAAGAAACTAAGGTACCTTTGGCAACGTTTCGGATTTAATTAATCCTTTTTCAAGTCTCAGATAGAAATGTTTCTTGGATCCATAAGTACAGCGAACAGGGGTAAATGTTAATCGAAGAATATTTCACTTTAAAATTGTATAGTTTTTTTGTTTATACAATTTTAAAGTAAAATGTCCTTGGATCAACATTCACGCCTGTTCGCTGTACTTATGGACCCAAGAAACATTTCTATCTGAGACTTGAAAAAGGATTAATTAAATCCGAAACGTTGCCAAAGGTACTTTAGTTTCTTTTTGGTCTGTCCTCTACCCACGAATACCTACCTATTCTTATTCTTATTCATATTAATATCACTATTCTTATTCATATTATTATCCCGGTTGTTTTGGGATAGGTGTTTGGTGTTGGTGGGGTGTTTTTTTTTTGTTGAAAGGGTAGATATATTTTCCAACGTGTTTAGAATCTTAAGGTCTGAATCTACCCTTTCAAAAAAACAAAAAAAAAAGTACAAAAAAAAATAAAAAATACAAAAAAATTTTAAAAATAAAAAATCCAAAAAAATTTTAAAAATAAAATCCAAAAAAATTTAAAAATTAAAAAATCCAAAAAAGTGTTCGTGGGTATTGTACTTTGGCTGGTACATTACATTTTCTACACCCACTTGTTCATTTCTTTGAGGTTCAAAAAAAAAAATCCGTGTGGGGTTCTTTGTTGGTTTTCCCCCATCGGACGCGTCCCCGGGTGGCGGATAGGGGCCACCCGGGTTGCATGATACATTATGTATCATGCATCATGTATCATGCAACGCGGGGGGATACACTACATTTAATTTTTTTCATATAAAAATTAAATGTAGTGTACGCGGACCAAAAAAAACCAACTTTTTTTTTTTGTGATTTTTTTTTGACGTTTTGCGGATTTGATTAAATTTTTTGTGCATTTTTGTTTTCAATTTTTCAGTTTTTCAATTTTTCAATTTTTCAATTTTTCAATTTTTCGATTTTTCATTTTTTCAATTTTTCAATTTTAAAATTTTTCAATTTTTCACTTTTTCAATTTTTCAATTTTTCAATTTTTCAATTTTTCAATTTTTCAATTTTTCAATTTTTCAATTTTTCAATTTTTCAATTTTTCAATTTTTCAATTTTTCAATTTTTCAATTTTTCAATTTTTCAATTTTTCAATTTTTCAATTTTTCAATTTTTCAATTTTTCAATTTTTCAATTTTTCAATTTTTCAATTTTTCAATTTTTCAATTTTTCAATTTTTCAATTTTTCAATTTTTCAATTTTTCAATTTTTCAATTTTTCAATTTTTCAATTCTTCAATTCTTCAATTTTTCAATTTTTCTTGGGTAAAATCTCTTCCAATGGTGTAGCCAGAGTTGTTTTATATAAAAACATTAACAAATATAGTTGCAAAACAATTGTGACATTAGTAGATATATTTCTTCTATCTCTCACTAAAATAGAATGTAAAAAATCTTCAGTAAGCAAGATTCTTACACGCAACAATAAATTATGTAATTAAGGCTACGCCACTGCTTTTTCCATCAATCTCTTTATCCTCTTGACAATGACAATGACATATTGACATATTTCAAACTCGCGGACACATTTAAAACTCGCGCGTAGAATTTATAACGCCTATAAAAGCAGGGCTGTGTTCGAGAATGAGTATATAAAGGGCCAAATATAGTACCTACATTAGGTATACCCAAACAAAGGTGTTTTTTAAAAGCACCCCATTTTAAAAAAAGATTGTTATTAATACTTTAAATGTTTTGGGTATGTTCTATGATAATACATACATAGATGTTATTTATTTTGTAAATAAAAATTAGATAAATATTGAATAATGTTTTGGGATGCCTCAGAATTATTTTGTTCTCTCGCAGCCCTGCAAAAAAGCTCAGTTCAGGTTGGTTTATGGTAGAATTGTAAGTGGCTTGTCATTTTTTTCAAGTTAAGGGTGGTTCAGAACGTGGTTAATTGATAAAACCCCAACTATGCTGACCAGTGACCCATATAAAGTTATTATTAATTTTTCAAAAATTTAATATGTAAAAACATATATTTTCCTAAGTAATCATTCTGTATTTTGAGTTCTAGAACTGGAAACTTATAAAAAAGAAGATAAAAATCATATTTCTTCTTGTTAAAGGTCGCTGGTCCTTTTTGTGACGTAATAAAATCGAAATATTTTAGGACAAAGTGTAATAGTGGCTATTGTTTTTGTCCGTCACACATGTTTTTCCGTAGTTGGGGAAAAATTAGACAAATCGTTTAAAAAGGGCTCTAGATTGTTTTTTTATATAAATATGGTATTTTATTTTCTTATTTTTGATTATATTAAAATGACGTTTGGTGATACACAATGTGATACCAAAATAAAGATACATAGATTAATATTAAAAACAATTAAAAAAAAAACACTAAAAATGAGGTAGGGTTACCATTTCTTCGAAGGATAAAAAATAGGACTTATTATATTAAAAGTCCATTAAAGGTCTTCAAATGAATAAATTTGTAATTTTTTTAAAATCGCAAATATAAGAAAATATAAGGTTTAAATAAACTGGAAATTTAGAAATAAAAATTATTCCTAATATTCAAAAATTGGGAAACAGGTTTAAATAAGATTTTTTTACTCAGACCAACACATAACAAATACAAAATATTAGAAAATAGTCCAAGGATTTGAATTTGAATTAAACGAACTATATTGTTTAGAAATCTACTTAAAGAACAAAATGATTTTATTTAATAAAATAGTGTGCAGGTTCTGAGAAAAATTCAAAACGATGGTAACCCTAAAATGTTCTGAACCACCCTAATATGGTATATATAGTGTCTATTAATGATACACTATTGCGATCTTTCACAATTTATTTTGCTATCTGTCAAAAAAGGGCTTGTCTATAAATCCTCTCCTGATTGTCACACCCGTCATAAGAAAAATGAGGTCTCATGCAAAGGAGAAACTCATATATTTAAAAAAAATTTAGTTGGTAACATTTTAGTGTAAAATAACACATTGAACAAGCAATATACTAGTTTTGAATAAATTGGTATATGCCCCCTCTAGAAAAATTGTTCATACGTCACGTCAAAGTGTCTTTGAAAATTTCCTTTTTAACAGGAATGGACTATAAAATCCTCCCTGGATTATCAGATCCCAACATATTAAATTTTATTATACTTCAAGTGAACCCTTCAAACTTAAAACGACATGAGAATAGAAATCTACAAAAATAGTTTTCAGCAAAGTGCCTAATCTGGCCCACTTGCCGAACCTAAGGGTCAACCCCTTACTTTCAGCAATCAAAGCATTGTAAAGAAGTTAAAAAGACACAAGATAATAAATCTTTAAAAAGGGGTTTTAATTTAAAGTTTGTAAAAAACAAACTTGGAAAAAACCTTCTCAAAATGTACCAAAAAATAAAAAAAGGCGACGGGTGTGACTTTTCGTCCATTTAATAATTAAAAAGTACCTAAAATTTAATATAGAATTCCTTTAAAAAAAAACTGTTACGTTCCAGATGATACAAAAATTCAGTGGCGTACATACCTATCCATATCTAAATCTTTCATTTACTAAATCTAAAAAAAACTGCTTATACCTTGTTTCCCCCTTCTAAAGAAGTTGAGTAGATGAACCTCTGTTAAATCTAAAAAGAACTACGCATACTGCATCCTTTCTAGAGAAAAAGAAGTAGCAATTGATTTACTAAAAATGGTATAGTAATTATTTGAATTTCTATCCTCTTCCCAACTTTTGTACGCCACTGATTTTTCTTCTTGGATCTTTTTGTATTTTTGATTATTTTCTCTGATTTATAATCAATGCTTGGAACCCCCGACACCAAAAATAGGTGCTGCTCCAATTTGGATATTTCTGTGAAGGTACATTTTTGCCTTCCTAGCCCGCGTAGCAATGGCTAGGGAAATCGTGATGTCTGTCTATGTGTGTATATTATTTCTGTCCGTAACATGATAGCTCCTAAACCGCTGAACCGATTTTCATAAAATTTTCAGGTAAAATAGAGTTCGACACTCTTACGAGCTAATTAAATTTTGGTCGAATTCCATTAATGCTAATGACAGTTTTTTGACAATTAAAAACTTTAAAAAATGCTAAATTTTTAACGGAGCATCGTATCAATACACTGTTCTCAGAATATAGTAGACTTGTTGTTATAACCAAAAACTAGGAGCTTTAGTTTCTCAGATATTTACAAAAAACTGTTTTCAAGGCTAATATATATTATCATGGCTTCACTTGAAGTGTCAGATCTGTCATTAATCCATTTATTTTTTAAAGGGAGAATGTATATAGGTGGTCCACAATTGTTAAGAAATGGGATATTTATTTAAAAATTGTTGTTTAAACGATTTTGAACCATTCGTATTTTCGTCCAATTGATTTATACTGAGTATTTAGTCTTAGATTCAAACGCTTAAACTTTTTTAATTAAAATAAAAAAACAAGATCTGCTTGATCTTCACCACGTTTAGACTCAATTTTAAGAAGAAGATTCTGGGTTTTAACTAAACATAAATACAAATAAATTTAAAAGAAAATGATTTTTAAAATAAAAATCATAATAATTTCGTTTTAGGGGTACAAGCAAATTTAAACAAAAAACCAGAGAGTGCTACAAATTTAACTTAACATTCATAGCCACCTTTCGTATCCCATATTGCGACTAAAAAAAATTCGCCTTATGGTTACTTCCTCATTTTTGACATTTCTGGGCGTATTTGAGGTTTAACAGCAAAAGTCATTTCTATGACATTTTGCTTAACCCTTTTTTTTGGGGTTCAAAAAGGTAGGGGGGAGGAGTCCTTGTATTTTTTGTTACCATGTACAATATTCCTGTATATGAGTCCCCTGTATATATGAGGCAATCATGTTCTTTTGGGCTGCGGTATATCAATACTCATCCCCGGAGCGAGGCTCCGGCAAATGTTGGTGGCGTATAGTATATCGTAGTAAATGATCAACAAAAAAAAAGATGATCAACTGTGAACCATGTAAGAACATGCGCCATCATCCCTCGAGCTGCTGAGAAAGGGTATGTCTGTACATGGGACAAAATGGAGTACTAAGCTTGGGAATGGGTTGAATTGACAATGTCAAAATGGCGGTAAGTTTAGAATGGAAGATGGAGAGAATGTTATTTTTGAATTTGTTGTGTTCTTTGGTTTAATCAAATAATAGAAACAAAAATTAAAGTTGTTGCTTGGCCCCACCCCCAGAATTTTTGACTCATCTTTGAGTTTAACCTTTGGTTTGTTGTCAAAAAAATGATTTGTTAAATTTTCGAACGTTTGAATTGAGTGCTTCATATCTTTAGTCAAATTAGTTGGGCGAAAGAATTGATTTAGTTACGTTAAAACAACAGCCTGGTAAAATTTCTCAAAAAAATATAGTTGGACCAATATTTTTTTTAATCCCTAAAATTATTTTGAAATCGTAGGCCAAGAAACTTTGGCATTATTTCTTACAGTACCACATCATTAAAAAGTATTTTCTTAGAATACTTGCAACAACATAAGTTTTCAAAAACTTTATAATTAAAAATAAAATAAATATTTTTATAAGAAAATTAAACTGTTTTTTACAGAAGAATTAAAATATTTTAATTATATAGGTATATACATAAGCTTTAAAAAACTTTATAATTAAAAATAAAGTAAATATTTTTACAAGAAAATTAAAATGTTTTTCACAGAATTGTTTCCAATGGACAGCATTTCTTAAATATATATGAATGAATACATGAATATAGTTATTATGATTCCTTATCTAAAAATAACTATCTCTATCTATTATGGTGAGAACTGAACTGAACTTAAGTCGAAGGTTTTCCTTCTATATCAAAAAAAAATTACATCACAATAATCTGACATGATGTCACTTTAAAATTCTTGGATAATTATGGCCCAGAGCATTCTGTATTTTTCTATAAATAATGAAAACTTGAGATATCTATCTTGTAATTGGGAATCAAACAAAGCCCGATTTATACCTCATTTTCTTTGTAATCTCGTAATATGTGTAGTGGGGTAACCATAATCATAAAATAATTTAAACTTTGACTAATGTTCCCTCTGTCCCTGGCATTTCTCTTTGTAGACTGGGCCATAAATATAGTCCGACTACAAAATTCTTATTCTTATCTATTTTGTTTTTAACCTCGCAAAATATGTAGTCGGGCAAAACTTTTGAATTTTTGATTATCTGGAAAAAACAGTTACTAGGAATCTGGAAATTTAGTGCTTTTATTTTTTTCTAAAACCCTTGAAATTCAATATTATAAATCTCTAAATTATGAAAAAATAGAGAAGCCCGTACTTGATAAATAGTATAAAGTTTTGACCATAAAGTTGTTATGATTTTATAGTGTATTCAATAAATTTTTTTTAAATACTTACATTTAAAAAAAGTACACTGGCGATATAAAAAAAATGGAAAGAAAGGAGCAAATGGTCCAAAATTGGTATCCTATATAAAAGAGTTATGATTATTCTATAACTCTAAATAGTTAAAATTAACAATTAAAATAAAAACATTTTTGGAAATGCAAAAATGTTTTTCTCGAAAAATAAAATAATAATAATTTTTAAAAAAAAAGTATGTCCTTGGTACTTAGTATTATCGCCGGTGAAATTTTGACAGATTAGCAAAATAGTTGTGGTATTCTGGTGTATATCTAATAAAACACTATATTTTTTATTTTATTTTTTATGGGTGACCATTACTGAAAAAAAATCTAAATTGAGCAAAAGATGTTTTTTTTTGCTTAAAAAATTAGACAGATTTATAAATATCGATAAAAGTCAAAACAATGAAACTAGGTGACCTAAGTCAGTGTTTTTTCTGTGATTCAAAAACTTGTAGGTACTCAATAAACAAATTAAATTTTCTTTATTTAAAAAGGTGGTTCCATTGAATAATGTAAAGTGTTTTAATAATCCTGGTATTTACGACGATAATTTTATTACTAAAATACAAAAAAAAAACGCCTACAAAATTTTATAATTTTATATCATCAAAAATTATTAGGGAATTAGATGTTGACACGTGGAACCATCAAAAAATTGTAATTGGTCACCCTAAAGTTATATAATGACAAGTTGCTTATATTTTTAACATAGACCTAGATTTAAGGATTTTTTTTGTATAGTGAAAAACTTGCTTGCTGTCGGTCTTTTGTTAATTTAAACCATTGAAAATAAAAATGGTTTATTTTTTGGGTAAATATTGGCGACAATTTTTGTGGGCGGATTTCTTCTTCTTGAAATATCTAGTCATTTCTTCTTTATCCTTAAATAGTAGACAATGTTGGTGCAAGCAAGAAATTTCCTAATTTTCATTTTCTTTTCCTTTTCTGCGCGTTTAAAATAGTTTAAATTTTCGCGCTCTAAAATATGCATATGGGGTTTCACGGCACCGGACACGTGGAAGACAAGCAGCGCCGCGATGAGTGCGCAAAGAACCACCGTCACAACAAGACACTAGCAAAATCACGTTCCCGAAAAAAGTGAATTTGAGGTGAAAAAACTGGACGTTTAAACGTCGACTGGAGCTGCAAGAGAGTCCGAGGTAGGTGCCTTTTCATATAAAATTCCATATGTATCGTAACTTTCCATTTTCAATCGTCAATATCGACAATTATTTTTAAATGTGCTTGTGAAGCCAATACCGGCGACCTATCGAAGGAAATTCCGTTATTTTTCAGCCCTTGCACGCACAGACAAAATATCTCCTAGTTATGATTACCTGTTATGTTGGTGACAAGACAAAAAATCTACTCCATAATTCCACAGAAGAAAATATTTCTCCTTAGATGACTCTTGATTTATGTGAAATTTTTTTCCTTTTTACAAATTTGTGGTGTTACTGGCAAGATGGTCGTTATATTGGCAAAGCAAAAAACTATCTTCCTCTTCAGATTCTTGTGAAAAAATGGAAAAACTTCCTTTGGTTCAACAATCTATTCGTTTTTCTTTAAAAATCTCTTGGTGTCTTTTTCTTCAAATTTGATGCTGGTGGCAAGTCAAAAAACTCTTTTATTACTAAAATGGTTTTCTAAGAATGGACAATTTGCACTGATGATTATTAAATCTACTCTTCTACAAATAGTTGGTGAAATAGAAGAAAATCTTTCTCCTTAGATGCTTTATTTATGTAAAATTTTTACTTTTTACAAATTGGTGGTGTTGCTGGCAAGATGCTCGTAATGTTGGCAAAACAAAAAAAATCTTCTTCAGATTCTCGGTAAAGGATGAAAAAACCTTCTTTAGTTTACAAATGGTGGCAAAACACAATCCACCGTTTCTCTTTAAAAATCCCTTGGTGTCTATTTCTCTAAATTTGATGTTGGTGGCAAAATCAAAAAAACTCTTCTCTTACTAAAATAATTTTCTAAAAATGGACAATTTGAAAGGAGCTAAAGTCCATTTTAAAAAAACATTACTGAAGACACAAAAGATGTCTACTGGTGGAACCTATACTGGTACACTTATGTTATTTTAATTTATTTTGCCATAAAGCAAGCAAGTTTTTGATAGGCTTATGTTTGTATTATCAAGCCTTTTGTTATATTATTAGGTTTAAGAGTGTATATATTTAGATATAAGTTGGTTTTTACATGGCAATGTTCGGTACCACTTGAAACATATTGGCATGTATTTGTGGCTGATGATAAAACAGCCAAAATCATTGCTTCCTCCTTCTCTTCTACAAGTTTTCTGGTAAAATATATCTTCATCTCTTCTTTTGCAAACAGTCGGTAAAATATGTTCTCTCTTTGTGGTGATGGTGAAGTTTTGGTGGTACTTATGATGGCAAAAATTTCTTCTCGTTCCCATAGAAGGTGGTGCTTTAATGGTGGAGAAGGCGAAAACTATCTTCTTTCTTGAAAGGTGGTACAAATGGTGACAAAGGCGGACATATAAATTGATATTTTCTCTTTCTTCAATGATGGTTCTAATAGTGACATAAAAGCGAAGAAAGAGCCCCTCTTTCTTGAAGAGTATAATTTGAAGACTGGTACTAATGCTGGCAAAGACAAAAAAATCTCTCATTTCTCAATGAGTTTGTGGTGAGACTTATGACTGATTCCCTAAATTTTCACATGATAGTGATTAGTTCTTTTTGAGCTTTTTATATTGTGCAAAGATGGCACATTACTGGGAATAATTACAAGACTGATTCCTTGAATTTTCACATGACTGTGATTAAAGACTCATGTACATATGATTTTTTTGCTTAAAACTTTAAGCACTTGAAATTTGAATCATAATATTTATGATCAATTAAAAATGCTATTTTGCAAATAGATGGCAAAATACATGACTGATTTTCAGAAATGTTGAATTTTTGGAATTATTCTACGATTGACAAATTGTAGTAAAAAAACTTCCCTTTGCTCTGGCTTCCACATTCTCAATATCTTGTGAAGCTTGTGGTAAAATACAAGATTGGTTGCTTGAATTTTCACATGACTGTGATCTTTAAGTACCTTTCGTACCTGATTTTTGTGCTCACAATTTTGTGCACAGATAGTTATATTTATAATGCTCAATTAGTTGGGCTATTTTGCAATGATGGCAAAATGCAAGACCGATTCTCAGAATTTGTTTAATTTCTGGGATTATTCTACATTAATTAGTAAAGGATAGCCAAAAAGGCTTTCTTTTACTCCGGCTTTCAAATTTTAAATAACTTTTGGAGCTGGTGTTAAAACAGACGAATGATCCTTAAGTTTTTACATTACTTACTGTGATCTTTAAGTACCTTACGTACCTGATTTTCTTGCTTATATTTTTCTGCACTTCAAGTTTGGATAGTCATATATCGATATGATGTTCAATTAAAATGGTATTTTACAAAAATAGTAAGATGCAAGACTGATTCTCAGAATTTTTTGAATTGTTGAGATTTGTCTACGATTGATAAAGGATAGCCAGAAAGACATCCTTTCACTCAAGCTTTCTTAATATCTTGTGAAGCTTGTAGTAAAATACAAGATTGGTTTCTTGATTTTTCACATGACTGTGATCCTTAAGTACCTTTCGTACCTGATTTTTGTGCACACTTTTTGGTGCACTTCAACTTTAGATCGTTATATTTATAATGCTCAATTAAAAAGGTTATTTTACAATGATTGCAAAATGCAAGACTGATTCTCAGAATTTTTTGAATTTCTGGGATTATTCTACAATTAGTAAAGGATAGCCAAAAAGACTACCTTTCACTCCGGCTTCCACGTTTTAAATAACTTGTGGAGCTGGTGTTAAAATACAAGACTGATTCTCTGAATTTTCACATACCTGTGATCTTTAAGACCTTTCGTACCTAATTTTTGTGTTTACATTTTTATGCACTTCAACTTTAGATCGTTATATTTATAATGCTCAATTAAAAAGGTTATTTTACAATGATTGCAAAATGCAAGACTGATTCTCAAAGTTTTTAGAATTTCTGGGATAATTCTACAATTAGTAAAGGATAGCCAAAAAGACTACCTTTTACTCCGGTTTCCACGTTTTAAATAACTTGTGGAGCTGGTGTTAAAATACAAGACTGATTCTCTGAATTTTCACATACCTGTGATCTTTAAGACCTTTCGTACCTAATTTTTGTGTTTACATTTTTATGCACTTCAACTTTAGATCGTTATATTTATAATGCTCAATTAAAAAGGTTATTTTACAATGATTGCAAAATGCAAGACTGATTCTCAGAATTTTTTGAATTTCTGGGATTATTCTACAATTAGTAAAGGATAGCCAAAAAGACTACCTTTTACTCCGGTTTCCACGTTTTAAATAACTTGTGGAGCTGGTGTTAAAATACAAGACTGATTCTCTGAATTTTCACATACCTGTGATCTTTAAGACCTTTCGTACCTAATTTTTGTGTTTACATTTTTATGCACTTCAACTTTAGATCGTTATATTTATAATGCTCAATTAAAAAGGTTATTTTACAATGATTGCAAAATGCAAGACTGATTCTCAGAATTTTTTGAATTTCTGGGATTATTCTACAATTAGTAAAGGATAGCCAAAAAGACTACCTTTCACTCCGGCTTCCACGTTTTAAATAACTTGTGGAGCTGGTGTTAAAATACAAGACTGATTCTCTGAATTTTCACATACCTGTGATCTTTAAGACCTTTCGTACCTAATTTTTGTGTTTACATTTTTATGCACTTCAACTTTAGATCGTTATATTTATAATGCTCAATTAAAAAGGTTATTTTACAATGATTGCAAAATGCAAGACTGATTCTCAGAATTTTTTGAATTTCTGGGATTATTCTACAATTAGTAAAGGATAGCCAAAAAGACTACCTTTCACTCCGGCTTCCACGTTTTAAATAACTTGTGGAGCTGGTGTTAAAATACAAGACTGATTCTCTGAATTTTCACATACCTGTGATCTTTAAGACCTTTCGTACCTAATTTTTGTGTTTACATTTTTATGCACTTCAACTTTAGATCGTTATATTTATAATGCTCAATTAAAAAGGTTATTTTACAATGATTGCAAAATGCAAGACTGATTCTCAGAATTTTTTGAATTTCTGGGATTATTCTACAATTAGTAAAGGATAGCCAAAAAGACTACCTTTTACTCCGGTTTCCACGTTTTAAATAACTTGTGGAGCTGGTGTTAAAATACAAGACTGATTCTCTGAATTTTCACATACCTGTGATCTTTAAGACCTTTCGTACCTAATTTTTGTGTTTACATTTTTATGCACTTCAACTTTAGATCGTTATATTTATAATGCTCAATTAAAAAGGTTATTTTACAATGATTGCAAAATGCAAGACTGATTCTCAGAATTTTTTGAATTTCTGGGATTATTCTACAATTAGTAAAGGATAGCCAAAAAGACTACCTTTCACTCCGGCTTCCACGTTTTAAATAACTTGTGGAGCTGGTGTTAAAATACAAGACTGATTCTCTGAATTTTCACATACCTGTGATCTTTAAGACCTTTCGTACCTAATTTTTGTGTTTACATTTTTATGCACTTCAACTTTAGATCGTTATATTTATAATGCTCAATTAAAAAGGTTATTTTACAATGATTGCAAAATGCAAGACTGATTCTCAGAATTTTTTGAATTTCTGGGATTATTCTACAATTAGTAAAGGATAGCCAAAAACACTACCTTTCACTCCGGCTTCCACGTTTTAAATAACTTGTGGAGCTGGTGTTAAAATACAAGACTGATTCTCTGAATTTTCACATAACTGTGATCTTTAAGTACCTTTCGTACCTAATTTTTGTGTTTACATTTTTGTACACTTCAACTTTAGATTGTTATATTTATATTGCTCAGTTAAAAAGGCTGTTTTGCAATGATGGCAAAATGCAAGACTGATTCTCAAAGTTTTCAGAATTTCTGGGATAATTCTACAATTAGTAAAGAATAGCCAAAAAGGCTTCCTTTTACTCCGTCTTCCAAGTTTTAAATAACTTGTGGAGCTGGTTCGTACCGGATTTTTGTGCTTATATTTTTCTTCACTATTTTGGATAGTCATATTTATGATGCTCAATTAAAATGGTATTTTACAAAAATAGTAAAATACAAGATTGATTCTTAGAATTCTTTCAATTTCTGAGATTATTCTACGATTGGTAAAGGATAGTCAAAAAGTCTTCCTTTATGGCTTCACCGTTTTGAATATCTCGTGGAGCTTGTGGTAAAACACAAGACTAATTCTCTCACAAAACTACAAAACTGTGAATAAAGACCTCATGAACCTACAATTTTTGTGCTTAAAATACTAAAGGTTCATTACCTTTTTATTGTAAAAATCAAATCTTTTCCTTAGCTGTGATAACTCTACGAACTTAAGATTTTAATGTTTAAGTATTGTTATTTTATTTTTTTTATATTTAAGGACAGTAATTTTAAAAAAATGCTAATAGCAACACGTTTGTTGACTAAGAGATTTGTGACGAATAATTTTTGTGCTTATAGTAATTAATTAGCACGTTAGATACTACATTATAAACCTAGAGACTAAAGTGCTACTTTTAATCCCTGAGCAAATAGTTTTATTAGCTGAGAAAAAAAAAAGATTTGAATATTATTTTATGCACTAAGTAAAATTTAAAAAAAAAGGAAAATATTTAATACATTTTTTGTACCTGTTTTTTATAACAGAACAGCGGCGTAGCGTGGGGGGGGGGGGGGGCGCGGGGGGTTCGTCGCCCCCCCCGCCCCGAGGGTAGTGGCGCCCCATAGGTGGCCGAAGCGCCCTCACACATGATGACCTTTTTTTTTTTTTTTTGTTTTTTTGGTCGCAATATTTTTGAGAGGCGCCCTTGTGACTTATCGGCCGCCCCCTCACACATGATGACCTTTTTTTTTTGTTTTGGTCGCAAGATTCGTGAGAGGCGCCCTTTTGACCTTTTTGTTTTTTTTTTGTCACAAGATTTTTCATCAGTTTTCAGAGGCGGCCTTTTTAGCTGTCCCCCCCCCCCCCCCCTTTCGGGCACGCTACGCCGCGCTGTAACAGAAGTGTACTTAAGTTATTAGTTAAGTCAGAAAGTTGTTACCTTATTCACAGTGGCAGATTCAGGGGCGAGTTGATTTTAAAAGCTGCTAGAAAAAAGGTTTGTTTCATATATGAAATAGGTCGTTTTAAAAAAAACCGTTGCTATTACAACGACGTTGTAATAACGCCATTATCAAATCAAAACATCAATGTTTTTACGTTATTTTCAAGTGAATTCCACGTAGATTTTTATCAACGTCATATTCTCATTAGGTTCGCGCTTTTTCTACACGAATTTTAAAACGCGACTTTGAATGGCTTTTCTACTTAATATTTTTGAGATTTTACTAAAAGCAACGCCATCTTTTGGCGACATTTTTCACTTCGACGAAGTCTATCCAACAGTGCTCTCCAAAAACCAGTTAATGAACTGATTTCTGATCCTTCACGATTACGACGCATCAGTTATTAACCTGACAAAGACACTTTAATATTGTGTGAAAGTGTTTACTGTTGAAAAATCTAGTTTAACTTTTAAAGAAAACATATATGTATAGAGATTTTGTCTTGCCTTCAGCGCCATCTTGTTTTGAAGTGTTGTAGTATTAAACTAGTGAACTTTTAGAACTTTCTTTTGCGTCACTTTTAAATGAAAAAAAATTATTAAAAAAAACGTGACAAAAAAAGCCGCAGAAAGTTAGTAGGTTTGAGAAGTCTTAAGTTAGTGGCGTTTTAGAACATGTTGTGGAAGACTTTTCGAGTGTGAATTTGGCACATGAAAATAACGAGGGTAAGAAAGACGTTATATAACATTGGCGTAGCTAGCCTTGCTTTTCAGGGGGGGCCGTGGCCCCGGTCTATCTAGCAAACATAGGTTTTAAAGAGTCGTGCAAAGTGTGCAATGAATAAAAAAAAATACGCGCATTAAATGTTCTAATATTTTAATATAACAAATTTAATAATACATTTACCAACTTATTTATATGTATACACAGGAAGTATGTAATTCAGCAATTCTACAAAGAAAGTTTTCTACGTCGCTGACTGAAAGCGTCTACCACACTGTCTAAGTCTACCTCAACATCTTTTTCTATGAATAACAATGACAAACCTGTGTCTCTTTAGTCATAATTGTTCTAAACCAATTAAAAACTCTCCTCATGGCAGAGAAAGACCTCTCGCAAGTTGCACTTGAAATTGGAAGAACTTTAAAAAGTTGGTAGAGGTTTGGATAGGTGTTTTCTGCTATATGTTGTTTGATAGAATCATGACCAACAGTTTGATTTAACCGAAAAATACAATTCTTTAAAACGGTCATTTCTGCTCTTAGAGCAGAAGTATTAATATTAAAAATTTCCCGGTATTGCTCGACGAATTTATTCCATTTAACGACGTGGGAAAACTTAATATGAAAATGGTTATGAAATTGTCACCAAAATCGGAAAATTTCCATAAGATACTAAACGCTAACATCAAAAAAACTAAAAAGATTATTATATTTATTTTTGAAAAACAGTTTAAAAAGGTCTTTTATAACCTTACGACATCTACAACTAGATTTTGGAAACAGAGGGGCAAAGGTCGCTGTCTTTATTAAATGCGAAATTCAACTCACACTTCTATAATATTTTACAAGATGTCGCCAATATGTATGAAATATTCAATATGCATAATTATGTTTAAATTTAAAAAATATTTTCGGGAAATTGCATAAGTGCAGAAAAGTTACCGATAATTTAAAGAGAAAAAGCCCAATTCCGCAAGACAAGGGTTTTTTTCTGAAATGTAAACATTATCTGAATGATTTTAAATTTTAATGCACCTATTTTATTTGAATATTTCCCGAATAATAATAGAAAAGTATGTATTTTCAGCGTCATGATCTTTTACAAGTAGTCGGTAGGGGAGGCCTAAAATATCTTAGGAGGGCCTGAGGGACTTCAGGGGGGGCCAGGACCCCCCTGCCCCCCCCCCCCCTAGCTACGCCAATGCACAACACCAAAAATTACATTTTTATAGCTTGATTCCTCCTTATTTTTAACTTATCTTTAAGCATCCAGATTTAGCAAAACAAATGTTACATGGTATGAGGTTGTTTTCAAGTAGAAAATAACTTTATTATTTTTGTTCACGTTAATTTAACGTTGATGTGATTTTTGTGCTAATAGGGTAGCCTCGAATACAGAATACGCTTTAATTCACAATTATATGGCTTTTGTAAAAGAACAATTAAAAATTAAAATTTTGTAAAATCGAGATTTCTAGGTTACATATAAGCTTCAACTGCAGAATAATAAGGACTTTTTTTGCGAACAACTGAACAAAGAAGACACAACTTAAAGATGGGTATTCCGTATGGGTAAGTAATTAATGGTAGGTCAGCCTATGTGCAATATGGTATATCTATAACTACCTATATCCAAAGCTGTACCTAGGGGGGGGTCAAGGGGAATCAATCCCCTTGAAATACTCGAAAACATACAGTCGAACCTCTCTAACTCGAACCTCTATAACTCGAACTTCCCTATAACTCGAACCTTTTAAGTGGTCCCTGCACTTTTTGTATGTATTTTAACCTATTTGATTCGAATTTCTATAACTCGAACTCTCCATAACTCGAACTGTTTTGGTTGTCCCTTCGAGTTCGAGTTATAGAGGTTCGACTGTATATTAAATGACAAAAAAATTGCACATCACACATGTTTTTACTGAAATTTTTTAAACCTTCCCCCCCCCCCCCCCGATTATTTTTTTGGGTACGACTCTGCCTAAACTTACATAAAAACATTACTTACACTTCAAAAAGAAACAAAAACACTTCTTAAATTGATGTTATGGTACTAGGAAAGAATAGGTACATATATTTTATAGGGTACGAGTATAGGTTTGTTAAATTAGATATTAATACATTTTAATCAAGGAAAAATTTTTTGAAAAATTCAGGGTGCAAGTGGTATAACTCACACTACAACAAGTGTTAGAGAATGTATACTTTTTGTTTCTTTGTGGGGTTAATAATGGGTGCTAATTTTACCTACCTACATTTTGACATTCTATAAAAAAAGCAAATCAAACCGACTCAGTGGCGGATCCAGATGGGGGGGGGACAAGGGGCACTTGCCCCCCCTCCCGAGGATTTTTTGAATATACAAAAAATTAGTAAAAAGTAAGGTTTTTGCAGATAAAAATTCAAAATTTTTGCTTGCGGCGCATGAAAATGTCTAGTGTTATTATCATCGAAATTAGAACCACATTTAAATTATCCTGAATGTGTAGCCGTTTTTTACCAACAGAGAATGTCATCTCAAGTTACCCCCCCCCCCCCCCCCCCCCCCGAGAAGCACCTCTGGATCCGCCTTTGAACCGACTTTATTTGGCAGGACCATAATTTTGGTATGAATGGTTTTGCTGCAATAAAAAAAAAACAGCTCAGCGGACTGAAAAAGAAGCTTTCAAAACAAGGTATTACCCGAGAATAGCCATCTCGGCTATTACTCAACCCAATTTTTTTATTTAAGAAATAGGGGTAAATTAGACCCTTCCCTTTTTTGTATTATAATAATTTCAAAATAGCCAAAATGTGTCCAAAATAAAAAGCCCTTGTCATGTTTTCATTTAACAGTCTGTATAAACTGGAAACGGAAAGTGCACGGCATGGGAATACAACTTAACGACCGATTTACCATATACACACTACAGTTTGCTGACGACCAAGTAATTGTAGCTAATGATAAAGAGGACATGGAGTATATGATGAGAAAGTTAATGGAAGAATACCAAAAGTGGGGATTAACAGTGAACGTGGACAAGACACAGTACTTATGTATTAGAAACGAATCCAGTGAGTTCGAACTAGACAATGGACAAGTAATATCTCCATGCAATGAGTATGTATACTTGGGTGTCACATTTGATAAGACAGGAACAGACTGTAAAGAACTGGAAAAAAGAATAGTAAAAGCAAAAAAGGTTATTGGATGGCTTAACAGTATTTTATGGAGCAGAGAGATAAAAAATAATGTAAAATTTAACATGTATGAAACAATGGTGAAAAGCACTGTTGTATGGAATAGAGACTTGTCGCGTAACAGAAAAATACAAAACAAAAATGGAAAGTGTCGAAATGGATGCAATAAGAAGATCAGTGAGAATATCTAGAACAGATCACATAAGAAATGAGATCATAAAAGAAAGAATGGGAATCGAAGGGAGCATAACGGATGACATCACTAAAAGACAACTGATATGGTACGGCCATGTACAACGGATGAACGACGAAAGATTACCAAAGCAGGTCCTAGAATGGCAACCAATAGGGCGCAGAAAAAGAGGGCGTCCTAAACTAGAATGGCAACAGTCAATCCAAAGATCAATGAGTCAAAAAAATCTGACAGAAGATGATTGTCAGGATCGAAGGAGGTGGAGAATAGGCGTCGGACAACGTAGAAAAACGTTCTAAACCGACTAAATAAAAAAATAAAAAAATATCTCTCTGTATCTCTGTCTATCTCGTTTTAATTCTCCTGAAAGACAATCAGCTATTATTTGGGCGATTCCAAGATATAGTCTGGCTATGTGAACCGTGATCTTGCGGTAGTGCCTGATGTCACATGTCATACCACCGCAGGCATATGGTCGTTCCTGATATATATCAAGGCTGTCACTAAATTCTCGGGCTACAGTTTTCCTTTATAAAAAGAAAGATCAGGTCTTAGAAATGAACTTAAATAAAATTGTACTACACGGAAGAAATACACATTTTCCAGAAACTGCTGAGTTTTTTGTAAATAGTTTTTATGTAATGTACTAACATACAAGTATAGAGACTTAAAAAAAATATATTTTCAGAAAAAATCAATCATAAAATTTTTAAATTTGCTAATTTTGTTGTCTTGAACCATGTGAGCACTAAACCCGGCACTGTATTAAAGTCGATAACCTTTCTCGATGTCTGCTGGACATCGGTAAATCCATAATATTCACCTGCTGAGATTCCTGATATCAGTGTTGCCAGAGTGTCTAAAGAAATAAACATTCATGTTTTCCGAATACTTGAAAGAAGCACAGACTAGTACGTTCCTGCGGTAAATAAGAGCCACTTAAAAAAAATACAATCTCTTTCCAAAAACGCAAAAAACAACAAAAAAACACAGAATTATTTTAATTTAAACTTTTTTAAATGAAACTAACAGTAGACTTTAAAAAATTGCAAACGGGCTTTATTACCTAAGCATTCGTTTAATAAAGCCCAAACAAAAATATGTTGAAGCAAATTTCTTTGGTTGACGCACAAGTGTTTTCCTTTAATTTTAAGTTTTTTTTCTATTTTTAATTTCCTCCCGGGCATTTCCTACTTACCCGCAACTGTCTAAAAATATTTGGGCACATTGAACGTAATGCGCAGGATCAAAAAGACTTCCAACATGTACGCTTTCTAAAAAGGACATAATTTCTCGTTCTTCCTTACTTTTAACAAAAGTGACAACATTTTCCAGTGTTTTGAACTAGAGCGAATGACTAACTAGTGGTACCTACACTCAACTGGGTAATGGTGAAGCTGTGAGCAGGGCCCTGCAGAAAAGAAGCAAGAAAATCGACTCGGTAAGTGCCCTAGAAATAAGCAGTTGTAGATTTCTTTAAGCGAACCTATGGCATAATTTTCACCCTTACTTTCCGATCAATGTTACGCAGTTAATTTAAACTTTTGTAAATGAAACCAGTACACTAGCAATCTAAAATGCATGAGGAAGTTTTAATATACTTCAAAAAATTACGAACGGGCTTTATTACCCAAGCATTCGTTTAATAAAGCCCAAACAAAAAAATGTTTACGCACAAGTGTTTCCCTTTAATTTTAAGGTTTTTCCTATTTTTAATTCCTTCTTACCCGCAACTGTTTAAATATATTTGGGTACATTGAACGCAATGCGCAGGATCAAAAAGACTTACAACATGTCCGCTTTCTACAAAGGACATAATTTTCCGTTCTTCCTTCAACAAAAGTAAGAACATTTTCGGGTGTTTGAAACAAGAGCTAATCACTAACTACTGCTACCTACACTTAACTTGGTAATGGTGCTGCTGTAATCAAGGCTCTGCCGAAAAGAAGCAAGAAAATCGACTCGGTAAGTGCCATAGAAATAAGCAGTTGTAGATTTCCTTAAGCGAACCTATGGCATAATTTTCACCTTTACTTTCCGATCAATGTTACGCAGTTAATTTAAACTTTTGTAAATTGAAAACTAACAGTATCTACACTAGCAATCCAAAATGCATGAGGAAGTTTTAGTAGGCTGAGACAGATAGGTCAATAGGGAAAGAAGATACGAAAAAACGGTAAATTTGGCAACGCTTGCGCGTCTCTTCAGCGAGTCCCTGCTGGCGGTACCTTGGAACCATCAGTTGCAGATAAGTTTTTAGAACACCACTGAGTAGTTTACCGAATGGCGCGCGTACCCGGGTTAACCAAAAAATAATCTTTTTACTACGACTACTATGTCCGCTTATAATGTTTTTCTACGTTGTCCGACTCCTATTTTCGACCTCCTTCGATCCTGACAATCATCTTCTATAGGTTTTTTTGACTCATTGATCTTTGGATTGACTGTTGCCATTCCAGTTTAGGACGCCCTCTTTTTGTGCGCCTTATGGTTGCCATTCTAGGACCTGCTTTGGTAATCTTTCGTCGTTCATCCGTTGTACATGGCCGTACCATATCAGTTGTATTTTAGTGATGTTTCATCATGTCCTATATGATCTGTTCTAGATATTCTCATTAATCTTCTTATTGCATCCGTTTCAACACTTTCCGTTTTTGTTTTGTATTTTTTTGTTACGCGACAAGTCTCTATTCCATACAATAGCGTGCTTTTTACCATTGCTTTATATGTGTTAAATTTTACATTCTTTATCTCTCTGCTCCATAAAATACTACTAAAACCTCCAATAACCTTCTTTGCTTTTACTATTCTTTTTTCCAGTTCTTTACAGTCTGTTCCTGTCTTATCAAATGTGGCACACAAGTATACATACTCATTGCCATGGAGATATTGTTTATCCATCGTCTAGTTCTAACTCACTTGATTCGTTTTCAATACATAAGTACTGTGTCCTGTTTATGTTCACTGTTAACCTCAACTTTTGGTATTCTTCCATTAACTTTCTCATAATATAATCTTACTCTTCTTTATCATTAGCTACAAATACCTGTTCGTCAGCAAACTTTAGTGTGTATATAGTAAATCGTTCGTTATGTTGTATTCCCATGCCGTGTACTTTACGGTTCCAGTTTTTTAGAGCTACTGCGATATATATTTTAAAAAGATTTGGAGAGACAAAATCCCTGTTTTAAGCGTTTCGTTACCAGAAATTCTTTAGAAAGTCGATTTCCAATTTTAATTTTAGATTTTGAATGCTCTAACACTGTCCATAATTTTTCTACTGGGACGTCTACTATATTTTTGGCACTCCTTTTTTCAATTACTTGTTTAAGACAAAAAACATTATTACTACAAGATCTGCCTGCACGAAACCCATTTTGCTCCTCTTCTTATTGTTCATGAAAATCATTATTTATTAGATCTCTCAGGATCCTACCATACAATCTACTTAGAGTACTGGTTACTGAAATTCCTCTGTAATTGTTGAAATCCAGCTTGTTTTTCCTTTTTTATGTATTGAGGATATGAATGCAATTTTCCAATCATCAGATACTGGATATCCGTTTATACATTGATTGATAATAATATATGTAAGATTTTCGAGTAGTTTCTCTGATCCATATTTTTTAATACTATTCTTTATCATTTCTTTTTCGATGATTTCTTCCTCTCCATGTACTGGAGAGGCTGACAGTCTACGACAGTGATGAATAGATGATAATTATCAGAATCAAAAGTAACTTTATTCTCTGAATTCTCTGAATAGGATGTATACATTAACAAAGTCTTGCTTAGCCTAGCTTAAATTGTATAGAAGGTAACGTTAGTTAACATTGGTAAAAACAGAAATATCATTGTTGAGGGCTAATATTAATAATCAAAAATTAGTACACTATGACAGAGGCCCATATCGGCTGCCAGGTGGTACCGGTACCTATTATTGTAAGATGGTACTTTCAGTGTAACCCAGGTACTTTCGAGTAATTCTTTTCCTACGTTACACTTATATTCTTTTTCCATCAATCGCCACGAGGTTTCTGCTGTCTGACGTAAATCCACTGGCGTGCACAAGGGGAGGAGTTAATGGCGATAATTACCTCTTCCCCCTGAAGTTGGGAAAGTAGCTACTTGCATATTAATTTAAAAAATTAAATAGTTTTAAGTTTGAACAGTTAATTTTTAGGACTAGTTGAAAAGGGTAAACAGGGGGGGGGGGCGATATTAGAGGTGTTAAAAAAGTAACTATTCTTTACTCGAGTACTCGCTATTCGAAAAATAACGGAGTAACGAATACCGATCCGAAAATTAAATTATTACTTTCGTTACTTTGATTACTTTGATTCCTTCGATTATTTTAGTATTCAGAATGTATTTTTTATTTTTGTTGTTTTTGTCCAAACTTTTTGTATATTTTTTAAGTTCTCGTCTAAGGTTGTTATTCTTGTCTCTCTTTTTATTTACTTTTAGATTTAAAGTATGTAAAAGTAACGAAAATCATCTAGGCGATATATGTTTTTTCTATGCATAAATAAGCTAGACTTTAATTAGTTTGGCTTTGTTAATGAGTTTAAGTCTATGGCTAGTTTTTGATAACATTAGCTAATTTTTTGGTAGGAATTAGGTCATAGTGTACTACTAGTAGATTTAATGTAGCTAAGACCTGTCTAAGTATATTTATATATTTATTAATAAGTTTTTGAATAGTCTAGTGAGTTTCTAGTCCGTTTAGCTAGTTTTTAATAAGCTTTAACTTATTTTTACTATCCTAGCCCGCGCGGCAATGGCTAGAAAAGGTATTGTTTCCGAAAAATTTTTTTTTTTGAGATAATGTCGAAAATGTGTTATTTGGGTGTATTTTCACCTATCTTAACAATAGATAGTTTAAGTTGTGCTACGTATTTTTACGTAAGCCTGAGATATGACAGTTACGCAAGCGCACTTCGTCACACCGTCGTCAAGGTCACGTTAGGAGCTTACGTATTTACGTTAGTTTACGGCAGTCTGCGGACACCTTAACGTTACCAAAGAATAGAATTGGTTGCTGACCGATCGAAAAATGAGGCCTAGACGATAATTTCCGCTTCCAGTACAAACGATTCTTTGCAAATATTTTACTACAGTAGTTGAAAAGACAAAAAACAAAATTGTAACATAAAAAAAACACAGTGCCAAATTCCATATTCTCTGCTATTAGTAGACTTGTTATGGTAACGTAAAAACATTTGGAATAAAACGTAGAGCGCTTAACGTGCAGTTTTACGTAAAAATACGTAGCGCAACTTAAACTATCTAATATCGTCGTGACGTAAGTCCTTCTGCGTGTATGTCTGTCCGTGACACGATAACTCCCAAACAGCTAAACCGATTTTCATAAAATTTTTGGGTGAAATAGTGTACAATACTGTTAAAAACTGGTGAGATTTTGGTCAAAATCTATAAATGGTAATTTATAGATATAAACGTTTTTTGACATTTTAAATACTGAAAATAACGCTTCAATATGCGGCTTCCAGAATACAGTAGAACATGGTTTTTTTTTCAATAATTTATGTTATTATAGAGACTGATGAATCTTAACCATCTGTCCCTGGTTATTACTAAAAATTTCGTAGGAGTTTCTATTTTTGAGATATTTATAAAAACTGTTTTCAAAGCTTTAGAGCCGGGTTGTTAATGGGCTAGAGACAGTGGCGTATATAAGGGGGGGGGCGCCCCCCTCCCCGAAGATAAGATTTTTTTAGATATTTTCCACACATTTCATGAATACAAACATAAAATAGCATAAAATACGGCCTCATGGGGTCTCGGGCCCCCCCTAAAACTATCTCGGGGCCCCCCCTAAACTTTTTTCTATATACGCCACTGGCTAGAGAGGTATCAGATCCATCATGGATCAAGCGCGGATTGGAGGGGGGTAACGTGGTAGTTACCCTCACCCCCTAGAAAGAAAATATGCACTTTTTACTGATAATTAAAGGAAAAACAGGAGAATAACTCCCCTAGAAAAAATGTATGTAAATAATTTTTTCATCGACTATTACTCCCCCCTAGATTTTCACCCAGATCCGCGCTTGTCGTTGATCCATTTATTTTATAGGGAATTAGCTTGACTTTCAACGATTGAGGACTTGATACGCCACTGATATTCCGCGCGGTATCGTGGTTTTACACAAGAAAATCCTCTATAGGTACCACAAGGTACTACTTGCGAGTGTGTTTGTGTGTATGTGTGTGACCATTTGTCCGAGGTTCTCACACACACACATCGCCGGAATATCGCAAAATATCGGTACTTTTTTCTTCCTGCTAGCCAGTAGCGCAACCAACATTTAACCCACCCCTTAATTTTTTTAATTTACTCTCAAAACAATTTAATTTGGTCAAAAAAATCTAATTACCAAATTTTTTCTGGAACTCAAAAACGCTTTAACTAATTTTAAACGAATTTCAGAAAAAAATTATCTAGTACCCATGGATAACACCATTTGTTTGTGGTAAGGGTAGCGGGTTTGTAAGTCAAAAACAAACAAGAGGGCCACAGATTTTTTATGTGTTAACAGATAATTTGTTGCTGCTTCCGTTTTCGAGAAATTGAATTTTTATTTGCAATAAAGTTAAACGTGTTTCATATAGTTTTCACCCTGTATCTCAAAAACAAACAAGAGGGCCACAGATTTTTTTCAGTTTCTTATAGTACCTAAAGAGTACTACCAATACGTGTTAACAAATAATTTGTTGCTGCTTCCGTTTTCGAGAAATTGAATTTTTATTTGCAATAAAGTTAAACGTGTTTCACATAGTGTTCACCCTGTATCTCAAAAACTAACAAGAGACCCACAGATTTTTTTCAGTTACTTATAGTACCTAAAGAGTACTACCAATATGTGTTAACAAATAATTTGTTGCTGCTTCCGTTTTCGAGAAATTGAATTTTTTTTTGCAATAAAGTTATAAATAAATAATTAATTTTAAATTTAATTTCTCGAAAACGGAAACAGCAACAAATTATTTGTTAACACATATTGGTAGTACTCTTTAGGTACTATAAGTAACTGAAAAAAATCTGTGGCCCTCTTGTTAGTTTTTAAGATACAGGGTGAAAACTATATGAAACACGTTTAACTTTATTGCAAATAAAAATTCAATTTCTCGAAAACGGAAGCAGCAACAAATTATTTGTTAACACGTATTGGTAGTACTCTTTAGGTACTACAAGTAGCTGAAAAAAATCTGTGGCCCTCTAGTTAGTTTCTGAGATACAGGGTGAAAACTATATGAAACACGTTTAACTTTATTGCAAATAAAAATTTAATTTCTCGAAAATGGAAGCAGCAAGAAATTATTTGTTAACATATGTTGATAGTACTCTTTAGATACTATAAGTCACTGAAAAAAATCTGTGGCCCTTTTGTTAGTTTTTGAGATACAGGGTGAAAACTATATGAAACACGTTTACTTTATTGCAAATTAAAATTCAATTTCTCGAAAACGGAAGCAGCAACAAATTATTTGTTAACACATATTGGTAGTACTCTTTGGGTACTATAAGTAACTGAAAAAAATCTGTGGCCCTTTTGTTAGTTTTTGAGATGCAGGGTGAAAACTATATGAAACACGTTTAACTTTATTGCAAATAAAAATTCAATTTCTCGAAAACGGAAGCAGCAACAAATTATTTGTTAACACGTATTGGTAGTACTCTTTAGGTACTACAAGTAGCTGAAAAAAATCTGTGGCCCTCTAGTTAGTTTCTGAGATACAGGGTAAAAACTATATGAAACTCGTTGAACTTTATCGCAAATAAAAATTTAATTTCTCGAAAACGGAAGCAGCAACAAATTATTTGTTAACATATATTGATAGTACTATTTAGGTACTACAACTAACTGAAAAAAATATGTGGCCCTCTTGTTACTTTTTGAGTGGAAACTATATGAAACACGTTGAACTTTATAGCAAATAAAAATTCAATTTCTCGAAAACGGAAGCAGCCACAAATTTTCCATTTACATACACATTTAGTGCTATTTGAGCGCCAAGAAGTGTATGAACAACTTTGTGGCCCTCCAGTTGGGTTTAGAAATACAGTACAAAATATGTTTTTTTTTAATCGTACGATTGGAATTAAATAACTTGTTTTACACGATGCAATGAAAGACTCTTAGCAACAAATTATGCTTTTTGTTTGAGATTAATATCTTTAAAGACTACCGAGATACAAGGTGGCCCCTCAACTTTACTCAGCGCACAGTGGTCTTTGACTTAATTTTTTAATATTTTTTTATTTTTGCTTAATAACGCTCTCAGGCGCTTTAAATAGCGGTAACAAATTCGAACGGCCTTTTATAAGGGTACTACAAGTGTTTCTACCTTAATATTATCAAGAATAACAAAAATATTAACAAAAAACAGTTTTTTTCAACACAAAAAAGAAAATTATAAGTCTTTTGGGATTCTTTAATATTGGTTGCACATCCCCATCCCGAGCAACAAATTATGACGTTTAAATCATCCTCGTATCGCCTTTCAGTCCACAGTTATGAGGTGGCCCCTCAGCTTTACCGTAAAGTCACAGGGGTCGCGATTTCTCGTTAACGTTTGCAGCAACAAATTTAATTCTTCGGTAACAAATCAGCAACAAATTAGCACCAAATCCTGGCATATGAAATTTGGTGGCCCCTTATAGTGGTCCCCCCAGCTTTACTTACGTCATTTTAGTTTTTGGGGTAGTTCATACTTAAGCCTATATTTTTAGCTGCTGTATCCACTTCTTCCAGCATTTTTATCAGTTCTCTGATGAGAGCTGATTTTTATATTCAGTCCGGCTTTTTAGGCAAAATAAAAATATCCGGTTGGCTTTTTTTTCGTCCTGCTTTTCTTTTCGACAGCATTTTTTGGTTCCCAGTTTTTTTTTTCAGAGCGGTTTTTAAAAATGACTGTTTTGCAATATCGATTTTTCCGTTCCCAAGGGATCAATTTTTTTTTATGGTTATCAAATTTTTTAGGGGAGCTTATAAAAATGACCAGGCTTGTCCGGCTTTTTTATTCAAGAATTATTATTAAATTTCTCTTGCCGGTCCCCACCTCTTATCTGGGGATCCTTTTGTGCTGCACGGTGGTTCCGCTACTGACTACTCACTGCTCGCAGGCACCGCAGGTTGGGCTATAGAGGTACTTCTTTGGGTACTTTACTCGACTAGTACCGATCGTACCGCTTCGAAACGCGAGACTCTTCCTGCTGTTCTGCCGTTTCGGACTACTGCTTTTTCGTTTTGAATGAAATAACATTTTTTTAAAACTTTTTCAAAAATTGTGTATAATTTTTTTTTCGTTTTTTTTTCTAGTGTCGCTTTTTTGGATGGATTATTTTCGAGATTATTTTAGTTCGAAAAACAGTGTAGGTACCAAAAAGGATTAATTATATTGTTTCAGAAAAAAGTGGTTCCAAAAAGACAAACTCCATGGTTTTGAATGGTGGCTGATGACAGTGACATTTTTTTGTATGCCGAAAAGTAAGTATACCTTGTGGGTGTTCAAAATTAAGTCGACAATATTGCTTACTTCGTTATTTTTAAAGTAAGAGGATCGGTTAACTGGGCTAAACTGTAGAATTTTTTTTACGCTGAAAACGTTGGTGAAAATAAAATAAAAGTCAAATAACACATACGTAAGTTTTAATAAAAACTAAAATATTTAAGAATGCTGAGACAAAACACCCAGTATACAGTATCTCCAGCAGATGAAAAATTTATAATTAAACAAAAGTTGTTCTTGGATTTTTCCCCTAAAGGCAAAAATGAAAAAGATATCATATTAAAAATAATTCATGTAAAAAAAGCAATTACGCGGATATGTTATTCCGTAGAAAGAATTGAGATAAAAGTAAAGCCAAGTTGTCCAATACAAATTTCAAAATGAAAGCTTCTTACTAGTTTGAAAATATTTTTTAAAACTTTGCTATTACATCCAAACTTTTTTATGTTCAATTTAGCACTGTGCCTAAGAGTCATTTGTAGCCGTAAGAGCCAAGCTTAGAAAAACATTTCCAAATTAGTAAGAACCTTTCATTTTGAAATTTGTATTAGAGGACTTGACTTTACTTTTATCTCAATTCTTTTTACGGGATACCATTTTCGTGTACTTGGCTTTTTTTTACATGAAATGTTTTTGTTATGATTTCACTCCTTTTTTAAAGGATTCGGATAATATTTAAGTTTTAAAATAGTAAAATATGCGGAAATATTTAAAAAGCGAGCTAATTAGATTTTGGTCACAATTCGTTTATGCTATTTACAGTTTTTTGACAGATAAAATTTTTAAAAATGCAAACTTTTTAACGGAGTGTCACATTAATATGCGTTTTTCGGAATATAGTGACCGAAATTTTTGTTAAAAATTTGTGTAATAACCAAACACTTTGTAGGGGCTTTTGTTTCGGAGTTATTTACAAAAAAATGTTTTCAAGGTGGATATAACATAGACTTTACTTAAAGTGTGCTAATGGCCTAGTAATAGTTCCTGTCAGCCTCCTAAAGCTCAGCTCTCTAGCGTTTCTGGAAGTGGGCAATGTTACGTTTACATAACTTTACATGTATAGGGGAGGAGAGTTAATTAGAATTTTGTAGTTTTTTGATTTTTTCAGTCTGCCAAATTTCAGCTTTTTAGCTTGTCTGGAATTACAGTAGAATTTTGATAATCTTCACATAAGTGAGTGAGTGAGCGAGTGAGTGAGTGGCAATTTTGACGTTTTTTGAAATTTCGTAACTACTTTACTACTTTATGGAAGTCCATGAAACATGGAGGGGTTTTTAACTCTATGAAGATCTACGACTGTGCAAAGTTTTGTAGCTCATTCGAAGTAGAGTTTTAGATACGTCAAATATGGGCTGAAATGTTTCAAGAAAAGATGGTACGGCAGCGCGAACTTAACGAGGCACTGCCGTGCCCTCAGACACGAAAACAAAAAAACTACGATTTCTAAATTTATAAAATTTGAAAATAATACAAAGCGTCTATAAGTTTATGCGGCAAAAAAAATTTCAAACCTTAAAATTACATACTTAGTAATAAAAATATAGCTCAAGTTTAGATTGTAAGGTATTTCTGTAAAGGAAATGGAATATTACAACAATTTTTTACAGCAAAATAAATATGCTATTTCTAAAATAAATACTAAAAATACAGTGAATCCTCCTATAAGCGGACACTCACGGTTTCGTCGATTGTGTCTGCTTATTGGAGGTGTCCGCTTATGAGAAAGAACTGCGAAATTTAGATATATATTTATTAACAATTTCCGCTGGTTGAGATATTCCGATTTTAAATTTTTCAGCGACTTTTGGTGCTGATAGATTTTTCTTCTTCGAAACGTTAACAACTACCATTTTTTCACGTAAACTAAAAAGTTTTTCACTAGGCGTCATTTCAAATAGATCTATTACTACCCTAACTAAATAATAAAAATAAACACAGCAGGCCTGCTGAATAAAATATGTTGTTATAAACACGACAGAAGTATTTAGTTTCCGCATTAAAACGGAAAGTATTTAGCAAGTAAAATTACTTATATGAGGGCTTATACTCGTCATAGAGAAAATTTTTATATTCCAAGGGTTAATCAAGAAAGATCCCAAAATTCGTTATATTTTAATGGTTTAAGTAATTATAACAATTTGCCAATGAACATTAAAGCTATGGAATCTATAAAATTATTTAAAAAAGCTCTTAAAAAATATTTATTAAACGAGTTAAGCTAATAATGTAAATTTGTATTGTTATTTTAAATCTTTTTTTATATTATTTTTGTTAAAATGTGTCGGATTGTTTTTATTTTATCCTTTTTTTGTTACTGTAAACTAATAAGCTGTAAAACAATAATTAGTCTTGACTAAATAAAGGATTTATATATAATTTTCTGGCTGCAGAGTACGTTATTGCCAACATACTACATAATATTTATGCCCATGTCGTGCAGCGCTCCGTCCCGTTGTCAGAGGCTCGCGTCCGGTTAAGGGAGGTTTCAGAATTTTTTAAACAAAAAAAATTGTCCGCGTCCTGTTATTAGAGTGTCCGGTTATAGGAGTAAATTTTACATGTCAAGAAATAGGCAAAAGCTTGGTTCCAACAAATTTGTCCGCCTAAAGGAGTGTCCGCTTAATAGAGGTGTCCGCAAGAAGAGGTTTCACTGTATATAAACAATACAATAATAGAAAATAACTTAAAACTTTAATTAAGTGTATTAACATCGAAAAAAACTCATATATTTTGTCCATATTATTAAATAGTAAAAAGTTTCCGAAAGTACTTTTTTCAAATAGGAAAACGAAAAATTACAACAATTTTTTACAGTTACCAGTAAATATCCTATCTCTATCTTTTAAAATAAATACTAAAAACACACAAAACCGGCCATTTTACCTAGCGTAGTGTTAATTAACGTTTTCCTTCTTCTTCCGTCTCTTCTTCAAAATTTGTTTAATTTTTTCGTTAAAAAATTTAAGAATGAATATTATCAATACAAAAACTGACCAAAGTATTGTATTTATGTATTGTCTATTCAACTAAAAATTGCCTCATACTTGACATATTTTTTTATAAGAACTGTCAAAAGTGTGAAAAACGGTATGAAGGTGAAGGAAACCCTTACAAAAAAAATATAAACTAAGATTTTTTTTAATAATAATTTTACAAATTTAATAGGGTAATAAGTCTTTTGTATGTTTGTGCAGGGCTATCAAAGCGGACGGGCCACGATCCTCCACTTTGTTGACGTCACATCGGGGGCTGATTTTTTTTTATGGTCACATCACGACAAAGCTGATTATCTTTAAAATATTGAATTTGGAATGACGGTTCATGAGTATTTGATTTTTTTTTTAATATAACCGGTTTTGAGACTGTTTTTACCATACTCTTGCAAAACAGTTTTTTTTTTTAATGTATAGTAACCCTTAATTTTTCAGAGCCGCCTTATTAGCTTACACAAAAATTAACTTTAAAGCAGACGGGAATGTGTTCGTTTTTGCCTGGAAAGTAATCGTATTACCTACATCTATTTGTTTATATTCGGCACTCGGCAGACTGTTAAAACCAGCGGCGTAGCGTGCCCGAAAGGGCGGGGAGGGCGACAGCTAAAAAAGGGCGCCTCTTGAAAACTGATGAAAAATCGTGTGACAAAAAAACAACAAAAAGGTCAAAAGGGCGCCTCTCACAAATCTTGCGACCAAAACAAAAAAAAAAGGTCATCATGTGTGAGAGGGCGGCCGATAAGTCACAAGGGCGCCTCTCACGAATCTTGCGACCAAAAAAAGAAAAAAAAAAGGTCTTCATGTCGTTAGTTTCCTTTGGCACCCACTCAATTGGCCGTTACCGGCCCGACCTAATAAAGCTGAGGGCGCTTCGGCCACCTATGGGGCGCCACTACCCTCGGGGCGGGGGGGGGGCGACGAACCCCCCGCGCCCCCCCCTACACTACGCCGCTGGTTAAAACTTGCTACAGTTATTTACATGTGTTTACAAAAATTACAATATCAAAAAATGATTTTTTTTTAGTTTCATTTTATTTTAAAAAGATTAACGCTGGTATTTTTGGATTCTAAATGAACTTTTTTGTAAAAAATCATTAAAAATCGAAAAAGTTTTACAATACAAACAAATGCCATGACAAACACAGATGATAAAGTCAAATACATGCCAAATATAACAGCTGGCATGGAAACATGGCGGGTAATTTGAATTTAAAATAAGGAATGCTAAATCTTGAATATTTTAACCTTTTAATCATCTTGCATCCTTACAAAAGATTGGTGGAATATCGGGATGGTGTCTGAGAATATTTCGCGGAAATCTGTAGTGCCATTTTGAAAATATTATAAAAAATCGTCTAACCTTCCGTAAGACCCAATGGAAAAGTCAGCCCCCCGAGAACAGCTGATTTTTGCAAGGTCGTGACCTGTATTTACAAACAGGCTAAAAAAATATGAAATAGTTTTAGTTTGCTTAAAACTAGCTCTTATTTTTATAAAGCGGCTATATAGCGGCTTCTATTTATTAAATACAATACTTTGATTTGGGACTATTTGTATTACGTCGTTCAAGAGGAGTGTCTGGGAAATAAAATTACAGTATTTTAAAAGATCGGTAAACATAAATTTTTGTTCTTTTTCATAAATCTGTCCAAACATACTTAATATATTTTATAAACCTGTTCAAATTATAGCTTTAAAAATATTTCGGATTTTTTTTCACTAGGAGATTTATGATATACTTGCTCAACTATATACAGGATGTCACAAATAAAAGTAACTAAGGTTTATACAAGTAGAGGAATATATATTAGTGCGACAAATTATTAAACTAAAAAAAGAAATCCAACCGGCTGAAAATATCCTCAGTATCTTAAAACGAAAGTGTATAACCAATGTATCCTTCCTGTACTTACCTATGGATCCCAGACCTGGACAGTTACAAAATGAAACATGGTTAAGGTAACAAAAGCTCAAAGATCAATGGAGAGACAAATGCTACATATAAAGCTAACAGATAGAAAAAAGAATGAAGGGATAGGAAATAAAACACAAGTAAGGGATATCAGAGGAGAAGCAGCAAAATTAAAATGGAAACTTGCAGAACAATAGACAGAAAGACGATGGATGGAACAAATGTATCGTAAACTGGAGACCTTGGGAAAATAAAAGAAGTAGGGGAAGACCCCAAATGAGATGGGCGGACGATTTGAAGAAACATGCGGGAACTAGATGGATGAACACGGCGACAGACAGGAAAGAGTGGATAGATTTGGGGGAAGCCTATGACCAAAGATGGATTGAAGGAGTCTAAATAGATTGATAGTTGCAAAATTTTGTAAAAATTTACGTTTTTAAATTTTAAAAGCAATTTTCTGATAATTTCATCAAAATTAATAAACCACTTCTCAAAGTTTATAAAAGATCTTTGCAAATCCGGTTAAAACGAAATTATAATTTTTTAATTATCAATAACTACCTACGTTTACATAGGTAGGTAGAAAGCAATTAAATAAGTGAGATTTTTTTAACGGTACGTTATTAAAGTAAGATCTGCGTCCCATTTTTTCCTGCGGTCGTCGTTAGTTATGGTCTATTTCTCCCCACAGAAAAATTACTGATGATTTTGTATTTTTTTAATTCAAAACTGTTACTAATTTAATTTTTTTAATTGGCGAGTTTCACTAAAATGTAGTGAGAAGCTAAAACAAATTCACTCATAAATAAAAAGTTTTATTAAATTTTTTGAAAAAACCCTTGACTTTTAGAAATTGTAGTAGTAGTGTGGGCTGACCATTAAGTTCGGCAAGTGACGCAAAGTAGGGCATTTTTGCAATAGTGAATAAAGGTAGGCAGTAATAGTGCCGGGCCCTGCTTTCAAAATTAGGCCTTTATTTATTATAGGACCCGGAATCAATAGTGCCTTCTTTTATTAATGGAATATAAACGACTGGATGAACAAATTCGACTTTGGTATGTCAATTTTGAAAAATCAACTGTCAGTTTTCAATGGATAGCTGTCAGAATAGTGCCCAGCACTATTACTGCATGGCAATATTGCAATAAGTCCTTAATAACTCAGGTCTATCCTTTAACCCAATCTTTGCACTTTTATTTGATATCCTGGTAAACCATTGGGTTCCTGTTCTCTTTACACTGAAAAATCGTTGGGGCAAATCCATAATGCATTTAAGGAGCAACTTATCAAAACTTATAATGTCCACTTTGGGACAAAATTAAGTTAGATATGAATTTGGATTCACTGTAACTATATGTTCTTATGAATACACACTCAACACACCAAAGCGCAATTCAATAGGGACTTATTGCAATAGTGCCAGGCACTACTTGTGCCGGGCACTATATTGATAGTTTCGCATTACAAACTGACAGTTGATCTTTAAAAATTGACATTTCAAAGTCGAATTTATAAATCCCGTCGTTTATTTTCCATTAATAGTGGCGTCACTATTAAATCCGGCTCTTCTAATACACAAAGGCCTAATTTTGAAAGGACACAGCTGTTCTTATAATGAGAAACTGTCAATATAGTGCCCGGCACAATTTGTGCCTGGCACTATTGCAATAGGTCCCTAATAGGGAATAAAGCTAGGCAGTTATAGTGCCGGGTCCTATTCTGACAGCTGTCTTCTTTCAAAATTAGGCCTCTGTGTATTATAGGACCCGGAATTAATAATGCCACCATTATTATTGGAAAATAAACGACTGGATTAACAAATTCGTCTTTGGTATGTCAATTTTGAAAGATCAACTGTCCGTTTCCAATGGAAAGCTGTCAGAATAGTGCCCAGCACTATTACTGCCTGGCAATATTGCAATAAGTCCTTAATAACTCAGGTCTATCCTTTAACCCAATCTTTGCACTTTTATTTGATATCCTGGTAAACCATTGGGTCTTCCTGTTCTCTTTACACTGAAAAATCGTTGGGGCAAATCCATAATGCATTTGAGGAGCAACTTATCAAAACGTATAATGTCCACTTTGGGACAAAATTAAGTTAGATATGAATTTTGATTCACTGTAACTATATGTTCTTATGAATACACACTCAACACACCAAAACGCAATTCAATAGGGACTTATTGCAATAATGCCAGGCACTAATTGTACCGGGCACTATATTGACAGTTTCGCAAGAACAGCTGTCTCCTTTCAAAATTAGGCCTTTGTGTATTATAAGAGCCGGAATTAATAGTGTCGCAACTATTAATGGAAAACATACGACTGGATTTATAAATTGAACTTTGGTATGTCAATTTTGAAAGATCAACTGTCAGTTTTTAATGCGAAACTATCAATATAGTGCCCGGCACAATTTGTGCCTGGCACTATTGCAATAGGTCCCTATTAGCACAACCGAACGGCCACTATGTAATAAGGTATAGCAGAAAAAAGTTTTTTGCCTTTCCTGAAACGCGTTTTGATAAGTTGCTCCTCATTTGATATATGCTAAATGCCTGCTGATTTTACTTTGAGAAAACCATGGTTTTAGAAAAAGGCACGTCTTGTATAATTTAGTACGCAAAAAGCGTATGTCATCAGTTTCAAATTTTAGGTTAGTACTACTATATCGATTTAGAACGTTTTTCTAAGTTATCCGATGCTTATTCTCTACCTCTTTCGATCCTGACAATCATCTTCTGTCAGGTTTGTTTGACTCATTGATCTTTGGATTGACTGTTGCCATTAAAGTTTAGGACGCCCTATTGGTTGCTATTCTGGGACATTTCAATTTCAATTTCAAATTTCAATTTCAATTTTAATTTCATTTCAAATATGCTTTATTGTCAGAAAAATACAAATTTTTTATTGACAAAGCGTTAAATATAAATAGATAATTAATAAAGTCTTTTACATAATACCATAGTTGTGGTCAAAAGTTCAAACAATTTTACCAACACTTAATACCTATACTACTTAATATCATTCTGTAAAACTTAATAATTACTGTTAAAATACATATTGATTTAAAAACCAAAGATAAAAAGGTATATTACCATCACATAGTAAAAAAAAATTTAAAAACAATTAAAAACAGCTACACTAGGACATTCATTAAACATATCATCAATTAAAAAACTCTTGCAAAGTGTAAAATGCCTTTTCAACTAGCCAATTTTTCACGCTAATTCTAAATGAAGTATAAGTTTCCTTTTTTTTTTAATTTCATTTGGAAGCTTATTTATTATATATTTTAAGGCTTTAGTTACCTTCTTTGGTAATCGTTCGTCGTTCATCTGTTATACATGGCCGGACTATATCAGTTGTCTTTTAGTGATCATGCATCCGTTATGATTCCCTCGATTCCCAACCTTTCTTTTATATTCTCATTTCTTATATGATCTGTTTTAGATATTCTCATTGATCGTCTTATTGCATCCATTTCGATACTTTCCATTTTTGTTTCGTATTTTTCTGTTACGCGACAAGTCTCTATTCCATACAACAGCGTCCTTTTCACCATTGTTTCATCCTTGTTAAATTTTACATTCTTTTCTATGTCTCTGCTTCATAAAATACTGTTAAGATATCCAATAACTTTTTTTAGTTTTACTATTCTTTTTTCCAGTTCTTTACAGTCTGTTCCTGTCTTATCTAATGTGACAGCCAAGTATATCATCTAGTTCTAACTCACTTAATTCGTTACCAATACATAAAAACTGTGTCTTGTCCATGTTCACTGTTAACCCCCACTATTGGTATTCCTCCGTTAACTTTCCCATCATATACTTCATGTCTTCTTTATCATTAGCTACAATTATTTGGCCGTCAGCAAAGTAATGTGTCATTCATTATTTGGTTTGGCCGAAAAATGATAAAATGTAAGAAATGTGTGAAATCTATTATACAAATTGTCCCGTTCGGTAACGCTATTTTTCAATGTTACAGAAATTGTCCTGTGTTACAGGTCGGGACGTTGATTTATTTTTTTGGAATTTAATTGGAAAATAGTTAATTTTAATTTTGTTTTTTGTCATAAATTGTGTGGTTTAAAATATGTGTCCCTTCTGTAACGTTGGTGTCCCTAAAATTTCTGATATTTTTTGTCAAATTTGCAAGTTCAGTGTCATTTTAAACCATTTTTTTTAATTTTAAGTTGTCCTTTAGATACAACTTAGTAAAAGAATAAATTAATTTTCAGATTATGTGTTTTTTAATAATTTGCAAGGAAAAAAATACTAGAAATACAATGCTAGTTATTATAGTAAAATTTCTGAGCTTTGTGTTTATTTACTCAGTTTCTCAATAGCTATTTTATTTTAGGCATATTTTTGGTAAATTTTGGGAAATATAATATACGTATGGCAAAAAGTACCAAGTTAAAGAAGAGACAAAATGACCATTCCACAAAAATTCCTTATGCTCTTCCTCGCCATAAAACCGAACCCTTGAAATAGTTTGCGAGAGACATATTGTCATAATGCTCGCCAACTTTTGCAACACAGACAGACAATACAAAAGGAAGACTAAAATATAAATTATCTACCAACAGCAAAAGTTAAAACATTTAATGAGATTGACCCATATAAACTACATAAACCTGTCGTTCGTAGTTGTAGTTCTGGCGGTACTCTTTCGAAGTGATAAGCCAGATTGGAATTTGCTTTCGCCCGTCAGACAGTCGTATGTCGTACCGTCGTACCATCCGCCAGTACCGTAACCAAGTTACGATTCTGAGGGGACAAAATAACTTCGAAATTTTATATAGGCGATTCTCTGAAGTTTTTCAATACATAAAAAAGGAAACAAGCTGTACTGCAACCATCACAGAGGAATTTCAGTAACCAGTACTGTAAGTAAATTGTACGGTAGGATTCTTGGAGATCTAATAGATATCATGAACAAGAAAAAGAAGAGCAAAAAGGGTTTCGTGCAGGCAGATCTTGTAGTAATAATGTTTTTTGTATTAAACAACTAATTGAGAAAAGGAGTACTAGAAATAAAATAATGTTATCTTTGTCGACCTTTAAAAAGCATATGATAGAGAGTATTAGAGCAAACTAATACTTAAAAGCGATAAAAGAACTATACAAAGGGTCAAAATCTAAAATTAAAATTGAAAATCAACTTTCAAAAGAATTCCTGGTAACGAAAGGCTTAACAGGGATGTGGTATCTCTCCAATTCTTTTTAAAATATATGTCGATACATGGAGTATATGAGGAGATAGTTAACGGAAGACTACCTAAAGAAGGGATTAACAGTGAACGTGGACAAAAAACAGACTTATGTATTGGAAACCAATCAAGTGAGTTAGAACTAGACAATATCTCCAAGCAAACAGTATGCATACTGGAAATTGTCGAAATGGATGCAATAAAAAGATCAATGAGAATATCTAGAACAGATCATATAAGAAATGAGACCATTAAAGAAAGAATGGGAATCGAGGAAAGCATAATAGATGAGATCACTAAAGGACAACTGATATGGTACGGCCATGTACAACGGATGAACGACGAAAGATTAACAAAGCAGGTCCTAGAATGGCAACCAATAGGCACAGAAAAAGAGGGCGTCCTAAATCGGAATGGCAACAGTCAATCCAAAGATCAATCCAGAATCAAAGGAGGTGAAGAATAGGCGTCTAGTAGTGAAAAATGTACAATTATAAAAAAATATATTTAATAAATACGCTTCATACAAGTTTCTGTCTTAATACCCCTTCTTTTACACGCCAGTGTACGTCGTACTGTAGTACCACCGCCGATGATACTCGATGACGGACACCCATGTCGCGTGAGGCGATATAATTTTTGAACTAGTTTAGTTTTGAAGAACGTGATGGTATTCGCACAAACATATTTCGAGTATTAAGTTTTATAAGCCCCATGGACAGGTGATAAGATTTATCTGTAAGCACGGTGCCTAGAATCAATGGCGGCTGCTACAGGGAACGCAACGGGGCAGTACCCTCTCAAAACTAGACAACAAACAGTATTTTTAATTATAGGTAAATTTAGTGGGAATAAGGACACTGTTACTCTGGTAAATATACGTTTTAATCCATCGGTAACGTTTCGACAATGGTTTTTGTTTTCATCAGACTAAAAAGGTTACAACTCATTAGTAAGATAATACAAAATACGGCACATTAATACATCACCAATTAAAAATTATTATTCTTTTCCCAATAAATAACATTTAAAATGACCTTATTGACAATATATTATTTTTTTCCTAAATATTTTTTTCCCTTTTAATGTATATGTAACTGATTTTTTTATTTATTTATATAAAGAAATAATTATGGTTTATTTTTCTTCTTTTTTTTTTTAATATATATAAAATTTTTTATACAAAGGTTCAAAAAATTTTGTCACTATAGCAACTGATGGGTGGCTCAATAAAATACGCACAAAGAGATCAATCAGCTATTCATATAAAAACAATAATAATAAATAAAACCTGTAGCAAGCCATAATACCATGTAGAAAATAACAACAATGTACACATTATAAACCTATGTTAAAATTTAAAACAAAATTAAAAAGGACTGTTGAAATATTTAAAATTCCGTACTCACCCTTCAGACTAGATCGTACCTTGGAACAACAAAAAACACGAATTCAAGCAGTATTTTTAATTGATTTATTTAGAAAAAGTTAAATCTTCCCTTACGACATTGTCTAGTTCTTTTTATTATCTGTGGTTAACAACACGCGATTGGGTGGGTGAACTTTTTTAGCGTAAATAATTACAAGCCGGCAGCGCCGCGCGGGGCAATGTTTCAATTTCACCCGTTTTTCAGCGGTGTATGGGTGGCTGTTTTCCCGCGGGGGCGGAAGGAATGTTTTGTTTAGTTGACGCCGGCCATATTCATCGTGCTGAAACGTTCGTTGCCCTTTCTACGTGTTGCCGGTTCTGTCTTTAGTGAAGACGTATGACTTTGTTTTGATTTGGGGTAGGTCAGTAGTTAAAATCCTTGCCGGTCGCGTGTCCATTGTTTATTTTTGTTTGTTTTCCAAATTGAAATAAATACCGTCGATTATATAATTAACTGTGCAAATTTAAATACGTTGACATATGAACTTCGATTACAAATAAAATCTTTAGGGCCACATAGAACGGACCTAAAAATCCTAAAAATTAACCAAAATTTTAGTGCAAGTAATAAAAAATTATACGATGCTAAAAACTGGTTGTGCGGTTCTGAAAAACGAAATGCTTTTTTTTGCTTTATTTATCTTCTTATCTTATTATGTGCAAAGGGAATGTGTGATATAACCACACAATTTTCTATGTTAGGCAAGACTGATATTAGGTACCAATTGAATAGTGCCTATAGGCAAAAAATTACCGAACATAATGAAAATGTGGCAAAAAATAGACATACACTTAGTAGGTTTAGGTTTGTTAGGTTAGGTAGGACTGTTTAAAATTCTGTGGGATTTTTAAGGTTGCTCTAGAGGGCCATGATTAGTTTGAAACTGGTGCTAATCCGAGCACTTTACGCATGTAAAAGAAGGGCGAATAGACTTTATTTATAAACAAATAAACTAAAAACTACACCACTACTTGTTTGTAAAATGCTAAAATAAAATTCCTTAGGTAAGTTTTTTTATCTTCTTTCCCCCCCCCCAATTTATAACATCACCAGCCGTGTCCCATTTTTCCAAACCTTTCCCGCCTATTTAAATTAAGTAGCTGCGTTATTACTGCTAGCCTAATTTTGAAATGTTCAACAATCTATTATTGTTCAGTATACATGTAGACGGTGTCAGTACTTTCTTTTAATCTAGTTCTCGTATGAGTTTGATAAAATTTAAACACCCAAAGGATTCGCGACAGACCCTGCAAAACTGGTTTTAAAGAATTTTCGCCAGCAGGAAGAAATGAAGATTTATAGACCACGATACCGTGTCGCATTTCAACCGTCAAAATTTTCAACTCATTGCTGAGATAAAAAGTTGGACAGCTGATAAGCAGTGGCGCTGGTGACGTTATAAATTGGGGGGGATGAAAAATGAAAAAGAAAAACTTACCGAAACAATTTTATTTTAGTATTTTTCAAACAAGCAGCTGCTTGGTGTAGTTTTTTGTTTATTTGTTTATAGAAAAAGTCCATTCGCCTTTCTTTTTTTTTGGCCCCGTAGAGCAACCTCAAAAATCCCACAGAATTTTAAACAGTCTTTTAACCTTCTAAGTATATGTCTATTTTTTGCCACATTTTCATTATGTTCGATAATGTTTTGCCTATAGGCCCTATTCTATTAGCACCTAATATTAGTCTTGCCGAGCATAGATAATTCTATGTGGTTTTTTAAATAAGTAGCACTTACTTTGTGTCATTAACTTTTCACTAAAGTGCTAGAAATCACACATTCCTTTTGCCACCCACGCAGGATCACTTTGTGTATTGTTCATAATAAGACAAATAAAGCAAAAAATATACATTTCGTTTTTCACAACCGCACAACCAGTTTTCAGTATAGTATAATTTTTTATTACTTGCACTAAAATTTTGGTTAATTTTGAGGATTTTTAGGCCGACTTCAACTAAAACACACATTCCTCCCATCCCCGCTCGAGAACATCCACCCAAGGTGTTACATAATAGTTTAGTTTACAACAATTTTTGCTGATACAAAAACTTTTTATAAATTTTGGTTTTGTTCCAAAAAAACTCGCACTATTTATTCTCGTCTCGACTTTATAACGTGGTTATTATCGACCTGTCGCTATAGCAACCTATAAACGCCCTTTTGAAAGTAGGCCAACGCGCTAAGAAACAAAAGTTTCCCACGAAAATTAATTAAAACAAATTTTTTTTTTAAAATGTCGCCCAACGTTCACAAAAGTTAATACGAATGCCACGAGATACATAACATTACGCCAATAGAACAAATCTAGAAAACTATCCATCTATCTGTTTGTAATTATATTTATATTTTTCTATTTTTTCAAGGTTTTTTTTTGCTTTTTATGTTTTTTTTTATTTTAGGGCCGAGAAAAGATGTGGAGACCAATTTGCCAACTTAGCAGGCATGTTTTTCTAGCAACGTTATTATCATGGGCATTTTTAAGGGTAAGTGTATTTTTCGTGTTGTATCAATCCAACTCCTTTTAATTTATATATATATATATATATATATATATATATATATATATTCTAAAAAACTGCACGGTAAAAAAAATTGTCTTAGATCAAAGCAAATTGCTTTGAAGTAAAATAATTTGTGCTTTTCTATTTACCAAGAGAATATTTTCCTGATATAGCACAAAAAAATGTCTTGCCCTTTATTTTGATGTGAAAAAGAAATTGTTTTATTATAAATTGGAACTGAATTAATCTAAGGCACCGTTTGCTCTGGAAGCAAAATATTACTTATATGAAGACAATTTGCTGTATTCCAAAATGGAGTACATATACTGAAACAAAACAATTAAAGAAGAGAAATAAAGTCTCATTTCAAGACTAAATGCTGCGTTAAACTAAAAAGAAATAATTAAATTCAAAACAAATTGTTTTAAGGTAAAACAATTTATTCTAGAAAAGTAGTTGTTTTCATTGTAGACAAAATTTTTTACCGTGTGTAAACGTAAAGTACACTGCATGGGAATATATCTTAACGACCGATTTACCATATAAACACTACAGTTTGCTAACGACCAAGTAATTGTAGTTAATTAGTAATAATTAACGGAAGAATACCAAAAGTGGGGGTTAACAATGATTCAAAAAAACTTGACATAAGATGATTCTCAGGATCGGAGGTGGAGAATAGAATAGACCGGTGTTCGGATCTTATATACAGGGTCTCTCATAACTTAGGGGCCATAGGCCAACAGGTGATAGATTAGGTCATGTCTGATAAAAAAGTTCCTATAATGCATGGGTCACAACCCTTTGTCGAGATACAGAGCATTAAACTTTTTTGTTACTAACTTTTTAAAAAAGCGCAATAATAACCTGAAATTGGGCAAAGTCGTGTATTAGAACAAGAGCAACAAATTGAAATAAAAATAATTTTAAAAAAATTAGTCGGTCAATTTTTTTTAGAAAAAACAATTTTTTTGTCTCTAGCGAGACATAGTAATAAAATATTATTAATATTTTTTAAAAGAATTATAATTTTTTTTAATTATTATTATTTTTTATTCATTTTTGGAGGTTATTTTGACAGCCTGTATCTTCTCAACTTATAATTTTATCAAAAAAAATAATACCACATTTTTGAATCACAAATTAGCTGAGTATTCAGCTGGCTGTGACAGATTTTCTTTTTCCTAAACTAAAATGACAACAGTCAATCCAAAGATCAATGATTTAAAAAAACCTGACAGAAGATGATTGTCAGGATCGAAGGAGGTGGAGAATAGGGGTCGGACAATGTACAAAAACGTTCTAAACCGACATATAGTACTAGTAGAACGATAATTACCGATTGACCGCTCAAAATTTGTTTAATGTAATTATGTATAAGGATAGATAAAAAGAAAATAATAGTTAGTTAGGTAAAGTTGACTGCAAAAGTTTACAGTTAAGAAACTTGTAACGAATGACCCGTAGTTTAACCTATAAACCGTGCCTTGGTCAGTCAGTCATTTTGATTTATCGGTTAATAGTTGAGTGTATAAAATTGCGCCTTATGGGCACCATGGATGAATAACTATTGCTTGGCTTAACTATAAACATGAAGATTTAAACCGGGACGGAAGCAAAAGATCAATTAGGTATAACAGAAATTATTTATTTTAGTTGCTAGTAAGGTCCAGGACGCGCTATTAAACTCCTGGGAAACAGGAACGGGTTGCAGACAGACCAGAGAATTCGTAGACCGTCCAAAAGCGACCAGAATTAGATGGATGCTGGGACGGACACAAAAAGACCTCGGACTGCTGATAGGTACTCTAACCGGACATAACCGGTTGAGGAGGCACATGACACGTATAGGAGTCGAGAATGACCCTACCTGCCCAGCCTGTGGACAGGAAGAAGAGACATCAAGACACCTCGTGGCAGAATGCGAGGTCTACGCAAGGATGAGACAACAGGCACTCGGAGCGCCAACTCTGAGCGAGGAAGAACTGCACATGCTCAAATGGGCAGACTTACTGGACTTTGTAAAGAGAACAGGAATGCCCAATGAGTTACCAGTCCATCAAAGGGAAGTGCAGAGAGTGCGTTAAGGGACAGATTTGGGGCATGGCAAAAAGGGCCTACTCTGGCCTACTTGTCAAACCTGCGGGTCAACCCCCCCACTACTACTACTACTACTGCTAGTAAGGTCGCTTAGGGGTATAAGGCCAGCCCTTTAATAAGGCCAACTGTCTTATTAACAATCCCGGTTAAATACACTTAAGCAACGGCAGTTCTGGAAAAAGAGTCTGGGAGGGGTAATGAAGAAACGTTGATTGTGAAAGCACACAAAAAAAGTGAAAAGTAAATATTCGCACAGGAAAAAACGCATGCGTAGCAATGCTCACAAAGAGAACAGCGCACAGAGCATCAAATTTGGCGATTTCTACAGTTTTTACTCAACTTCAGCACGGCGAAAGGAAGAGTAATGTTTTTCGATTGTTGTATGTGTGTAAGTAAATATGTTTGTGTCATGCTAGAGGCTAAACGGCTGAACCAATTTTGACAAAAAAGGTCTCGTTGAATTGCTACTGATCCCGAAGGTGCTATAGGCTATATTTTTTTAAACAGGAATCCACATGCTGGTCTTCAGACGCCATTTTGTCACATGATATAGGCTTTAAGGCATACAAATTATCTAAATTTCAGGCGATTTTATTGAAATTCCTTTGATTATCCATTGCAAATGTCCTCTAATTTGCTGTAGTTACTTTGTAGTCCTCTTTGCTCCCACCCATCTCCCTCCTGTCATTCCCCCCACCCTATTCAAAAACCATATTTGCATAATTTTATCAAATATAGAGCGATTTCAAAAATTCTTTCTGTATACGCTTTCAGATTTTTATTCCAACACCAATTCCACAAGATTTTTTTCGACACCATTTTATTAGTTCCCTCCTCCCTCTCTCCTCCCCCACCTTCACTCAATGGAAGGTAACACTGTTTGTGTCCATAGAGAATCTACACGTGCTTTTTATAAGGCTGAATAAGAATTAAACCTAAAAGTTGGAAATAAAAAAAAAATTAATAAAAAAAAACACCTAACTGCTAAATTTACTTTTAACTACTAGTCGCAGTTGGGTACAAAATTACCCAATAACCTGATTCATGAAAAAACAAAACTGTATAATTTCGTAAGTGCGCTTTGGGCATAAAAACTAACAGTTGAAGCATGTCGTAGCTTATAGGTATACCTATCAATTTTGTACTCTTGTGCTAAAGAGAGTAACATTCTAGTTGTACAGAGATTTCAAAATAAAGTATTAAGAAAAATTGTGAATGCACCTTGGTACGTTCGAAATAGTGACCTTCATCGAGATCTAAAAATCGAAACTGTAGCAGAGACTATAAAAAAGTACGCAAAAAGCCATGAAGATAGACTCCATCGGCATGTGAATGTGGAAGCAATTCAGCTTCTAGACAATACTATGCTAGTTCGACGACTAAAAAGAGTGAAGCCGTTTGAGCTAGTAAACTAAGTGAATTACACATAAAACAAAATAATGCTATAAACACAACACAATTGTGAGTTACAGACTAAACAAAGCGGGGAGAACTGTTGAGTGAACCCTAAGTTTAAATCTGACTTTTCTAGTAAATTAAGTTAAAACAAAATTGCTAATTAGTCTTACTGACTAGATTGTAATAAAAAAAAAAACACAGTGTGTTTGACAAATAAAAAAAAAAAAAATTTGTACTCAGTGCGACTAGTACTTACAAGTAAATTTAGCAGTTGGGTGTTTTTTTTATTTAAATTTTTTTTAAATATACATTTGTGGAGGTTATTTTGACAACGTCCTTGATTTGTAATTTTAATATAATTTTATTTATTAAACCTATTAGAAGAATTATCTTAACACAATCGTTTCTTAAAATTTAAAATAAAGAAGTATTCCATTGCCACGAATCACTTTTCTTCTACACCAACATGGCCTGGTCTATTAAAATCGATCGATAGCTCGTCTGGTTATATAGTAGGCAACCAACACGCATGGCTTGAAAGAGTTGTTTAATTTTTGTTGGGCGCATTGTTTTATATTTTTTGGTGGTGAAGTTTCTAGTAAGTAGATCCATTATTTTCCTAAAATTGTTATTCACTAAAACTGCAGAAAAGAGGAGTTTTTGTCTATAATCAGTCCTTTTAAGAAAAATTCATCAAAAGAACATTTCAATAATTTATCAATTCTTAATTTTAAATAAATGGAATTTAGGCTGTCAGTAGTGACATGTCAAATCGTAAAAATTGAGGCCCAAAAAATCTCAATATTAGCCTAGGGAAGAAGGGTAATCTTGTTCCCTCCCATGTCTTTGCTATTAACACAGCTAAGTAAAAATCCAAAAAACAAAATAAATTCAAAAGATTTTCAATTCAAAGTCGTACCGCAAACACAAATGACTCTAAGTACTCAGTACAAAGTAATGAGTAGTACGTATCCACTTATCTTAAATGGATGGGCAAGATGGGTTTCACGTTATTTATATAATTTTATATAAATAGTTGCCGCTTAAACCGCGCAAGAGTACTAATTTACAGATTACAGAGTGTGTGAAACCGCTTCGGTCGCACTTAAGTACTGCCACACCGCGTCCAGTCGTACCGTGTCCTGCAAACGTACAGTCGAAGCCATGTTGACTAGATGAGTAAGTTTTCAAAAAGCCCCTAACAACAATAATAAAAACTTAAAATTTACATAGCAACAAAAAACCTAAAAAACTTACCTAGCAACATAAAACTATGGACTTACCTAGCAACAAAAACTTTAAATATCCAACTTACCTTGCAATAACAAATTTTAAACTTACCTAGCAACAAAAAATTTGAAATTCGAAATTTAGCTAACAACAAAAACCCTAAAAATCTTACCTAGCAACATAAAACTATGGTCCTACCTATAGCAAGAAAAAAAATGTCCTGCAAATGTTCAGTCGCAGTCATGTTGACTAGATGAGTAAATATTTCAAAAGCTCCTAAAATCGAAAATACTTAACTAGCAACAATAAAAAATAAAAAAAATTCACCTAGCAACAAAAAACCTAAAAAAATTAATTAGCAGCATTAAACTTTGGACTTACCTAGCAACAAAAAATTGAAAGCTCAAACTTATCTAGCAACGCAAAACTTGAAACTTACTTAGCAACAAAAAACTTGTAACTGACCTAAAAACAAAATTTTAGAACCCCAAATTTACCTAGCAACAAAAAAACTTAAAACATAACTATCTATCTATCTATTTATCCTTCTTCGATCTATCTTTGGACATAGGCCTTTCTCAATATCTTCTACTCTTCTCTGTCTGTCGTCGTGTTCATCCATCTAGCTCCCGCATGTTTCTTCAAATCATCCGTCATCTCATTTGGGGCCTTCCCCTACTTTTTTTATTTTTCCAAGGTCTCCAATTCACAAAACAAGTGTTCTGTCGATCGTCATTTTGTGATATCCCTTGCTTTTGTTTTATGTTTTATCCCTTCATTCCCTTTTCTATCTTCGTTGATCTTTAGGCTTTTGTTACTTTATCCATGTTTGATTTTGTAAGTGTCCAGGTCTGGCATCCATAGGTAAGTACAGGAAGGATACATTGGTTATACACTTTCGTTATGAGGTACTGAGGATATTTTTAATTTTTTAATATCTACCTTAATTTACCGAATGCTGCCCAGGCCAATCTTACTCGTTTCTTGATTTTAGCTGTTTGGTTTTCTTTTTTCAGATTAATAATTTGTCCCAGGTATATATATTCCTCTACTTGTTGATTTTTTATCAGTATTAAGTGTTAGCTTTGTTAATAAGGGTGTTGTAGTCTTGTGTTCATTTCATTTGATTTGATTTAATTATGCTTTAAGATATTTATATATACATAAATCTAAAGAACTTTAAACAAATTGCAGAACGAACTGTACATCGTGTTCCCACAATTTGTATTAATTTTATAAGCAAATGTACAGCGAGACCCGAAGAGATGAGAACAAATGTTTTGTAAGCACAGATTACCATTGGAAAATGGCCAGGCCTGCCTCGGACCGGTCTTTGACATACAGACAAACACAAGTACTGACTATAAAGATAAAAATTGACGCCAGCAGGCACGGATAGTCATCCATAAGACCCAGTCGTTCTACATCGTTCGCCAAAAAATAATGATTGACGAAAAAATTGTCCAAAATTTTTGAGGGTTTTTTTCGTGGGTTACGGGAAGAGGAAAAAACAAGTACTTATCTTATGGCAACGTTTCGTGTATACAAGGCGACAATTTAAAAAAGATCTACCTGCATTTTCTCGAAAATTATCAGGAAATTAAAAAAACGTCGAATTACGTCGATTTTGTTTGCAAGGGGGACATTTTTTTGCTATCTTGAAATTTTTGTAACACGAACCCCCTTCGAGGGGTATACTTTACCCTTATATTTTGAATAGGGAAAGTGGGTCTAGTGATTTACAGGGTGATCGATTACATTTTACTCAACACACCTATCGAAAAAACGTCATTTAGTGAATTTTAGGGTATGGAATCCCATAAGACCAAACTGACCAAACTTTGAAAATTCATATTTCAAAAACTATACAGTTTATCAATAAAAACACCGAGTTGCAGTATGGTGGGGCCATAGAGATGCGAAAAAACCACACACTGAGTAACGATTCGAAAAAACGTCATTTAGCGAATTTTAGGGTAGGGAATATCCTCTAACACCAAAACGGCCAAACTTTGAAAATTCATATTTCAAAAACTACACAGTATATCAACAAAAGCACGGAGTTGCGGTATGGTGGGACCATAGAGATGCGAAAAAAACACACACTGAGTTAACATTCGAAAAAACGTCTTTTAGCGAATTTTAGGGTAGGGAATCCCTTAAGACCAAAGTGTCAAAATTTTGAAAATTCATATTTTAAAAACTATACAGTATATCAACAAAAGCACAGAGTTGCAGTATGGTGGGGCCATAAAGATGCGAAAAAACCACAAACTGACTTAAGATTCGAAAAAACGTCATTTAGCGAATTTTAGGGTATGGAATCCCATAAGACCAAAAGGCCAAATTTTAAAAATTCATATTTCAAAAACTATACAGTTTGTCAACAAAAGCACCGAGTTGCAGTATTGTTGGGCCATAGAGATGCGAAAAAACCACACACTGAGTAACGATTCGAAAAAACGTCATTTAGCGAATTTTAGGGTAGGGAATATCCTCTAACACCAAAACGGCCAAACTTTGAAAATTCATATTTCAAAAACTACACAGTATATCAACAAAAGCACCGAGTTGCGGTATGGTGGGACCATAGAGATGCGAAAAAAACACACACTGAGTTAACATTCGAAAAAACGTCATTTAGCGAATTTTAGGGTAGGGAATTCCTTAAGACCAAAGTGGCAAAATTTTGAAAATTCATATTTTAAAAACTATACAGTATATCAACAAAAGCACAGAGTTGCAGTATGGTGGGGCCATAAAGATGCGAAAAAACCACAAACTGACTTAAGATTCGAAAAAAAGTCATTTAGCGAATTTTAGGGTATGGAATCCCATAAGACCAAAAGGCCAAATTTTAAAAATTCATATTTCAAAAACTATACAGTTTGTCAACAAAAGCACCGAGTTGCAGTATGGTGGGGCCATAGAGATGCGAAAAAATCTCACACTGCGTAAAGATTCGAAAAAACGTCATTTAGCGAATTTTAGGGTAGGGAATCTCATAATACCAAAATGGCCAAATTTTGAAAATTCATATTTTAACAACTATGTATAAGACCTAAAGGCCAAATTTTGAAAATTCATATTTTAAAAACTATACAGTTTATCAACAAAAGCACCGAGTTGCAGTATTGTGAGGCCATAGAGATGCGAAAAAACCACACACTGAGTTAAGATTCGAAAAAACGTCATTTAGCGAATTTTACGGTAGGGAATCCCATGGGACCAAAATGGCGAAATTTTGAAAGATCATATTTTAAAAATTCATATTTCAAAAACTATACAGTTTGTCAACAAAAGCACCGAGTTGCAATATGGTAGGGCCATAGAGATGCGAAAAAATCTCACACTGCGTTAAGATTCGAAAAAACGTCATTTAGCGAATTTTAGGGTAGGGAATTGTATAAGACCAAAATGGCGAAATTTTGAAAATTCATATTTTAAAAACTATACAGTATATCAACAAAAGTACCGAGCTGCAGTATGGGAGGGCCATTAAGATGCGAAAAAACCACACACTGAGTTAAGATTCGAAAAAACGTCATTTAGCGAATTTTAGGGTAGGAAATCCCATAAGACCTAAAGGCCAAATTTTGAAAATTCATATTTCAAAAACTATACAGTTTATCAACAAAAGCTCCGAGTTGCAATATAGTGGAGCCATATAGATGCGAAAAAACCACACCCTGAGTTAAGATTCGAAAAAACGTCATTTAGTGAATTTTAGGGTAGGGAATCTCATAATACCAAAATGGCCAAATTTTGAAAATTCATATTTCAAAAACTATACAGTTTATCAACAAAAGCTCCGAGTTGCAATATAGTGGAGCCATATAGATGCGAAAAAACCACACCCTGAGTTAAGATTCGAAAAAACGTCATTTAGTGAATTTTAGGGTAGGGAATCTCATAATACCAAAATGGCCAAATTTTGAAAATTCATATTTCAAAAACTATACAGTTTATCAACAAAAGCTCCGAGTTGCAATATAGTGGAGCCATATAGATGCGAAAAAATCTCACACTGCGTTAAGATTCGAAAAAACGTCATTTAGCGAATTTTAGGGTAGGGAATTGTATAAGACCAAAATGGCGAAATTTTGAAAATTCATATTTTAAAAACTATACAGTATATCAACAAAAGTACCGAGCTGCAGTATGGGAGGGCCATTAAGATGCGAAAAAACCACACACTGAGTTAAGATTCGAAAAAACGTCATTTAGCGAATTTTAGGGTAGGAAATCCCATAAGACCTAAGGGCCAAATTTTGAAAATTCATATTTCAAAAACTATACAGTTTATCAACAAAAGCTCCGAGTTGCAATATAGTGGAGCCATATAGATGCGAAAAAACCCCACCCTGAGTTAAGATTCGAAAAAACGTCATTTAGTGAATTTTAGGGTAGGGAATCTCATAATACCAAAATGGCCAAATTTTGAAAATTCATATTTTAACAACTATACAGTTTATCAACAAAAGCTCCGAGTTGCAATATAGTGGAGCCATATAGATGCGAAAAAACCACACCCTGAGTTAAGATTCGAAAAAACGTCATTTAGTGCATTTTAGGGTAGGGAATCTCATAATACCAAAATGGCCAAATTTTGAAAATTCATATTTCAAAAACTATACAGTTTATCAACAAAAGCTCCGAGTTGCAATATAGTGGAGCCATATAGATGCGAAAAAACCACACCCTGAGTTAAGATTCGAAAAAACGTCATTTAGTGAATTTTAGGGTAGGGAATCTCATAATACCAAAATGGCCAAATTTTGAAAATTCATATTTTAACAACTATACAGTTTATCAACAAAAGCACCAAGTTGCAGTACGGTGTATCTTAAAAACAAAAAGGTTTGCTGCAAAAAACGTTATCTTCTTGTGACTTTGTTATAATAATATAATATTATATACCACCCCATAAAATATTTTACTACCACCCTTTAAAATTTTGTGCATTTGTTTGTTGTTTGACTTCAAAAGTTTTCTTAGTTTTGGGTAAAACATTATTATAAATAATTTTTAATTCAAAGCTGTGGGAACTTAACCAGGATAAAAATTGTTCTGATTTACTTCTAATTTATTATTTATTTTTTTAAATTATTCTTTGTAGAGAAAATTTATCTAACCTTTTTTAAAGATAATGTTGAGAAAATTGCAAATATTCTAATTAGATCCATATTGTACCTTAATCAACATTTCCCATGAATACTTATTTTCTTACAATACTTATTAATGTTTTTTTTTAAGATATCAATTTTAAAGTAATTTAGTTACATTATTGGGTGTGTTTGAACTTAACTAATTTAGATTCAACTACTTTCTAAAAACATTTACCTACTTAAACATAAATTTAAAAAAAACATTTTCAAACTAGTAAGAACCTTTTATTTTAAAATTTGTTTGGGATAACTTGGCTTTACTTTTTTGTCAATTCTTTTTACGGAATATCATTTTCACGTACTTCGCTTTTTTTACATGAAATTTTTACATATTGCACCAAGAAATAAATGTTAAAAAGTCATTTAACTAAGTATAGCTTTTTCAAATGCAAAATAAAGCTATAAAGGCATAAAGCTCCGAGCAATGTGGCTGTGAAAATGCGCGTAAAAGTACTAAAATTGTCATAAATTGCGTTTTTACGACATGTGTTGACGCGACCACATTGTGTAATAATAATAATTTTGTGACTTCTTGTTGTTTTTACTGTTATATAGTTAGAAAACCTGTAAAAAAAATGCCGCCGACTCCCTGTTGGGTCTCCTCTTGTTTTACTTATTTCTTAAACTAGATAAAAATTTGGAAATTATTTCAAAATTAGGTTTTTGAGACTTTTTTTTTAAGATATTATGATATGAACCATCTTATACCGAATATTGAATTACTGTAAAGTTTTCCATTTTTTTTGGTTGCGCAATGTGAATTAAAAGCAGTCTCGAGGTAAATGCAGTTTATCTGATGGTACTCTGGAAAAACGAACACCATTAAATATATTTTTTTTTGCACTTCAGTGAAATATTAAGATTTTTTTTTGAATTCTCAACAATTTAAAAAATTCATAATTAAGGCCATCAAAGAGTTATACCGCAATAGTAAGGCAAAAGTTAAAATAAAAGCAAAACTAACCAAAGGCTTTCAAGTAAATAAAGGTCTTAAACAAGGTTGCTGTATCTCGCCTACGCTCTTCAAGATATATTTGGAACAAGTCCTTAAAGTCTGGAAGAGAAACTGCCAAAACATGGGAATTCCGTTGGATGAAACCACTTTGTATACTTTATGTTTCGCCGATGATCAGATAGTGGTGGCTCAGGATTATGACGACCTCGAATATATGACACGAAAACTAATAGAAGAGTACAATAAGTGGGGACTAGAGGTTAATATCAATAAGACAGAGTATATGTGTATTGGTGGAACGAAACAGGATCTAATCTTAAATACTGGGCAGCGAATTCAGTCCTGTGATGAGTATAAATACTTAGGTCTAAAAATTACAGCTGACGGAACACTAGACAAAGCTATAAAAGATCGAAACGTACAAGGAAGAAAAGCAATAACTTTATTAAATGGAATAATTTGGGACCAAAGTATATAACACCATTGTAAAAAGTATTATTACATACGGCTCAGAAGTATGGCCAATCAAGGTAGAACAGAAAAATGCTTTCCGCTACGGAGATGGACTATTGGAGAAGAGCAGCAGAGAAATCAAAAAGAGAAAGAGTTACAAATCAAAGAATAAGAGAAATTATGACAGTGGGTAAACGTACTTTAGTGGATGATATAAGAACAAAACAACTGGTGTGGTACGGACATGTACAAATAATGGATGATGGAAGACTACCTAAACAAATATTACAATGGAAACCAATTGGCCGAAGAAAACTAGGAAGGCCCAGGAGAAGCTGGAGAGAAGGAATAGACAGTGAAATAAGAATAAGAGGCTTAGATTATGAATTATGGGCAAACAGAAACGAGTGGAGATTGGGTATCCGAAGACGTAGAACGTTGTGAAACCGATAAATATATAACAATTTAAAAAAGTGAAGTTACCCGGTTCTTGCACCGAGGTCTTCAAATAGAACAAGTAGAGGAATATATACAGGGAGATCTAAGTTAAGTGTCCACCATTGCTAATTTTGTTACTATTAAAGATAGGAAAAAGGTTAAATTGGCAAACTATTAGAATTTTTGAGGCTCTTTAAATAAAAAAAAATCAAATATCGTGTTTTCGAGTTCGAACAAATTTTACTTAAACACCCTGTATTATATATTTTTTTCTGAAAGGTCTTTTAATTCTAAACGAAAATTGTTTTCTTAAGTTAAAAAAACGAAGATTTTCCAAATTCAAAATTACTACTAAATAAAATTTCAATACGTAATTTTGAATTTTAAATATCTTCGATATTTTTAACTACTGGGAAAAGATCAAAGACACAGTGGCGGATCCAGGGAGGGGGGCACTAGGGGTACTTGCCCCCCCGAGAATTTTTTGGATATACAAAAAATGAGTAAAAAGTAATGTTTTTGCTAATAAAAATTCAAAATTTTTGCCTGCGGCGCATGAAAGTGTCTATTGTTGTTTTCATCAAAATTACAACCACTGACTAATTCAATAAAATGCTGCTTAAAATAGTAGTTTACCTAACTAGTGCGGAAAGTGCCTCTTTTCCGCACGCGATTGCAGATGGCCAAACGACGCGATAGCGGAGTTTGGCTAGCAATCAAGTGAGGAAAAGACACTTTACGCACGACTTAGGTACACTATTTTTTCTATAAGCCTGAGGAAAAAACTAAAAATTAGAAAATTATTTATATTCAAAACGTTTTAATCAAATCAATTATTATTATTCACATTCTAGCGGCTTCGAGAACTGACTGGGGTAGATCTTCGTCCGAAGAATCCATTGAAAATCTGATTTTTTTGTTTGAAAAATTCAAAAGACGCTTGTATCTGCAAAATTGGCTTTGTTTTGACAGTTTGTTTGTACTTTGTTGCTATGGTGATTTAAGATGCCAAATCTAAAACCACTAGTGTTCATTGTTGTTTGACATTGACAATGACGATATTTATACCGGGGAGGTTTAAAACTTATAATTTGAACCTATTTTACTGGAAACTTTATTTTATCGAAAATATTGAAAATATAGCAGAATTTTAGTCAATTTGAATATTTTTAGGATATTTCGTGTGCTAGGAAAGATACAAATGTATTTTGAACGGTCTAAATGTTATAGAACACCTCAAAATCGTAACAAATTTACTTTTCGAAAAATATTTTTCCGCACTAGTGCGAAAAAGTGGCACTTTCCACACTAAAAATATATACCTTTTTTACCAACAGAGAATGTCACCTAAAGTGCCCCCCCCCCCGAGAACCCAACAAACAATTAAAGTTGTAACGACGAAACCCCAACTTGAAAGAATTTCTTAAAAGTAACCGCAACGTACTCCCGCTACGTCTCAGTATACCATACAGCGACGTTATAATTCCCTAAGTGGGGAACCAATTTCTGGTTATAACTACTTGGCCAAGTGTTTAAAGTCACTGTAGTAACAACTACACTACTACGTCGTAGCCAGGTATCTACTACGTCGTAGAGGCTGTTTTTTTTCCGTAATGGCATAAAAGTTGCGATGTAGTTGCAAATAATATAATCGTTTCTTTTTGGTAGAATTGTTACACAATATGGTGGACACAACAGTAAACAGACTCGCTTAGTTTTTTTGTTTGGTTATGGTTATAATATGAACTATGTTATCGAAAAGTGTGAGAATTTACGAGCAGAGGATCAAAATTCGAGTGCGACGCAAAGTTTTTTGTATAACATGCATTATATATATTGCAAAAAACCGGTGCGCCCGTAAAATTGAGCCGTTTTCTGGTAGCTGATGGAATTTTTGTGTTGTGATTTTGGAGGTTATGTTTTCATAATCGACAGTTAACTCCAACAAATGGTGCTTAAGAAGAGCATTTTTGGTAAGCTTCAACTAATTTGTTTATAAAATAGTATGGCTCTTTAATATGAGCTCATAAAACGACAACAAAAATATTAAATTTTCTTTCTTACATAAAAACATGGCGTCCCAAACTATATTCCCTGATAGTCGAAAAGGTTACTTGAAAGTAGTTGCGGCTTTAAAGTTGATCCAAAAAGTTATTTTGTCTACATTGTTACATCAGATGTTACTATGATGACACAAACTTTTGTGGTAAAAATTAAAGTTATAATGTAGTTGTCGGATACACTTGTTTGGGACTCCAATGAAGCTTAACTTTCTAGTGGTAATTAAGTAGGATATAAAAGTCAGGGCGACTACGAAATAACGACTAAAAAGAAAGTAAAACTTTAGCAACGTCCTATTGTGGTAGAGAAGACTATCAGAATCGACTATCAAGAAACAATCCTATGAAGTAGTTTAGAGGGTCGTTTTTACGAAACATCTACTATTTCCTGATACTAAATAGTAGTTAGAACTAAAAAGTAACAAATTTTGGTTGGGATCACCACATTTCTACTATAAGAAAGTAGCAAAGCCTTTAGAACATGTAGCCGCTACTATAAATGTTAGTTGGGAAGCACCTCTGGATCCGCCCTTGCAAAGACAATCTTTCTTTAGAATTGAAAAACCTATCCGACATAAATTCTAAAATTCAATTATTTTTTTAAATGTTTTTTAAAAACCTGAAAACTCCAGCGATGCTATATTTTATCTTAAAGAACATCGCAAATTCTACCAGTTTGCCAATTTAAACTTTTTTCTATCTTTAAGAATAAAAAAGTAAGCAATGGTTGACACTTAACTTGGAACACCCTATATATTTGGGACAAATTATTAAACTAAAAAAAGAAGACCAAAAAGCTGAAATTAAGAAACGATTAACATTGGCCTGGGCAGCATTCGGTAATGAACCGAACATGTTAAAAAATAAAAAATATCCTCAGTACCTCGAAACGAAAGTGTATAATCAATGTATCCTTAAGGGTAACAAAAAGCCCAAAGATAAATGACAAAAAAAGCTGCCCCCCAGGGTGACGCTGTGCGCCCATGTAGGTAGCAGGTTGTAGACTGGATGAGTTAGTTTACCCCACAGTAAAAGGCTCGGTTAGGTCGGTTTTTTCCCTGGGTTTCTTGGTAATCTGTGGTTTACTCTTGCAAACGGTTACAGATACGAGTACATGCTAAATGAAACGTCGTATAATGAATAGAAATTGAAATTTTCTTTAAATCTTTAATTTTATTTCAGATAGCACAATCAGTCCAAAATCCAGGCGACCTCTGGCCCCTGGATCGACCGGACGGCATGCCAACGATTCAGTCGTTGGAAGTCATGTGCGGCAAAGATCATATGGACGTTCATCTCACATTCTCTCACGGTTTTGAGGGCATTGTGTCTAGTAAAGGCCAACACGGTGATCCCAGGTAGGTCACAACGTACTTTTCCTACAACCGTGTGCAACAAGTTGTACTTTTCCACACTAGTGCGATAATTTTACTTTACTGCACTAGTGTGGTAAAGTCATTTTTCCACATGAAAAAAATTAAAAAGAACAATAAAATGAAAAGAATTCAAAAAAAGGTTGTCGAAAAAAAAATTATCAAAATATCTTCTTTTTTTTTAAGTTCTTTTTTTGAAAACCGTCTACTACTAGTCTAACTACTATGTCGGTTTAGAACGTTTCTCTACGTTGTCCGACGCCTATTCTCCACCACCTTCGATCCTAACAATCATCTTCTGTCAGATTTTTTTGACTCATTGATATTTGGATTGACTGTTGGCATTGCAGTTTAGGACGCCCTCTTTTTCTGCGCCCTACTGGTTGCCATTCTAGGACCTGCTTTGGTAATCTTTCGTCGTTCATCCGTTGTACATGACCGCACCATATCAGTTGTCTGTTAATGATGTCATCCGTTATGCTTCCCTCGATTCCCATTCTTTCTTTTATGATCTCATTTCTTATATGATCTGTTCTAGATATTCTCATTGATCTTCTTATTGCATCCATTTCGACACTTTCCATTTTACGCGACAAGTCTCTATTCCATACAACAGCGTGCTTTTCACCATTGTTTCATATATGTTAAATTTTACATTCTTTTTTATCTCTCTGCCCTTACTATTCTTTTTTCCAGTTCTTTACAGTCTGTTCCTGTCTTATCAAATGAGACACCGAAGTATACATACTCATTGCATGGAGATATTGCTTGTCTATTGTCTAGTTCTAACTCACTTGATTCGTTTCCAATGCATAAGTACTGTGTATGTCCACGTTCACTGTTAACCCCCACTTTTGGTATTCTTCCGTTAACTTTCTCATCATATACTCCATGTCTTCTTTACCATTAGCTACAATTACTTGGTCGTCAGCAAACTGTAGTGTATATATGGTAAATCGGTCGTTAAGTTGTATCCCCATACCGTGTACTTTATGTTTCCAGTTTTTTAGAGCTACTGCGATATATATTTTAAAAAGAGTTGGAGAGATACAACATCCCTGTCTTAAGCATTTCGTTACCTGGAATTTTTTTGAAAGTCGATTTCTAATTTTTATTTTAGATTTTGACCCCACTACAAGATGTGCCTGCACGAAACCCACTTTACTCTTCTTCTTCTTGGTCATAAAAATCATTCTCTATTAGGTCTCTAAGAATCCTACCGTACAATCTACGTAAAGTACTGTTTACTGAAATTCCTCTGTAGTTGTTGCAATCCAGCTTGTTTCCTTTTTTATGTATTGAGGATAATGCTATTTTTCAATCATCAGTTACTGGATGCCCGTTTATGCATTGATTGATAATATATGTGAGATTTTCTAGTAGTTTCTTTGATCCCTGGATTAAAAAGAACAAGAGTACTAAATTAAAATGAAAAAAATTCAAAAAAAGGTTATTGAAAAAAAATCAATCAAAAACTCTTTTAAAAAAAAGTTGTTTTTTAAAAACCGTCTACTACTAGTATATCTCCTGTAACCAATTCAGCTTCGTTTTCTTTTCAGATGTGTCTATGTCCCACCATCCACAGGTCAAACGTTCTTCTCATTCAGGATAGGATATTCCAGATGTGGAACAAAAGCCGACCTACACGGACAGTTTTACGAGAATACCGTGGTTGTACAGTACGATAAGGACTTAATCGAGGTAAGAATATTTCCTATGTTTAACCCAGATAGTATAATGTAGTATAGACAAACAGTTTTGTAAAATGGTAAAATAGTTTTTTTTTGTGTAATAATTGTTTATTTGATGAAAACAAGAAAACTGTCGTTAATATAAACGTGGTCGATAATAGGAAAACATTGATAGGAACACTGTTGATAATAGAAATACTTTCGGTAATAAAAATTTTAACGATAATAGGGGAACTGTCCCTAATATGGTCACTGTCCCCGATATGGCCACTGTTCCGAATATGGACACTGTCCCTAATATGGACCATGTACCTAATTTGACCACTGACCCCTAATATTGGCATTGTCCCCAATATTGTCACTGACGATATTAGGGTCACTTACCTCAATTTTTCTTCTAAAGTTACCTGAATTTACAGGTATGGGACGAGGCCAAGCGGCTTCGTTGCGAATGGTTTAACGATTACGAAAAAACCGCTTCAAAACCACCAATGGTTATAGCTGATTTGGATGTTATCCAGTTGGATTTTAGAGGTAAGGCTATATATTTGAAATATCGATGAAGAAAAGTCAAAAAAAAATCTAATCAAAATTATTTCTACAGTTTTTTTTTTAGATGAAACTGTCTACTAGGGGCTGAGGGCTGATTGTTATCACACTTTTTATCTTTATATTTCTAATATACATCTTCTTAGTTAATAACGAAAGTGATATTTATATATTAATTTAAAGTTATAAAGCAATAAATAGTTTTTTTTTAACATTGTGAAACATCCAGCCCCAATTTCCCCTACTTGTCCATGTTGAGTTTTGCTTTGCTAGTTGTCCCATAGCAAAATAAACTTCTAATGACTGATTTGTTTCCACAGGGGACAACGTGGACTGTTGGATGGAGATTCAACATGGAAAGGGACCATGGGCCCCTCCCGTTAGTGGCATTGTACCTCTGGGGTCCACTTTGACATTGGTGGTGGCTATCAATGACTACAGAGGTAAGTTTTAAAAGCAAACTATTGTTTATAAGTTTATGAAGTTACTTTAAAATACACTTCATTATATCGTCCCCTTAGTGCAACAACTAGATAACTTGAAATTGATAGTTTTTAGAAAATCTCAAGATATCTTTTTTTAAAATGTGCATTTCGAAGAGAGAAAGGGAAAATGAAAACTAGGTCAGCTTTAACTGGATAACTCAAAATGCATACATTTTGAGTTGCATACATTTTGAGTTATCTAGTTGTTGCGCTACGTAGATCTACTTTGGAAAGCGTTGGAAAAGACAAACATAAGCGTACAACTAATTAAGGCCATCAAAGAGTTATACCGCAATAGTAAGGCAAAAGTTAAAATAAAAGCAAAACTAACCAAAGGCTTTCAAATAAATAAAGGTTTTAAACAAGGTTGCTGTATCTCGCCTACGCTCTTCAAGATATATTTGGAACAGGTCCTTAAAGTCTGGAAGAGAAAATGCCAAAATATGGGAATTCCGTTGGATGAAACCACCTTGTATACTTTATGTTTCGCCGATGATCAGATAGTGGTGGCTCAGGATTATGACGACCTCGAATATATGACACGAAAACTAATAGAAGAGTACAATAAGTGTAGTAATCTTAAACACTGGGCAACGAATTCAGTCCTGTGATGAGTATAAATACTTACGACAGGTCTAAAAATTACAGCTGACGGAACACTAGACAAAGCTATAAAGATAGAAACGTACAAAGAATAAAAGCAATAACTTTATTAAATGGAATAATTTGAGACCAAAGTATATCAAAACATAACAAAAAGCTTATACATAACACCATTGTAAAAAGTTTTATTGCTCAGAAGTATGGAACAGAAAAAATGCTTTCCGCTACGGAGATGGACTATTGGAGAAGAGCAGCAGGGAAATCAAAAAGAGAAAGAGTTACAAATCAAAGAATAAGAGAAATTATGACAGTGGGTGAACGTACTTTAGTGGATGATATAAGAACAAAACAACTGGTGTGGTACGGACATGTACAAAGAATGAATGATGGAAGACTACCTAAACAAATATTACAATGGAAACCAACTGGCCGAAGAAAACGAGGAAGGCCGAGGAGAAGCTGGAGAGAAGGAATAGACAGTGAAATAAGAATAAGAGGCCTAGATGATGAATTATGGGCAAACAGAAACGAGTGGAGATTGGGTATCGGAAGACGTAGAACGTTGTAAAACCGATAAATATATATATATATATATATATATATATATATATATATATATATATATATAGCTGTTGCATTAAGGGGGCAATATTATACTCTTTGGATCTAAACAACACTTGATTTGGTGTAGACCAGTAAAAGATATAAAAAATATTAAGTATTTATTGTCAATTTTTATATAATTTTTGGACTATTTTAGCCTTAAGTTTCCCTCTGTCCATGGCCTTATAAATAATCCACAGTACAGTACACCCATCAAAAAGTTTTCTTTAATTTGTATAAAAAATTGTGGGCTAGTGCTACTAGTACAAAGGAAGAAACGTACGGTCTAGTATGTAACAAGACGCTAGCGCTACCAAGTTCACTTTCAATCCCTGACTTCGCATGCGCAGATCTACCAATATTATTTACCTCATGTATTAGAATAGATGAATACAGGGTGATTTTCACTTGAATGATTCTAACCACATGAAAATAGAAAGTTTGAAAAACCTAACCTAACAAAACCTAATCAAATCTAACCGAACCGAACCAAAGGAAACTGAACCAATAATTTTTTTCAAAAAAAAAACTTTCCTGACTTCCTACCCGGGATCCTAGAGGATGTGAATCCGAACCGGACCGTACCGAACCGAACCTATCCAAACCTAACCCTACCCAACTAAACCTAATTAGCAGTACGTGTTGTAGTTTAGTTTGGTTAGGTTAGGTTTGGTTCAGTTTAGTTAGGTTCGGTTTGGTTCGGTTCGGATTCACATCCTCTAGGATCCCGGGCAGAAAGTCAGGAAAGTTTTTTTTTGAAAAAAATTATTGGTTCAGTTTCCTTTGGTTCGGTTCGGTTAGATTTGATTAGGTTTTGTTAGGTTAGGTTTTTGAAACTTTCTATTTTCATGTGGTTAGAATCATTCAAGTGAAAATCACCCTGTATTCATCTATTCTAATACATGAGGTAAATAATATTGGTAGATCTGCGCATGCGAAGTCAGGGATTGAAAGTGGACTTGGTAGCGCTAGCGTCTTGTCTAGTATGTAGGCCTCTACGTGGGCTCATTTTGTCCATGTTTTTAAAATAAAGGTAACCTAATGACCAAAATATTTCACACATTAGCTTAGATTAAATCCATTAAGGTGACTTGATATAATAACAGACCAGAATAACAATAGCTTATTAACATTCTGTCTATATAACACCCAAGTATTATTATGATATACTCGACCTAGACAAACATCGAAGTTCATGTTCGCACGTAGATAAATTAACAATGCCTTAGCTCCAAAACTATGTAAGTCAGTCGAACACCTTTAGTACACTGAATGGATAAAAAAAATGTGATTAAAAAATAATTTAATACACAGGGTGTCCCATAACTTAGGGGCCATAGTGCAGCAGGTGACAGAGTAGGGTATTTCCGAAAAAAAGTTTAAATAACATAGGGGTAAACACACATCTGTTTTTAAGATGTATAATTTTTAAAGTTGGAGAAGTGGGGGGTAAAGGGTGAAAAAAAAAAAGGAAAATCTGTCACAGCCAGCTAAGTTTAGGAGATACAGGCTGTCAAAGTAACCTCCAAAAATGTATAAAAAATAATTATTAAAAAAAAAAATTTTGTTTACTTATTCTTTTAAAAAATATGAATAATATTTTATTAATATGCCTCGCTAGAGACTTGTTTTTATTAACAAAAAATAAAAAAAAACGTTGCGTTTAATATGGCATTACTACTGTGCCACAAAGGAGCTACGGGGGTCCTAAAACTAACTTGAAAATATTACAGTTGTATATGTAATAGTTTTCAAGAAAATTAAAAACAAAAATTGGAATTTTGGAAAAAATTAATATTTGATCCAATAAAAGTAAACTTTTTTGCTATTGTATTTAGGTCAAAACAATTATTTTATTTTAGTTTCTTACCCCCTAAAATATTAAAAATTCCCGCCAAAGTTTGTCTAAAAGTTATTGTTTGTAATAATTAAATAAAAGTTAAAAATGCCAAAACTCAAAACTGAGGTGACTTTGGCGACCTGTCCAAGTATTATTATTAACACTTGGCCTACAACTGTTAATTCGTTATGTAGAGGGCCCCGGGAAGTTTAATTTGATATATTACAATCTATAGTTTTACAAAGCAAACTATTTAAAAAATATAAAAAACTGCACTTTTTGGGTACCCTTTGGTCCAGGAAAATTTTCACCTAAAATTTCGAAAAAAAAATTTGGTTGATACTGTGCCACAAAGGAGCTACAGGGTTCCTAAAACTAACTTGAAAATATTACAGTTGTATATGTAATAGTTTTCAAGAAAATTAAAAACAAAAATTGAAATTTTGGAAAAAAATAATATTTAATCCAAAAAAAGTAAACTTTTTTGCTATTGTATTTAGATCAAAACAATTATTTTATTTTAGTTCCTTACTCCCCAAAATATTAAAAATTCCCGCCAAAGTTTGTCCAAAGGTTATTGTTTGTGATAATTAAATAGAAGTTAAAAATGCCAAAACTCAAAACTGAAGTGAATTTGGCGGCCTGTCCAAGTATTATTTTTAACACTTGGCCTACAACTGTTATATCGTTATGTAGAGGTCCCCGGGAGGTTTAATTTGATATATTACAATCTATAGTTTTACGAAGCTAACTATTTAAAAAATATAAAAAAATGCACTTTTTGGGTACCCTTTAGTTCAGGAAAATTTTGACCTAAAATTTCGAAAAAAAAATTTGATTGATACTGTGCCACAAAGGAACTACGGGGGTCCTAAAACTAACTTGAAAATATTACAGTTGTATATGTAATAGTTTTCAAGAAAATTAAAAATAAAAATTGGAATTTTTGAAAAAAATAATATTTGCTCCAAAAAAAGTAAACTTTTTTGCTATCGCATTTAGGCCAAAACAATTATTTTATTCTAGTTCCTTACCTCCTAAAATATTAAAAATTCCCTCCAAAGTTTGTCCAAAGGTTATTGTTTGTGATAATTAAATAAAAGTTAAAAATGCCAAAACTCAAAACTGAAGTGACTTTGGCGGCCTGTCCAAGTATTATTTTTAACACTTGGCCTACAACTGTTATATCGTTATGTAGAAGGCCCCGGGAGGTTTAATTTGATATATTACAATCTATAGTTTTACAAAGCTAACTATTTAAAAAATATAAAAAACTGCACTTTTTGGGTACCCTTTGGTTCAGGAAAATTTTCACCTAAAATTTCGAAAAAAAAAATTTGGTTGGTACTGTGCCACAAAGGAGCTACGGGGGTCCTAAAACTAACTTGAAAATATTACAGTTGTATATGTAATAGTTTTCATGAAAATTAAAAACAAAAATTGGAATTTTTGGAAAAAAATTAATATGAAACTATGATAAAATGATAGGAAAGAAAAATAAAAAACCTCAACATTTTTAACAAGACATTGCAAAAGTTTTCAAAAATATTCTACATATTTTACTACCTATTTTAAAACTCAACTATTATACAAAATCCTTTAAAAAAGGAGTGAAATCATAACAAAACCATTTATTGTAAAAAAAGCCAAGTAAGCAAAAATAGTAAAAAGAATTGAGATAAAACCCAACTTCTTCAATAAAAATTTCAAAATGAAAGGTTCTTACTAGTTTGGAAATGTTTTTTTTAAACTTGGCTATTACGGCTGCAAATGACTCTTAGGCACAGTGCTAAATTGAACATAAAGAAGTTTGGCTGTAACAGCAAAGTTTAAAAAAACATTCCCAAGTTAGAACCTCTTATTTTAAAATTTGTATTGGAGAACTTGTCTTTCTCAATTCTTTTTACGGAATACCATTTTTGCTTGGCTTTTTTTCACATGAAAATGTTGTTGTTATGATTTAAAATTTTTAAAATTGTTCTTGGATTCGTCGTGTATACAATGAATACTTTGTTAATAAGTATAAGTATGAGTAAAAACATGAAAAACTGACTACATGCGTGGAATATTTTATCGCCGTGTCGTTAAACGAATACGGTGTGTCCGAGACATTTCAAGAATGTCACTATGAACTCACTAGTTTACCACTTAATGCCAATGGCTGATTTTATGTAAAAGAACAAAACGGTTTTTAATAAAAAGTAGATTAGGTATTTACAAAAAAATAGCTTTCGTTTCTACAAGAAAATATTTATTTGTAGTTGCTTTTAAAAATCACCAGTATTTACTAAAGGGTCACACGGTAAAAAATTTTGTCTACAATGAAAATACGCTCTTTTCTTAAATGTAGAGTGGCCGGGCTAAATGATCTAAGTGCCAAAATATAAAAATTTTAAATTTTCCACCCAAAATGATGTATGTGTCAGGGCCAATACGGGGCTATAAAAACTAAGTGCAATTTCCCCACCTTATGACCTAACAAACATGTTTAAAATCACGTCATCCGTAAGTCCGCGTGCATATATTGTACAGTTTTTTTTAGTTTCCCACAAAAACGCTTTTTGGCACTTAGATCAATTAGCCTTTCCACTCTACAAATATTGTCAGGAATGCAAATAACCCCTGACTGTGCCACTGTACGAAACCATCTTGGAAAAGCGACAAACACAATTATGGTTCTGTTGAGATAAGAAAGTGGTTCCGCCTCCCTCCAAAATAGAAAACATTTGGTTGCCGCCCACTACACAGCAGATGGTTATGGCGAGAAAAACTATTGAAAAGTCTAGAGTTGGAGTCGTAATGGTTGAGCGTGGGGATACAGCAAGTAGTGAGAGGGTTTTCCCTTTAAAGTGATTGGACATGGAAAAACTGTGAGATAAGAAAATGTTGTCTATAAAATGTATTTTATCTCTGTTTTTGTTTAGCTTATCTTGTTTAGCTCATTAGCTAGAATGTAAAGTAAATTTTAGGATTATCAGCAACGCCACTGACTTGGTTCCTCCAAGCTCTTCAAAGAGGGGATAATGGATTATTTAGGTCCAACCTACCCTTTATAAAAACCCAAACTTTGAGAAGACAAGTGGGTAGTTACATTCTAAGTTTTGTTGAATTTAACTAAAACCTCTAAAATTAATTGTCAGTAAAGAAACATAAGATTTTTATATTTAAAGAATATTTTGCAGTTTGTTATTTTGGTAAGTTAAAGTTTTATTTTAATATTTTGGGTCTTGTTCGTTTTATAGGTCATAAGAAAAGTCTTGTAACAATTTGCGAATTGCAACAGAGTTTTATTTTGTATTCATTAAAGTTTGTAACGTTTTTAAAACTGTTTCATATTTATTTTATTCACATAAGAGATCTACTATGGTACCCTCGTTTAAGGGTTCGATTTAAAATAAAATCCTACCCGACAATATATTAATTTACCTTAAAACAATTTGTTTTGAATTAAAATATTCCTTTTTAGTTGCAATGCAAGGTTTAATCTTGAAATGAGACTTTATTTTTCTTCTTTAATTGTTTTGTTTCAGTATATTCCATTTTGAAACAAAACAAATTGTCTTCATATAAGTAATATTTTGCTTCCAGAGAAAACGGTGCCTTAGATTAATTCAGTTCTAATTTATAATAAAACAATTTTTGTTTGACATTAAAATAAAGAGGCAAGACATCTTTTGTGCTATATCAAGAAAATATTCTCTTGGTGAATAGGAAAGCACAAATTATTTACTTCGAAGCAATTTGCTTGTACAGATATAGTTTTGAGTTATTTATGTGTTATTTAGCTTTGAAAATTTATGTATAAAATTTTTAGTGCTAAGTTTTAAGATCTTAGTTTGTGAAAGAAAATAGTTAAAACTGTGTGGTTTTATTTATCATCATAAACATTTTACTAAATTTTTTTAAATATCTCAAAGAAATTGAGCAGGGTTTTCTGTCTAACCTACCATTCACATCTCCTAGCAACCTTTTATAAAAATCCTAATATGTCTTGCTATTATTTAATAATAGCAGTAAATCGTTTCGCAAGTATCAACAAGAAATCTGTTTAAATATTATCTTAAATTTTAAACCTAATATCTTTTATAGTTTTTGAGTTATTTAAGTTTATACGATAAAATATTGTTTTTTATAAATTAACCTGCTGAGGTTTGTGGTTTGATCGAATTTTCGTGTCTCTGAATATCCTTTTACAAGTATAACCTAGAGACCTTGTATGACATATTTAAAAAAATTGACACATCACAAATTTAATAAAATTTGGTAGTTTTGAATTGATATATTTGGGATTCGATGAGACATAAGATATATTTACTTAATAAGTGGAGAGTTCGGTTAAGCCGTCAAGGGCGGAAAATTTACTTTACGCATGTTTGGTACACCGTTTTTCCTACGAGCCTCTAAAGTTGTAAAATAAAATTTTTATTTTGTTTAATAAAAAAATGACGAAACGATACCTTCCTAGCTAGCCTATTACAACACTAAGTGAAGCCATGATAATATATTTGCCTTGAAAACAGTTTACTGTAAATATCTCAGAAACTAAAGCTTTTACAAAGTTTTTGGTTATAATACAAATTATTGGGCAAAATGTAGTCTATCATATTCTGGAAACTGTATATTCATACGATGCTCCGTTAAAAAGTTTGCATTTTTAAAAGTTTTTAATTGTAAAAAAACTGTCATTGGCATTCATGGACTTTGACCAAAATCTAATCAGCTCGTCAGAGTGTCGAACACTATTTTACCTAAAAATTTTATGAAAATCGGTTTCCTGGTTTAGGAGCTATCGTGTTACGGACAAAAATAATATACACACACACAAACAGACATCACGACGATACTGCTAAGATAGGTCAAAATACATCCAAATGACAGATTTTTGGCGTTATCTCAAAAAAATTTTTTTTGTCGAAAATAATACTTTCTCTAGCCATTGCTACGAGGGCTAGGAAGGTAAAAATGAAGTAAAACAATGAACAGTGTTATACTTTATGTTTATAATTATTAAAAAATTTTAATCAAATAAAAAAGTTTGTGCGAAAGAGTAACTTTACAGTACTAGTACGGAAAAGTTTAATTCCCGCACGCTCCTGGGAAAAAAATCATAACGCTAACTATTTTTACCTTCCTAGCCCGCGTAGTAATAGCTAGAAAAGGTATTAGTATAAATTTTTTTTAAGATAACGTCAAAAATATTTATTTGGGTGTTTTTTGACCTATCAATATCGTCGTGATGTCTGTCTGTGTGTATATTATTTCTGTCCGTAACACGATAGCTCCTAAGCCGCTGAACCGATTTTCACAAAATTTTCAGGTAAAATAGTGTTGGACACTCTTACAAGCTGGTTGGATTTTGGTCAAAATCCATTAATGCTAATGACAGTTTTTTGACAATTAAAATTTTAAAATTGCTAACTTTTTAACGGAGCCTCGTATTAATATACAATTTTCGGAATATAGTAGACTATATTTTGCTCAATAATTTGTATTATTACCAAAAACTTCGTAAGAGCTTTAGTTTCTGAGATATTTACAAAAAACAGTTTTCAAGGCTGCTATATTATCATGACTTCACTTGAAGTGTGCTAATATGCTAGCTAGAAAGGTATCAGATCCGTCATGGATCAGTTTATTTTACCTTCCATTAGCCTAATAATTTTTTTCAGGGGAATTTGACATGAGAGTAAAATCTTGTATGGCGTCGGATGGTTCGGGTCATGTGATTCAACTTTCGGACGAGTTCGGCTGTGTTCTGAGGCCGAAGATGATCAGCAGGTTCCTGAAAGCCCGAGGCGCAGATGAACGCGCGTCTGTTATTACATATGCGTTCTTTCATGCTTTTAAGGTAAGGAATACACTGAAAAAAGTGTTTTACATTAATAAAATACACGATATATTTTGTATATTATTATGGAATATGAAAATTTACGACAATTGCTTTTTTCCAAATCCAGTTGTGTAAAAAGCCAATGTATTCTGTAAAAAAAATATATGTTGTGTAAAAAATTACATAATATATTATAGAAAATTACCAAAAATTTTTTGAGTGTACTTTTTGGGAATAAAAGTATGTTTTTTTTAGATGTTCTATCTGTTAGCTTTGCATTTGTTTTTCCATTAATCTTTGAGCTTTTGATACCTTATCCATGTTTGATTTTGTAAGTGTCCAGTTCTGGGATCCATAGGTAAGTACAGGAATAATACATTGGTTTACACTTTCGTTTCGAGGTTCTGAGGACATTTTTTATTTTTTAATATGTAGCTTAATTTACCGAATGCCCAGGCCAATCTTACTCGTCTCTTGATTTCAGCAGTTTGGTTTTCCTTTTTTAGTTTAATAATTTGTCCCAGGTATATATATTACTCTACTTGTTATATTTTCTCTTGGTTTATTCTGATCGGGATATCCTCATCTGCGTTTGTTATAACTTTAGTTTTAGTGCAGTTCATACTCAAGCCTATATTTTTAGCTGCTGTATCCAATTCCTCCAGCATTTTTATAAGTTCTTCTTTCTTATCTGTTATTAAGGCACTATCATAAGCATATCTTAGGTGGTTCAAGTATTGTCCGTTTACTTTGATGGCTATTTCTTCCCAATCTAAGTTTTTAAAAACCTCTTCTAGGGCCTGGTTAAATAGTTGTATTGTGTCACCCCATCTTCTTATGCGGATTGGCTTGGTTCTTTCGTGGATTTGGATTGATGTTGTTGCTTCGTTATATATATATATTGGCTATTAAATCTGTGATGTATTCGGCTATTAATTAAAGATGCTTTTACTGCTCATTATTTATGTATCATTTAAATTATATTGAGTAATTATTTAACAGCGTTTTTATATTTTTTTAGTTTCCAGATGCTCTAAGTGTACATATAAAGTGTAAAGTAGAAATCTGTCGTCACGGCTGTCTGGATCACTGCCAAACCCAAGCGAATAAACCTCCAGAGTTACAGGACGACACTCATCCCGAACTGTTCGCAGGACTGGGGAACCCTTTGTTGGAACGCAAAGATGATAAAATCCAGTCAAATGAAATTAAAGATGATCGGTAAGGATTTTTTTAGTTAGCCTAGGATTAGTTATTTTGGAACCAAGAGAGTTAAGAATTCTAATATCAATCATATATACATAAAACCGATAAAAGAACTATACAAAAGGTCAAAATCTAAAATTAAAATTGGAAATCGACTTTCAAAATAATTTTTGGTAACGAAAGGCATAAACAGGGATGTTGTATCTCTCCAACTCTTTTTAAAATATATATCGCAGTAGTTCTATAAAACTGGAAACGTAAAGTACACGGAATGGGAATACAACTTAAGAATATAAAGTTTAACATATATATATGAAACAGTGGTAAAAAAATAAAAGGTAAAAGTGTGAAAATGATGCAATAAGAAGATCAACAAAAATATTTAGAACAGATCATATAAGAAATGAGATCATAAAAGGAAGAATGGGAATCAAGGGAAGTTTTAACAAAAAATAACATTCTTTTAAAATTTTGGCAGAAAAATTACTTTATTTTCCCAAAACTTTGGCGCATTTTATTTTCATACAGTGGCAAACTACAGAGTTTATGAAAAACCGCACTTTTCGTTTTTTAATTTTTGCTGCCCCTTTAGCCTCTCCTCCTCGTCAGATTTTTTCTCTCAACGTAATAACCTGAAATTCCCCAAAAACATCAAAAAAACTTAAACATTTATGTACTGAAATCCTTTTTGTTGTAGATCTCCAGATCCAGTGGACCAGTCAATAGAAGACCAGGATGTTCTTTACGATGATATCATACATGAAAACCAACAAGCTATATCATCGGGTAAGCAAAAAATACTTAAGTTTTTCCCATTTTTATTTTACCTTAGGTACTACTGCTAGTCCCTCAGTTCGTAGGCCATTTCAAGGGATAAAACGACTTACTAAAAAAAATCTATTCCACCATACACCGGTGTATTTTTTAAGTGATGATTAACAGGATGAATTTTCTAAATAGCTTCATTTTGCTGAGTTGTTCTACTTTTTCCTTCGCAAAAATTCTTGAAAGTGATTCCTAACAGAGTGTACAGGCGCTATAAATATCAATTTAGTAGCTGTAAAAAAGTCATTAAGTATGTTCAAACATGAAGATTTTCTTACAAATTACTTGCTTTGACGACTCTGACAGCCGTGTCCTTTATTTTAAACATGCCAAAATTACGACATAAAAAAATAACAGTGAGAATGTTATTCATCTGCCAAAATGAAAAACAATAAAATGACAAGTTTTAGTTCTTGATTTTGAGCAATCAGAGCAAAATATTGCGATAATTTAGCACTAGTGCAAATTATCGATGTCAAAACTGATTGAATTTCTTATGAAAACAGATATTAGCTCACACATATACTATACTATAGTAGTGTGAGCTATGGTGATCCTAATTTTTTCGAGAAAAAAAAAGTTGCTCCGATTTCAAAAATTTTTATATATCTTTGCGTTTCAGATGATTTTGAAACTTTTTTGTTGCGCCGTCTGTCTGTCTGTCTGTCTGTCTGTCTGTATGTCTGTCTGTCTGTATGTCTGTAACGACCAACGCGCATAACTCAAAAACCGATTGGCCGATTTTAATGAAATTTGGTACCTAGGCTGGGTCTTGGGTCGAGATGGTCCCATTTAAAAATGAACAAAATCCACCGAACACAAACCAAATAAAAGGGTGGGGGTAGATTTCAAAAATTAGAGTTTATGTGAAAATATGGCGTGTGTGATATCAAACGAAAGGTAATTGAGTCTGCAGTTAAACAAAATACATTTTAATTTATTTAAAAAAAAAGGGTGGGGGTATATTTTAAAAATTAGAGTTTAAGTGAAAATATGGCGTGTGTGATATCAAACGAAAGGTAATTGAGTCCGAAGTTTAACAAAATACATTTTAGTTTTTTATTTTTTTAAAGGGTATGGGTAGATTTCAAAAATTTGAGTTTAAGTCAAAACATGGCTTGTGTGGTATCAAACAAAAGGTAATTTAGTCCGGAGTTGAATAAAATATATTTCAGTTTTTACTTATATTAGCTCACACGTACATTATAACTATAGTACCTAGTGTGAGCTTAGGGGCCCATATATTGGCAGAGTATTTTTTGGTATTAGCTCACACATATACTATACTATAGTAGTGTGAGTCATAGTGATCCTAAATTTTCGAGAAAAAAAAAGTTGCTCCGATTTCAAAATTTTTTATATATCTTTGCGTTTCAGATGATTTTGAAACTTTTTTGTCGCCCCGTCTGTCTGTCTGTCTGTCTGTAACGACCAACGCGCATAACTCAAAAACCGCTTGCCCGATTTCAATGAAATTTGGTACCTAGGCTGGGTCTTGGGTCGAGATGGTCCCATTTAAAAATGAACAAAATCCACCGAACACAAGCCAAATACAAGGGTGGGGGTAGACTTCAAAAATTAGAGTTTATGTGAAAATATGGCGTGTGTGATACCAAACGAAGGGTAATTGAGTCTGGAGTTAAACAAAATAGATTTTTGTTTAAAAAAAGGGTGGGGGTAGATTAAAAAAATTAGAGTTTACGTAAAAATATGGCGTGTGTGATATCAAACGAAAGGTAATTGAGTTCGGAGTTAAACAAAATACATTTTAATTTTTGTTTTTTTTAAGGGTGGGGGTAGATTTCAAAGATTTGAGTTTAAGTCAAAACATGGCTTGTGTGGTATCAAACGAAAGGTAATTTAGTCTGGAGTTGAATAAAATATATTTCAGTTTTTAGTTATATTAGCTCACACGTACACCATAACTATAGTACCTAGAGCTTAGGGGCCCATATATTGGCAGAGTATTTTTTTATTTTCAATTTCCCATAAAAGTGAAATTATATTTGCTAAGCTTATAATAAAAAATACATAGTTTTCTTATTATTAACATTATTGCAATTAAAAACACAGTTCAGTAGCACACCCAGGAATTTGCCTTGGAGGGGCCCGAAACCTCATGTTTTCGTATTTTATGCTATTTTGGTCTTTATTCATGAAATATGGGAAAAATATCCAAAAAATATGAGGCTTATGGGGGTCCGGGCCCAGAGGCCCTCCTTGGTGCGCCCTTGCAGTTGTTGTAATGAACTATTGCTCTACTTTCGCCTGCTCCAGACACATTGTTTTTACCACGGTTTCTTTATAGAGCGAGTTGTTTTTTTTCGCATATTGCTTCCCCACTCGGTAAACATTTTTGTCTACAATGAAAATACGTTCTTTCCTTAAATAAATTGTTTTAGCTTAAAACAATTTGTTTTGAAATATTTCTTTTTAATCTTGAAATGAGATTTTATTTTTCTTCTTTGATTGTTTTGTTTCAGTACACTACATTTTGCAACCAAGCAAATTGTCTTCATATAAGTATTATTTTGCTTCTAGAGAAAAAGGTACCTTAGAATAATTCAGTTTCAATTAATAATAAAACAATTTCTGTTTTACATTAAAATAAAGAGGCAAGACATTTTTGTGCAATAACAAGAAAATATTCTCTTTGTGAATAGGAAAGCACAAATTATTTTACTACAAATCAATTTGCTTTGTTCTAAGACAATTTTTTTTACCGTCCAATCGGCTAAAACAAAACAAGGCTTCTCCTTCGTAGTATTTTGGTTCAATTCATACCCTTTTTTTCCCATAAAGCCCTGAAACTGTTTACATATAGATAGATGCTTTAGACTTTTATGTATTACTTGGTGTCAGTTTTTCTATATTCTTGTCAACTTTTGCAATAAAAATAAATCGGTAATTTTAGACAAATTTGCTTTACATTTTGAACTAAAAAAACCAATCTTGCGCTGCGCGCAATGCATTTGTCGTATTACTCCTGAAAAATTGTTAAACGGCAATTTTTTTCTATACCCTAAAAAATTTTAATGACAATATTGTTTTAAACATTACATGCCTAACCAGTTTAGTCAGTCTAACGCTCAAAAAATTCCTGCTCCCACGCACTCTTTTAGGAATCACTTTCAAGAATTTTCGCATTTTTAAAATTATTTTTTAAAGGTGAACTTCCCGCTATTAAAATGTCATTAAACGCCAACATGAACAATCCAAATTTGAAGAAACCATGGACAAAACCTTCAGCGACAAGAAAGCATGACGTCAAAGACAAAAAAAAGGATTCGAGTTCCATGGAGGAGGACATTCCAAATATGGATGAAATTACAGAAATTCATAAAGTAAGAAAATTTCATTAATAGGAAAACTAGAGACTCGGAAATTTTCTCGAAAATAAGTTTTCGAAAACTTTTTTTTAAAGACGCGTTTTCTGAAAACTCGCATTTTATAGATGAATTTCAAAGGATATTTAAACCCCATATCATAATTTTTGAGATAGCTTTTTGACAGTTATTAACTGTTTACCATAACAAATAGCATAGGCCAACGAAAAAAAGTTGTAAAAGTTGTCTCAAAAATAATGAACTTTATCTATATATTGTAGATTGTTAATATATCCTAATATAGATAAAAATGTTTAAAAAAACGCGAAAGAAATTAAAATATCGGCTCTAAATAACACGTAGCCATTGTGCACGTTAATTACCGATGTCAAAGAATAAAAACTCCCTAATTTTTTTATAAAAAAAAAGATATTTATCTATATATTGATATTTATATCTATCTTTTGATATATCGAAATATAAAAAAAAATCTTTAAAAACGCTAAAGAAATTAATATAACGGCTATAAACAATACGTTAATTACCGATGTCAAAGGAGGCCAAAACTCCCTAATTTTTTGCTTTTTATAGAAGATATTTATCTATATATTGTAGACTCTTAATATATCCTAATATAGATAAAAATGTTTAAAAAAACAACACGTAGCCATCTTGCACGTTAATAACCGATCTCTAAGACCAAAAACTCCCTAATTTTATAATAATAAAAAATTTTTTTAAGGATATTTATCTAAATATTAATATCTATCTCTATCTGTTGATTTATCCGAATATATAAAAAATCTTTAAAAAACGCAAAAGAAATTAAAATAACGACTTTAAACAATACGTGAATAACCGATGTCAAAGGCCAAAACATCCTAATTTTTTGTGTTTTATAGATGAATTTTAAAGGATATTTATCTATATTTTAGTAGACTCTTAATATATCCTAATATAGATAAAAATTTATAAAAAAACGCGAAAGAAATTAAAATAACGGATCTAAACAACACGTAGCCATCATGCACGTTAATTACCGGTGTCAAAGACCAAAAACTCCCTAATTTTATAATAATAAAAAAAAAATTAAGGATATTTATCTAAATATTGATATCTATATCTTTCTGTTGATATATCCAAATATAGAAAAAAATCTTTAAAAAACGCGAAAGAAATTAAAATAACGGCTTTAAACGATACGTGAATAACCGATGTCAAAAGCCAGAACTCCCTATTTTTTTGTGTTTTATAGATGAATTTTAAAGGATATTTATCTATATTTTAGTAGACTTTTAATATATCCTAATATAGATAAAAATGTTTAAAAAAACGCGAAAGAAATTAAAATAACGGCTCTAAACAACACGTAGCCATCGTGCACGTTAATTACCGATGTCAAAGATCAAAAACTCCCTAATTTTATAATAATAAAAAAAAAATTTAAGGATATTTATCTAAATATTGATATCTATATCTTTCTGTTGATATATCCAAATATAGAAAAAAATCTTTAAAAAACGCGAAAGAAATTAAAATAACGGCTTTAAACAATACGTGAATAACCGATGTCTAAAGCCAAAACTCCCTAATTTTTTGTGTTTTATAGATGAATTTTAAAGGATATTTATCTATATTTTCGTAGACTTAATATATCCTAATATAGATAAAAATGTTTAGAAAAACGCGAAAGAAATTAAAATAACGGCTCTAAACAACACGTAGCCATCGTGCACGTTAATTACCGATGTCAAATAGGCTCTAAATAGTCGTTTAAATGGTTTTTTAAAACGGTGCTTCACCAACTTTAATGCCGTACCACTATTTAAAAAAGTTTCAGGAAGTACTGCTCGGCTGTGTCGTGGCGACAATTGACATTTTTTCTCGGAACCGCCGAAGAACTAGTATCAGTACGGCCTAGTCGTACGGTCGTGCTCGTACACTAAAGAATTTTTTCATAGAATATATTGTTTTACTGAGCGGAATACTTTAAATATGTTACCTACATACATCAGTTTACAGGGTGGTCTAGGACCGTACTAAAGATATTAAACCAAAATGGTGGTTTTACTAGTACTTTAAAAGATAGTTTTTAGCTTTTTTGGATTTTTATTTTAAATTAGTAATTTAACAGCCAAGGTTTCGACCACTTTCGCGTCATCCTCAGGGCTAAAAACACATAAAGTAGTAAGTAGTCTAATCAAAAACAACTAATAAGATTTTACAAGTTAAAAATACTACAATTTAAAAGTATATTAAATTTGTTTTTAAAAAGTTTTCTTAAAAAATAAATATATAGTAGCAAAATAAAATGACAGGTCACCATCTTCTTTTAAAAGTACAGAAATATATCCACATTTTTTGTAACAATAATAATAATTATTTGTTTTTTGTATTATTTATTTTCTGTACTTTTAAAAGAACATTGTGACCTGTCATTTTATTTTGCTACTATATGTTTATTTTTTAAGAAAACTTTCAAAAAACAATTTTAATATACTTTTTTATTCTAATATTTTAAATTGTACTCTTTTTAACCTGTATAAAGAAATATTTGATTTTTATTTTTTTAAATCTTATTTGTTGTTTTTGATTAGACAGCTGAGCTTTAGAAGGCTGATAGGAACTTTGATAAAACCATAGCAAAAAATTTAAAAGCCTCAGAATTTCTAATAAGGCATTGCACAAAATGTGAACAATAATCCGCATACTTTACTACTTTAAAACTTAAATAATATCCAAATCCTTTAAAAAAAGGAGTGAAATCATAACAAAAATATTTCATGTGAAAAAAAGTTAAGTTCGCGAAAATGGTATTCCTTAAAAAGAATTAAGATAAAATAGAGTAAGAAAAATGTTTTTCTTACTCTAAGGATAAAAGTAAAGCCAAGTTCTCCAATACAAATTTTAATATGAAAGGTTCTTACTGGTTTGGAAATGTTTTTCTAAACTTGGCTATTACAGCTGCAAACGACACTTGAAATTTCAAAGTTTAAAAAAAACATTTCCAAACTAGTAAGAACCCTTCATTTTAAAATTTCTATTGGAGAAATTGGCTTTACATTTATCTTAATTCTTTTTAAAGAATACCATTTTCGCGTACTTGGGTTTTCTTTACATGAAATGTTTCTCTTATGATTGTAATTTTTTTAAACTATAGCTTTTTTAACTAAAAATATATTTTATTTTTATTTTTTTAAATCTTATTTGTTGTTATGTATTAGACTACTTACGTTCTTTGTGCTTTTAGCCCTAAGAATGACGAGGAAGGCATCGAAACGTTGGCTGTTAAAGTAGTAATTTAAAATAAAAGTTCAAAAAAGCTGAAAATTATCTTTTATTACAACAATCCTAGACAAAAACCTAACCAGTGGCGTAGCGTGGGGAGGCGCGAGGGGTTTGTCGCCCCACCCCGCCCCGAGGATACTGGCGCCCCATGGGTGGCCGAAGCCTAAGCTTTATTAAATTGAGAGGGCGGCAAAGGAAACTAAAGACATGATGACCTTTTTTTTTTTGGGCCGCAAGATTTGAGGGGCCTTCTTTTTAGCTGTCGGACACGCGACGCCGCTGAACCTAACGCATATAAACAAGTTTGGCTGTAATAGCAAACTTTAACAAAACTTCCAAACTAGGCAAAGCCTTTAATTTTGACATTGATATTGAAGAACTTGGCTATAGTTTTATCTTAATTATTTTTACGAAATACAATTTTTGCGTACTAGACTTTTTTTACATGAAATGTTTTTGTTATGATATCCTTTTTCGATACCTTTTAAAACACAAGGTATAGTTTTTGCAGAGTCAGTTGAACAAAGATAAAAGCCGACCATCGGCATATCCTTTAAAGAAAGTGACATGGGCGGCGGTAGATATACTCATGAAAATTGTTTCATTTAATTATGGCGCAAACTAAAGAAATAAAAATAGATAATAAAACTTTCTATTCCTACACCTACAGAAACGACACTGATTTATTTTCTAACTCTGCATACTGCCGACTAAAGGGGTCCCGAAAGAAACACCTGAAAGCAATTAAAAGCGCATTTCAAAAAACTCTGCCAATCAGGTGTCGTTCATCCACCTGGGCTGGGTCAATCGCACCACAAAGAGCCGAACCGAACCGAACCGAACCGCGCCTTTTCTCTGTCGGTAGGGTTGAAATGAATTTGGATAATTTTTGAAGGGCAGAATGAAGCAAAATTTCATGAAATCGATAGAACCCCGTATTAGGAATTATTCAAGTGACTTTGTAAAAACTATGCTTTATTCTTAACTAATTTTCTTAAAATATTAGCTTAAGACGAAGCAGGGGCGATTCTCAGATAATCTAAAATAACGTAGAAAGCCTTAACCACTGTATAAAATTGTCATGGAAATTGATTGTTTTTTTCATAAATTTTAGGATATTTTAAGACTGGGCGAAAAATTCCCACATGGTCCTAGGAATTTAAACGACCCACCAGTAGCCGCACCTAGAAGCTTAAATTCTGAAGTACAATCTCCGATAGCAAACACCGATGAAAAATTGGCAAAACTAAACGATTCCAAAGTTCAAGAAAACGAAATTAAAGATCAAGAAAAGGAGAAAACCTCTCAAGAAAGTGTTACAGAAAAAGAAAAGACATCAAGTTCTACTGTAAGTTTAAAGATTATCTCTAAATGTACAATGGGGGTTATTTTTACCCAACTGCAGTACGGCGAAATGAAGGGTAATGTTTCTAATAAAGAAGGTGGGGAGAAGAGAGGGAGAGGAAGGGGGAAACTAGTAAAATGATGTTGGAAAAAGTCCTCAAGCGTGTGCAGAAAGAACTTTTGAAATCGCTTTATATTGTATGGATGTATATATTGACTAGTAAAATGGTGTTGGAAAAAAGATCTGAAAGTGTATGCAGAATAAATTTTTGAAATCGCTCTATATTTGATAAAATTATGCGAATATGGTTTTTGAATAGGGTGGGAGGAATGACAGGAGGGGAGATGGGTGGGAGCAGGGAGGACTACAAAGTAACTACAGCAATTTAGAGGACATTTACAATCGGTAATCAAAGGAATTTCAATAAAATCGCCTGAAATTTAGATAATTTTTATGCTTTAAAGGTTACATTACAAGACCGCCATGTTGATTCCTGTTTAAAAAAAATTTAGCCTCTAGCAACTTTGGGATCAGTAGCAATTCAACGAACCCTTTTTTGTCAAAATCGGTTCAGCCGTTTAGCCTCTAGCGTAACACAAACATACATATTTACTTACATACATACAAAAATCGAAAAACATTACCCTTCCTTTCGCCGTGCTGCCGCTGGGTAAAACTAGACAAGTTTACTGTGAATTACTCCAGAATGACTTTTTTTTAGAATGACTCAACCAAACCAAAACGAAGAGGCCGATCTATGGTAGTGTCTGACAGAAAAGCACGCAGCGCAGATGTGGGAGTTAGTGGCATCTATGAAGTCATTTCGGAACAAGACCTTGCTTTTAGTCCAGATACTAGAGCTGAGGCTGTAGCTGTATTCCAGGTTAGTTCTAGCAACAAAAAGACCCAAAGTATATACAAGAAATCGCTTGGGTTGGCTGCAAAAAGCTAGCATAGGGGGTTTCAAATATTTTAACACAAAGACAGTGGCATATGCAAGAAATCGCTGGGTGGTGGCTGCAAAAGGGTAGCTAGGAAAACGAGAAAATCTAGATTACAAAGTCACAATTTTTGCAAAAAGAAAGTTGTATATATCCCTAAAACGACAGCAGCTAGACTAGCGTAGTTTTCTATACTATTATGTCAGTTTAAAACGTTTTTCTACGTTGTCAGATGCCTATTCGTCTATATTTTCCCAAAATTACAAAAATTACAAAAATTACAAAAATTACAAAAATTACAAAAATTACAAAAATTACAAAAATTACAAAAATTACAAAAATTACAAAAATTACAAAAATTACAAAAATTACAAAAATTACAAAAATTACAAAAATTACAAAAATTACAAAAATTACAAAAATTACAAAAATTACAAAAATTACAAAAATTACAAAAATTACAAAAATTACAAAAATTACAAAAATTACAAAAATTACAAAAATTACAAAAATTACAAAAATTACAAAAATTACAAAAATTACAAAAATTACAAAAATTACAAAAATTACAAAAATTACAAAAATTACAAAAATTACAAAAATTACAAAAATTACAAAAATTACAAAAATTACAAAAATTACAAAAATTACAAAAATTACAAAAATTACAAAAATTACAAAAATTACAAAAATTACAAAAATTACAAAAATTACAAAAATTACAAAAATTACAAAAATTACAAAAATTACAAAAATTACAAAAATTACAAAAATTACAAAAATTACAAAAATTACAAAAATTACAAAAATTACAAAAATTACAAAAATTACAAAAATTACAAAAATTACAAAAATTACAAAAATTACAAAAATTACAAAAATTACAAAAATTACAAAAATTACAAAAATTACAAAAATTACAAAAATTACAAAAATTACAAAAATTACAAAAATTACAAAAATTACAAAAATTACAAAAATTACAAAAATTACAAAAATTACAACAATTACAAAAATTACAAAAATTACGTCGTGCAAGAAATCGCTGGGTGGTGGCTGCAATAGGGTAGCATAGGAAGTTTCTAATATTTTAAAAAATCATTAACCGAAAACCATAGCAGCTAGGAAAACGAGAAAATCTAGATTACAAAGTCACAATTTTTGCAAAAAGAAAGTTGTATATATCTCTAAAACGACAGCAGCTAGACTAACGTAATTTTCTATACTATTATGTCGGTTTAGAACGTTTTTCTACGTTGTCGGACGCCTATTCTCCACCTCCTTCGATCCTGACAATCATATTCTGCCAGATTTTTTTGACTCATTGATCTTTAGATTGACTGTTGCCATTCCAGTTTAGGATGCCCTCTTTTTCTGCACCCTATTGGTTGCCATTTTAGGACCTGTTTTGGTAATCTTTCGTCGTTCATCCGTTGTACAGACATGGCCGTACCATATCAATTCACATTCCCATTCCTTCTTTTATGATCTCATTTCTTATGTGACCTTATATTCTCATTGATCCATTTTTGTTTTGTATTTTTCTGTTACGCGAACAAGTCTCTATTCCCTACAACAGTGTGCTTTTCACCATTTTTTTATATATGTTAAATTTTACATTTTTTTATCTCTCTGCTCCATAAAATACTGTCAAGACATCAAATAACCTTTTTTGCTTTTACTTTTTTTTCCATTTCCTCACAGTCTGTTCCTGTCTTATCAAATGTGACAGCCAAGTATACATACTCATTACATGGAGATATTATTTGTCCATTGTCTAGGTCTCACTCACTTAATTCGTTTCCAAAGTACTATGTCTTGTCAACGTTCACTGTTTACCCCAACTTTTGATATTCTTTCATTAACTTTCTCATCATATACTCCATGTCTTCTTTATCATTAGCTACAATTACTTGATCGTCAGCAAACTGAAGTGTGTATATGTTAAATCGGTCGTTAAATTGTATTCTCATGCCGTGTACTTTACGTTTACATTCTTTTAGAGCTACTGCGATATGTATTATAAAAAGAGTCGTAGAGATACAACATCCCAGTTTGAAACCTTTCGTTACTAGGAATTCTTTTAAAAGTCGATTTCCAATTTTCCAGTATGTTTGTAAAATAATAATATAAATTTGCTTTTCCCATTTTTCTTTAGGGAAGAATTATGGAAGAAGTGGTTTACGGAATTTGTATGCCTATGCCTGGATTTAGTCTACTGTTTGTTGTTGTTGCTATGTCTGCAGTGATCTCTGCATTAGTAGCTGGTACTCTGCTTTACAGGTAAGCATTTTTTTTAGGCTTATACCAAAGAAGATATATCAACCTTATACCCTGTTTCCACCTTTGCATGCCCACCCCTATTCAGTACACGGATCAGGTGACGCTGCATTTAAAACCGGTGCAAATCCATGGTCCATCACGTGATGCATTTTTGGAATCGGGGTGGGCATGCATTGGTGGAAACAGGGTATTAATTCACAACTTTTTAAAACGAAATTATTTTCCCCCAAGACTGTCGTCTACTCCTCACCTTCCCTAAGATATATATCACAAAAAATATACTTCGTGATAATATACGCAGTGTTTCACTAAACAGAGGCCTGTTTGGGTATTTGGATTGAGAATTTGGAGAAACGCTAGGACACGTCGATTTTGTTTGCAAGGGGGACACTTTTTGGCTATCTTAAAATTTTTGTAGCACGAACTCCCTTTGAGGGGTATTCTTTACCCCTATATTTTGAATAGGGAAAGTGGGTCTAATGACAACCGTGTGAAAATTTCAAAAATCTATCCATTTTTTTTTTAGATAATTGCCTTCAAACTTTCAAATTTAACATGGACTGTTAAAATAACAATTTAATTAGAATTTTATAATTTTCGGATTTAATTTTTATTTTATCAGTCCATGTTAAATTTGAGAATTTGATAGCAAATATCTCAAAAACTAATCAATGGATTTTCGAGATTTTTACACGGTTGTAAAGATATTCAAAATAGCTTCAAAACAAGGTTTCACTGGATCCACTTTCTCGATTCAAAACAAATGGGTAGAATATACCCCTCGTACCCCTCGAAGGGGGTTCGTGCTACAAAAATTTCAAGCCAAAAAGTGTCCACCTCGCAAACAAAATCGACGTGTCCGAGCGTTTGTCCAAATTCGCACTCTAAGGCCTCTCTTATGCACGCGTTTTTTGTCGCTTGTCGCGGGGCGACAAAAACAGCGACGTTTTCTAAAAGCACGTTGTTAAATGTGCGCTTTTTTGTATCGACGTCATTCAGCCGCTCGCCGCCTGTGTCGCGGCATACTGAAATCCTGTCGCGTGGAATTACAAAATGTGTCGCGACAGGCGTTTCAAAAGTACATTAATTTCAATTGGTGCTTTTATGACGAGCGGCTAGTTCACAACTTGCATTCCATTTGCTATTGGTTGACATAGTCAGGCGGGATTTTTAAAATTAAAACTCTCCTGTCCCCGTTTTGGGAGGTTGAAATCGGTGTTAAACCAAACTGAAATAAAACCTAACCGTGGTCAATTGATGGGAAACGTATCCTAACCGGGGCGTGTCTGGACAGGTTAGGATACGTTGTCGAATAATTTATCAGGGTTAGGTTAACACCGATTTTGACAGGAAAACAGGATTGGGAAGCTAATTTAAACTATATATCATAATTTTTGAGATAACTTTTTGACAGTTATCAGTTGTTTACCATAACAAAAAGCATAGGCCAACAAAAAAAAGTTTTAAAAAGTTGTCCCAAAAATAATGACATGAACTGTAAAAGAATATAATATGTTTTTAAAAAACAATAAAAAAAAATCTCATCGGATATGCATAGATTTACTTAATTTCAATAGGTATGTACTGCACAAACCACTACACTTTTTAATCACTTACAACTAGTATATATTCGTATTTTACGCCGAAAGCTGTAAACATAATGTTTGTTAAATGCTTGACTGGTGGCACCATCTCTTAATATAATATAATAATAATCTTAAACGGCAACGTTCAATATCAAAAAGTCAGCTGACTATTTCGACCAATAGCAAACGGAATGCAAGTTGTGAACTAGCCGCTCATCTTTTATGCAGCGCGTTTATTATCGTTTGTCGTTGTCATTTTCATCAGTTGAGTTGTGTTGATGTGTGAAGAAGTACCAGTGGCGTATATAGGAAAAATTTATTTATTCATGAAATATGTCGAAAATATCTAAAAATATCTTTGTTTCGGGGGGGGCCCGGGCCCCCAGCCCCCCCCCCCCATATATACGCCAGTGAGAAGTACCATGGAAAATCTGGACAAATTGAATGCACATCCCAACGTTTCTGGCGTTTTTTTTCAATGAAATTTTTATATATCAAATACGTAAAAACACACGGATCCATTTTTAATTACTGCCGTTGTGTGGACCACTTGCAACAGTTGAAACTGATCAAGTTTGAAATCGGCACGCGACAAGAAACGCTTGGATATTGTTTCATAAAAAAACGCCTCGTTTCTTCCCACATAGCACAATCACGTGTTTAACACGTAAAAAAGGCGTGAGAAAAAAAAACGTTTATTTCATATATGACAACAAGCTTAATAGGTCATTCATTAGCGTTATAAAAAATAACGTTGCTAAAAACTGCGTTGTAATAACGCCATTATCAAATTAAAACCGCACTGTTTTTACGTTAGTTTCAAGTGATTTTTATCAACGTTAAAATCACATTAGATTCACGCCTTTCTACACGAATTTTAAAACGCCTTGCATGGCTTTTCTAACTAATAATTTTGAGATTTTACTACTAGCAGCGCCACCTATTGTCGGCATTTTTCACTTTGACAAAATCTATCAGTTAGTGCTTTGGCCTGTAAACTCCAAAAACCTGTCAAGAAATTGATTCCTGATCCTTTACGATTACGACGCATCAGTCATTTAACCTGATAAAGACATATTAATACTCTGTGAAAGTGTTTACTGTTAAAAAATCAAAGAAATTCAAGGAACCCTAGAAGACGCATCCCCATTATTTAATACGCAAATTCATTCATCATGCATGAAATCTCAGAAAATTTCGCCGAATCCTCGCAGGCAACACTGTAAGAGGTATAAAAGAGAAATCGATGAAAAACCATGGGCGTGCAGATTTTGTTGAAAATAAAATAAATATATTATAGACATTTTCCTATAAAATTTTTGCACCCAAAATTATAAAATTTAAATAAGTGTAAAATATTACCGGTACAGCTTTGACAGCCATTCTATTTTTACAGAATTAATTTTTTTATCGATTTATAATATTAGAAATCAATAACTTATTTACAACTGGTAATATCCGGTTTTGATTTTTATTATTTTTCCCTAAAGATAAGAAATCTACTTTATATTATTTTTTTCTGGATATAGAAAAGTGTTACTTTAATCCCTAAAATTTAAAACACAGGTAAAAGTGTTTCTTTTTATTTCAAATTGTCAAAGGTGTTTTTTTAGCTTTTTACTCTTTCACCTTGGTAATACATTGCTCTTAGTAAATTTTTTACAGTAAGTAGATTTGATCTGTTAAAAAAAGTCAAAAACTCCGAATTATATACTCAGACCTTGAGATATTTATCAAAATTTTTGCATCAGGATTTAAAGAGTCTATTTGATCCCCTAGTGTACAGGGTGCATTTTCGACACTTTTGGGTGTTTTCGGTTTCTATGTTTATAATATTGATATGCGATGTTTACCATCATTATTCTCTTCAAATTAAAGCACACTAAGGTGTAGTCGTTTTTTCTTCAATCTTCTCTAGAAGTTCCCGAAACCACCCAAATGATAAAAATGGGACAGCCTATATTTATAATATAGATTTTTTGTTATATTTGATCAGCAAAACTCTTGCCTCGAAATAAAAAGCACTCATTGGTTTATTTTACCAAAATCCATTCATTAGTTTATTAAACTCTAGCAATTAGTTTTTTTAGAAAATATTTGGTATGAGTCTGTGTTTTTTTACATTTGCAAATGTTAAAAAATATGACTTATTCAGTTTTATCAACAAAATACTTTTGATTTCCATAAAAAAATCTATTTAATTTTTATTTACCAAATAAAATAAAAATAAAAAAATATTATTTATAATTAAGTGATTATTATACAGGGTGTCCCATAACTTAGGCGCCGTAGTGCAGCAGGTGATAGAGGAGGTTATTTCCAAGAAAAAAGTTTATATAACATGGGGTCAACATTCATCTGTTTTTAAGATATAGGATTTTTAAAGAGGAGTGGGTGAAAACCGGTTATACAAAAAATCTGTGACAACCAGCTGAATACTCAGCTAATTGTGATTAAAAAATGTGGTACTCCTTTTTTGATAATATTACAAGTGGAGGAGGTACGGGCTGTCAAAATAACCTCGAAAATGTATAAAAAATAATATTTTTTTTAAAATTAATTTTTGCTTTCTCTTTTAAAAATATCAATAATATTTTATTATTATGTCTCGCTAGAGACTTGTTTTTATTAACAAAAAATATTAAAAAACATTGCATTTAATATGGCATTCATAAAAGTTCATACCAAAAAAATAGTATTTTCTAAAAAATTGACTAACTTTTTTCAATTAATTTTTTAAAATTAATTTCAATTTACTGCTTTTGTTCTAATACAAGACTACCCAATTTCATATTTTTACTGCGTTTTTTTAAAGTTATTATCACAAAAGTTAAAAAAATTGCCAACAACAAGTTTTTGATCAGACATGACCTCCTCTATCACTTGTTGGCCTATGGCCCCTAAGTTATGGGACACCCTATATATACAAACATTATTAAATTTGGCAAATATAAGAATTAAGAACAATATTTTAATCCATTTGACTCAAGGCTCTCTTTTAATTAATCACCAGGGACTATGCAGTAAGTAAGTGAAAAGGAAGTTAAAACTCTTTTTTTTCTGTGTAAAAGTAGGTACTACCTTTTTTCTTCTTATAGTTATATTTGTTAATTCTAACTACTTTTTTACATCATTATATGATGATCGAACATCAAAAACAACCAGTGACAATATATTATGTATACTTTATAATAAAAAGAGATAGTTGAATATTTAACTACTAACTGAACTGAACTAGTCTTTAACACCTGACCTTGGGCAAGGGATTTGGTACAAGATAGTGCCTACTAGGTGCTAAACGAACATACTGAGGATCAACGTGGTCAGAACAAAGAATGCCCATTTTGACAGAATTTTCTCCTAATTAAGGCCAATAATCTCCCTCCAAAGCTCTCTCTTGTTTGGATCAGTGGGGAATCTAGTAAACTCATAAATTTGAATATTTTTAAAATGTTTAATAACTGTACAGTAGCATGACATAACATAACATTACAGACTGAAAATGGTTGTTTACATAAGAAATATATTTTTTTATATATTATTGCCAGAATAAATTCAAAAACTTTTCCAAAAAAACCCAAACACTAGAGGTGGGAAAATAAGGGAATTTGCAACAATAAATAATGTTTCTTAAAACTTCTTTGTAAAATAAATCACTAATATTTTGTAAAAAAAGTTATAAACCACACCACTGTCTTACCAAATCGTAAACAATATGACGGTTTCTGGAAGAGATTCAAACTTACCGGTGAAATGATAAATCCAGGCACTTCTCTTCACTTTTGTCACACTTCTTAGGCATTTTTAAAGTTATTTAATAAAAAAATTCTTAATTTTGTGATCAATATTGCAAAAAAAACAACGAAAACGCACGTTTATTCGGATAACCTCTCAAAGGCAACAATAAATGATGCAAGGGTGACGTTTGGTCTACATGGTTGCCGCTATTAATTTTTTTTCTGAAAAATAGCGAACAAAAATCAGTTTTTTGCATTTTACGCGTCGTAGGGCAAAATTTAATGTATGAGAAATATTACCCATAGAATTCCCTACAATCGGTCTCCATAGTCTATAGGTCTACAACCACACGTTTAGAAGAAAATTTGAAAAAATTATGTTTTTTGCAATTTATGCAAAAACGGTAAGTCATAAAAAAAAACTTTATTGACATAAAATGATCAAGACACAATTCTCTACAATGCGACAATGACAATTTACAGCTCTACAACCATATGTGTTGAAGACAGAGGGTGCCGAAAATGCCCATTATATACTTTTTTTCGTTTTACGCAAAAACCATAAGTCATAGAGCTGTGACTCACATAGGTGAATTGTAGAGAATGGCGTCCTGGAGATTTCTTGTCTATAATGTGTTTTTCTAGGACCTACCGTTTTTACATACAATAAAATAATAATTTTTGCAAATTTGGCGCCCTATATGTTCTACACGTAGTTGTAAACCTGTGACCCAAAAGGAAAGAATGTAGAAAATTGTGTCCTTTAACATTTTATGTTTATAAAGTTTCTTTCTACGACTAATAAAAACACAATTTTTGACAACTTAGCTGCCATCTACCTTCTAAACATGTCGTTGTAGACCTATAGACTATGGAGATTGATTGTGAAGACTCGTATGGGTAATATTTCTCTTAAATAAAATTCTTCTCTACGACTTACCGTTTTTGTGTAAAATGCAAAAAACTGATTTTTGTCAATTTTGGTGCTCTCTATCTTCTATACAGGTAAGTCTAGAGCTATAACCTTTAAGAAAAATTGTAAAGGAATTTTTGAAGTGTAAACTTCTTTAGGCGCGTTTAGTAGTTTTTGTGGGTACTGAATTGAACTGAGCCGTCAGACTCGGCTATGTAACGCTCATTCGGGTGAAGTCGGCTCGAGTCGACTAACTGTGAGAGGAACATTCAGCGAGCAATATGATGATGCAGATGAAGGCCAGTATTATTAATTTCGCCTTGTTAAAGTTTACACTTCTGCCATGTGGTCTTAAGCACACACAATTTTTTTTGTCAACAAAGGTTTTCTCTGCGACGTTCCATTTTCGCGTAAAATCAAATCAAAACACTTTTTGAGTTTTCCAGAGTTGCCCAGGAGAGGGTTGTAGACTAATTTTTATATCTATATATATATATATATATATATATATATATATATATATATTATATAAAGAAAAGGTTTTTTTAACTTTCGTGATCAAAACATTTAACTTAAATTTATTTGGACTAAAAGCAAGAGTTATTTTTATACCGAAAACATTTGTAGTGAGAACAATAATTAATAGTTAAAAGTGCAGTTTAGTCATCTGGTTTTAATAACTTTTTAAATACCACCTAGGAAGACAAAACTAATAAACTATTTATGAACTCTAACCTCACACCAAAGAAATTTAATTAAACTTACTTTCAGTTGAACGTTTTTCACACTTAAATGGAGTCCCGTTTTTTTCAGAAAACCGAAAACCAAATCAATATTTTAAACTGCGCATTCGCTACCGTACTTTTTCTTCTCACATAAAATATCTCCCTCTCAGCTGTGGTCGAGCATGTGTGAAGTTAGTAAGAGGAAGATAATTTTATGTGATCAGAAAAAGAGAGGTGCGCATGTGCAGTTTAAAAAAATGGTTTGCATTACAGGATATCGCCGCTAGTTATTTTGTGTTCCTGCAAAAAACAAGCTCAAGTTGGTTGACTGCACAAAAATTGCAATTTTGTGCTAATCGTTGTACGTTCTATAAAAATCGACAATCAACAATCTTCGAAAAAAACCAACTTTAGCTGATTATTTCTAATTTATACTTTCCTTTTAATTCAAAATAGATAAGGATTTAAACCGCCACATAGATCTATAACAACAGGGACTTAAAAGCAAATGTTTTATGATTTTTGTTAAGTTTAGGTACCTATGTAAACAAAAATTTACCGATTGATTATTGGATAACATATTCTAACTTAAAAAAAAACTTTTTTTCAAACATTTGTATACATATGTGCATATAGGTACACAGACAGACATGCATACATACATATCTAGAGGTTATACTTACAACCTAGAATCAAATTGTATAGAAAAACATTATTAATGATAAGATCTCAAAAAAAAATCAATGAAAACAATACCTTTTCTCACATAGGATGGTAAACATATTCTATTACAGGCACATGTATAGCAATCCAAGACGTAAGCCGAACTCAAAAACAAAATATTCTTTTGATTTTTATTAATTACCATTTTACTTATGTACCTACTTCAAAATTACAAGTTATAAAAGTACTGGCAACATTGTTGCGAATTTGAAAGAAATCCCCAGTATAATACTTTTTGTGTCTGATGAAGTTTAGGATTTCTATACGGGGTCTACCTTTAGTTGAATGTTTTTGTAAAAAATCATGTTTAGCTTTAAAAAAAACATAATGTACATAGATAGATATATAGATATTTTGTCTTGCCTTGAGCGCCATCTTTAAAAAGTGTTGTAGTCTTAAACTAGTGGACTTTTATAACTTCATTTCGCGTCTCTTTTAGGTTAAAAAAATGTTATTTAAAAAAATGACCAAAAAAGACGCAGAAAGTTAGTAGGTTTTAAAAGTCTTAATCTAGTGGTATTTTAGAACATGTTGTGGAGGACTTTTCAAGTGTGAATTTGGTACATGAAAATAACGAGGGTAAAAAAAACGTGGTGCTGTGTATAGCACCAGAAACTTTAGCAAAAAGTGGATTTTTATAGCTTGATTTCTCTTTGTTTTTAAGTTATCTTTAAGCATGTAGATTTAACAAAATAAATATTACATGGTATGAGGTTGTTTTCAAGTAAAAAAAAACTTTGTTATGTTTGTTCACGTTAATTTAATGTTGATATGATTTTTGTGCTATGTGGGTTGTCGACTAGCGACAAAAAACGCGTGTATAAAAGAAGCCTAAATACCCAAAAAGGACTCTGTTTTGATGTTCGTGAAACACTGTGTATAAATGGTAACAATGTGTTTATTTTAGAAATCAGTAGAAATCATATAATTTTAGATACCAAATTCAAAAAGAAAAAATCTTAGAAGAACAAGCCCAGAACGGTTCCATGCCTCTCTCCCTGTTCTCCAATTGGATCAATTTTAAATTGTGTAAGCCTTGTGGACCTCAATCTCGGAACAGTATGGACCAAATGGATCAAAATGGAATCTTGGACACGTCTTTATCCATGAATAGTTTGTGTTTAAATGGAAAAAATTCACACACCAAACAATAGGTAGTTATATCGATGTGAAAAAAATATGTGTTATTTCAAAGCTGGAAACGGTAATTTTAAATGCTAATGGCACTCTATTAAGGTTACGTCGCTATTGTGACACGTTACCGTTAAGTTTACACCGTTACGGTTAATAAAATATAATTAACAACCTTATTGAGGGGTAGCGAACATTTTTTCAAAAAACAAGTTTTTAAAAAAACGGAAATCAAAAACGTTTTGAATTTTTTTTAAACTCTTTTTTTCCAAAACATTTTTTTTAACGAATTTTTTTTTAAAAACTTTTTTTTTTATTTTAGTTAAAATTTTTTCAAATGACATTTTTTCCGAAAAAAACAGGGTTTCGAATATATATGTCTTTTAAATCACATTTTTTCGAAACATTTTTTTATTATTATGTCGGTTTTGGAACGTTTTTCTACGTTGTCCGACGCCTAGTCTTCACCTCCTTCGATCCTGACAGTCATCTTCCGTCAGATTTTTTTGACTCATTCATCTTTGGATTGACTGTTGCCATTCCAGTTTACGACGCCCTCTTTTTCTGCGCCCTATTGGTTGCCATTCTATATATGCTTTGGTAATCTTTCTTCGCTCATCCGTTGTACATGGCCGTACCATATCAGTTGCCTTTTAGTGATGTCATCCGTTATGGTTCCCTCGATTCCCATTCTTTCTTTTATGATCTCATTTCTTATATGATCTGTTCTGGATATTCTTATTGATCTTCTTATTGCATCCATTTCGACACTTTCCATTTCTGTTTTGTATTTTTCTGTTACGCGACAAATCTCTATTGCATACAACATCATGCTTTTCACCATTGTTTCGTATATGTTAAATTTTACATTCTTTTTTATCTCTTTGTCTATATTTTAAACCAATTTTAAAAAAAAAAACATGTTTTTAAAAAATTTCAGTTTTTCTTAAAATTGTAATTAAAACTTACCTTATTCATATGACTCAAATAACTGTAACTTAACGGTAATGATTTTAAAACATACATACAAACATATACCGTTATTTGTAAAATTACCGCTTCCATCAATGGTTTATTACTGTACCTACATATTTTTGCCTCAATGTTAAAGAATTTGCTGCTAAATATCGGAACTTGTACCAATTTTTTTAACTGCGCATACGCTACTCTTTCTTTTCTACTCAAATAAGATTATTAATATTTTGGAAAATAAAGGAACGCACTGATCGGTTCGTTTTACTGCACGTTGGTTTATTAAAATCGTTTTCAAGCGAATAACTAGTAATTACTAGTATTTACCACTGCCGTTCAAGCGGCCTTGGTAAATACCACTCCTTGAAGAGTGACGTCATAAATGAGCCCTTTGGATGTCATCGTTTATTACCGGTAATTACCACACTTTTGAGGAAGGTTATTGCGTTTTCTAACCTCACAATCATTTGTTTTGTTTCTTTTTCGGAAAAATGTTCTGTGAATTTTTGAAATGAGTGAAATTTATCATGTGTGCCTCAATTATGAAGAAAATTGTACAAAGTGATGGCCTCCTCTATATTGTCTTGCCAAAAAAAAATTATTTTCATCAACCCTTGGCTTACTCGAATTTACCCAATGTGGACTGATACACGAAATATCATAAAAAAAAACAGTATCATTGTAGTCCTCTAACCACAGTTTATCATACTTATTTTTTTTTCCAAATTATGCCCTTTTCGAATCAAATACGCCAGTATTTCAGAGTTGGTCGAGAAGAACTTAAGTTCAATAATGGCAAGAAGATTATTATTCATCTAAACTAAAACCAACTAAACTTCTTTAAAAAATCGCAAAAAGCAACAACAAACAATAACCGGTTATAAAAAAAGCTATTCAAGCGGCGTTTCTGTGGTAATAGGCTAAGGGCCTTAACAGCTGATTTTTAATGTCAACCAAGGGATAACCAGAGGTAATTACTAGTTATTCGCTTGAAAACGGCTTAAGTCTTTATAAATAATATTATTATAATTACTTCAACAAGAACCCTAATGAATAGGCAACATGCAATAGTACGTAACTACAGATTATATACAGTGAAACCCTCTATAAGCGGACACTCACGGTTTCTTTGATTTTGTCCGCTTATTGGAGGTGACCACTTACGAGAGAGAACTGCGAAATTTTAAAATATATTTATTAACAATTTCCGCTGCTTGAGTTTTTCCGATTGAAAATTTTTCAGCGATCTTTCGTGTTGATAGATGTACCTTCTCCGAAACGTTAACAACCTCCATTTTCTCACGTAAAATACGAATTTTTGTACTAGGCGCCATTTCAAAGAGATCTATTACTACCTAACTGAACAATAAAAATAAAACACAGTAGTCCCGCCGAATAAAATATTTTGTAAATACGACAGAAGTATTTAGTGTCCGGGGTAAATACGCGGGCTGCAGAGTGCGTTGTTGCCAACATACTACATAATATTTATGCCCATGTCGTGCAGCGCTCCGTCCCGTTGTCAGAAGTTCGCGTCCGGTTAAGGGAGGCTTCAGAATTCTTTAACCAAAAACAATTGTCCGGTTATTAGAGTGTCCGGTTATAGGAGTAAATTCTACATGTAAAGAAATAGGCAAAAGCTTGGTTCCAACAAATTTATCCTCCTAAAAGGAGTGTCCGCTTAATACAGGTGTCCGCAAGAAGAGGTTTTACTGTATTATGTCAATAAAACATTTAATAACATTAATTTTTTTCCTGCTAGCTCAAGAACCGAACTCGTAGTACCCCTTCCCCCAAAACATAATTTTTTTTTAACATTATGACATTTTTATAATTTTTGCAATATAATAACTCCCATCTAACTAATATAATGTTTAACCTTATTTTTATGGATCTCTAATCCTTTGCCCCCTACATCGAAAATTAAATTTGGTTCCTAGTCTTTCCAAACTACATAAGGACCTTAAAAAATAGGTTTTAATTTATTTTTAGATTCACTGTCATGTACCAAAACCTTATCTCCAACATTTTAGTAACGCTGTTCATATTTTTAGTTTTTTTCGCACTTTTTCCAATTTAACGTTACACATTTTAGTAAAATTGATCCTACCTAAGTAGGTAACATACAGTGTGTCCCATAACTGAGGGGTCATAGGCCAACAGGTGATAGAGGAGGTCATGTCTGATAAAAAAGTTCCTATAATGCATGTGACAAAACTCTTTCTTTGTCGAGATACAGAGCATCAAAGTTGGTGATTTTTCAAACTTTTTTGATAATAACTTTTTAAAAAAACGCACTAAAAATATGAAATTTGGTAAAGTCGTGTATTAGAACAAAAAAAATAAATTGAAATAAAAATAATTTTAAAAAAAATTAGTCGGTCCATTAAAAAAAAAACATTTTTTGCAATGCAATACATATTAAACGCAATGTTTTTTTTTTTTGATATTTTTTGTTAATAAAAACAAGTCTCTAGCGAGACATAGTAATAAAATATTATTGATATTTTTTTAAATAATAAGTAAGCAAAAATCAATTTTTTTAAAGAACTATTATTTTTTTATAAATTTTTGGAGGTTAGTTTCACAGCCTGTATCTTCTCAACTTGTAATTTTATCGAGAATTTTATCCAAAAAAAGAATACTAAAATTTTGATTCAAAATTAGCTGGAGTATTCAGCTGGCTGTGACAGATTTTATTTATTTTTTTCTACAACCGTTTTTCCCCCCACTCCTCTAACTTTAAAAATCCTATATCTTAAAAACAGATATGTCTTGATCCACATGTTATATAAACTTTTTTCTCGGAAATAACCTCCTCTATCACCTGCTGCACTATGGCCCAGTGGCGTATATAGAAAAAAGTTTCAGGGTGGGCCCGAGGTAGTTTGGGGGGGGGCCCGAAACCCCATGAGGCCGTATTTTATGCTATTTTATGTTTGTATTCAGGAAATATGTGGAAAATATCTAAAAAAATCTTAGCTTCGGGGGGGGGCCCGGGCCCCCAGGCCTCCCCTTATATACGCCACTGCTATGGCCCCTAAGTTATGGGACACCCTGTATAATAATGCTTATGCAGCAATAGGTATTGGCATATGCAATAGTAGGTAAACCTAACTCCTAGTAGGTAAACCTAGCTACTAGTACAGATTATTAAATGAGTAAAAAAGAGAGGATAACACATACGCAGTTATTACGAGTTTCGAAATATAGTCGCCACGCCAGTTATAAAATATGGTGCTTTTTTTAGTATAAAAACTGTGTATAGTTTTTTTTTATTGTTAGAAAATATTATTATTTTTGGTGCTCAAAACTTAAGTCGTTTTATAAATATTAAAAAATATTTTTTAAAAAGTGGTATGAATGGGATATTTTGCAATATGTTTTAAGTTGTAAATATATTATACGTTTTATTTATTTTATAATAATTTTAGTTAAACCGGGAAAAAAATTGGTTATGGGATGTATTTAAATAATTTTAGAATGTTCTAAAGTTATTTAGATTTTTTTTTAGCTCAATAGATAAAAAACAATGTTTGTTTTTTTACTACAATTTACAATTTTTGGAAGAATTGTGACCAAAGAATTTTAAGTTCAAATATATTATTGTCAACTTTTATAATAGACACTTACTTATAATAAATTTGCTCAAAAATAAAAATTACAAATGGGTTTTGTTAGGTGATGGGTACTTAATAAATGGTGTTTTATTAAAATATATTGTCTTGAGTGTGTATACTAGTGTTTTTTGTATTTATTTTATAATTTTTATATTTATATTTTATTAGTTAAATGTTTTTTGTTTATTTATAATGACAAATGTTTTTTATTTCAAAATAAACACAGTCTAAATTTAGTTTATTGTAATTCTTTTTTATAAGGGACGGTAAACGGCTAGCAAAATGTTTATAAAAAAGCGGTAATTCCATGGTTCATTTAAGACAAAAAGTTTTCTTAAAAATAGGTCCACAAACGCTTCGGGGCAGAGCTACACTACTTGTTGTTAGATATTTAGCTTAAACTTTATATTTCTTAGCCTTTTTTTTGTTTGTTCTTTCCAACATTTTTCCTAAAAAGTACTTAATTTTTAAAAATTTTTTTTTAAAGTACTTCATTTTTTTTTTAAATTCTTGCCTGTTTGAGCAGTTCTCTTTGATTTTAATTATATGTAGGAAAGTCCGGTATACTTGGTATAATTTCAAAAATTATATTAATTCTTAGTCCTTGTTAAATTATCAAAATACGTTAATTTTGTTGGTTTGTTTCACCGCCCCTTTTGTTTTCGTTTTAAGTTTAGAACGACCCTTATTATTTGTTTACTTAAATTTATTGATATGTATTTTTTGGGTATATAAATAAACAGATTTTTTTAATTTTTTTATATTATTTTATTTATTATTACATATATACTTGTTTACAATACACATTTAATATTTTTATTTTATTAATATTACTTCGAAGTAATAGCCTTAAATAATACATTACAAAAATACTGTCATAAACTTATAAAAGATCGAATAAAGATATAAAAAAGTAAAAAGTAGAAAAATTACTAAAACGCGCGTTTTTTAAAAATGTTTTTTATACTTAAAAAATCCACCCGTAATGTCCAAGAAAAAAGATATTTTAAAAAACTTATTTTTACATTTCTAAAGAAAAGTAAATTCAGTTTTTAAAATATTTATTAAAGAAAATAAATAAAATAAATAAAAATAAATAAATTAATAAATTACAACCATGTATACCTAACACCACGATGTTGTTTTGTTTTATCATTTAATATTTACATTTTTTACAGAACATTCCAAAAAAAAATCTAAAAAAGATGTTTTCAAAAATAAATTAATTAAAGCAAGTTGAAACATTCTGTACATCATAATCTATATAATCTACACTAGAATTTTTTGTTACACTTTATTTGTATAAAAAAATGCAATTTTTGAGGTTTATAGTCTTTCAGATTTTTTTTTTGTGTTGGTATATCTTGACTATTTTTTTATATCCTAATAAAAAAGAAAAGAGAACAAAAAATTTATGATTCTATTATATTTTTTTAGTTCCGAAAGACCTAAACTGTTTTAAAAAAAGCACTTTTTAACACTAGTGCGAATTAAACCACTTTTTTCCATTTATAATTGGAAATACACTTTTTATGTGCTGTATCACATAGTACACTTTTTTCATAATAAAGATCATCTCGAAAAAAGGTTTTTTTCTTGAACTATATTTAAAAAAAACCTCTGCTCTAAGATATTTTAACAAATCTTTTGAAAGAAAAACGAAAAACAAAATTTTTACATAACAAAAAATTAACAAATTAAAAATGAAAAAACAATTCAAATTTTAGGAAAAAAGAAACAGTATTTTTTAAAATAATCAGTCAGAAAAATTTTATAATCCTACAAGACAACACAAATTTATTATTATTTTTTAAATATTATCAGCCTTGAAAACAGTTTTTTGTAAATATCTCAAAACGAAGTTTTTGTTTATAACAAAAATTTTAAAAATGTTAACCTCTTAATACAGCCTCGCATTAATATGCGATTTTTAAAATATATTATAACACATTTTTCTAAATAATTGAATTTTACTTACAAAAACTTTTCAAGAGTGATATATCAGATCCTTCATGGATCCTATTATTTTGTTTAATAAAATAAAAATAAAAATAAATTTCTGTCACCTTGTTTAAAAACAAGACACTGAGATTTTTTTTCGGAAAAAAAACATAGTTAAAAAAAATTGAAAAAATTAAATTATTCTTAAAATATGTTTTTTCAAAATAATTGCATGTTAGGGAATTTTGAAGCCTATCCTTCTTATTCTTACGCCAATGGCGACTTTTTAAAAAAATTTATCAAAAAAATCTCAGTAAATATTGAGCAAAACAAAAAAAAAACAAAATATGCCCTGAAAAAAATTAATTTTGATTTCACGAATAAACAGTTTCAACAGGTTTTTGGGAAGGATATCCAATGAAACCAATAATCTTTTTCCTGTCAGAAAAAGGCTTCAACTTGACACATAAGAACGCAGACATCAAACAAGAAGTAATCATGATGGCCAACAAAACAATCAGAGTTGCTGCGAACCCAGGAGTAGTCATGCAAATCAAATTGCTCGCAGGGGACACTTGCTCTTCCTTGCCTGGGAACACCATGGTGGGAGGTGTGGTGGTTTGATTATTGTCATCTAAAGTAAAGGTAAGGTCGCCTGTAGATACCACCCTAAAAAAAACAGAAACAAGGTTTTAAAGACAGGGCGAACTTTTGAAAAATTTTACCGCGGGAACAAGTTCACATCTAGGGGTATAAATTTCCATAAGAGGATAAAAAACAGATAGAGTATAGCATTTATTAAAAAGAGACCGCGATACTCCCGAGTCCCGCAGAAAGCTTTGCAGCGTTGTTAAAGGTAACCTTAATAAATGACTACAGGCGCACGCGGTCGCACTCGTCAAGGGGCGGACAACTTGAAACATTTTTTAGGGCGAGAATTATTACTTGACTTGTCACCATACAAGAAGTGGGTTATTAAAAACGTGAACATTTTATTTTTAAAATTTTATTAAATGTTAGCTATTTAGTTCCTAAAACCCCTACATTGGATAATAAAATAAATTGTCTGCCTGAATACAGGGTGTCCCAAATTGGGCACTTTTAGGGGGTTTAAGGTACTTCTAGGGGAGCCAGAGAAAAACTGGCCACGCATTGCGAGGCTCAAATTTCAAGAGAAGACTTATAGTGAAACCCGTATTTTGAAATATCGTCTCGTCTTTGAGCTACGGGGGCTTTTTAAAAAGTGTGCATTTTGGAAGGGGGTCTATAACTTCGTTATTGGTGGAAATTTTGATTTGGAGTAAATTGCAATTTTATAGACTTTGTCACGAGGAATCCACCCGCTAAATTAAATTTTAACTGTCACTTTTAGTTTTTGAGATATGACATAAAGTTGCATTTTTTCTTATGGAATGGCCTATATTTTAATTAATTTTCGAGTTCGTCATTGAATTCTTTTCAAAATAATGTATCATATGTCATAGTTTGATTGAGCGGTTTCGGAGATATTCAGTTTTTTCACTTATTTCTAGTGCGCTATGATTTTCTGCTGAAGCAGGTCAAGGCACTCCAGTATTTTTATTATTTTACACAGTCAGAAATTATAATTCAGCTGACGGCCTTCAAAGCCTAGTTATAAAAAGAAACAAAAATTACAGACTCAATAGAAATTCGATATTATTAAAAATTATCAATAATCATTGCGTCATAGATCAACAGAAAAAATAACCAACCTACTATATACCTATAGTAACTTAAGCTAATATTAATTAACCTTTATTAATACCAATTTTTATCATATTCATACTATTTTACAACCTATGTTCAAAATGGCGCCCGTTTTACCTCAAGCACAGACGGCATCGCTTTTCAAATCTTGACGTATAAACAGAAATCACACAAGGTGATGTCTGGAGACCTTGCTGACCATGGTATTGGGCCTCTTAATCCAATCCACTGGTTGTGAAAGGTATTATTCAAATAATTGGTAATAATTCCAGCCGTATGCGGTGGTGCGCCATCTTGTTGGAAGTAGCACTGCATATTCTCTACTAGCGACAAGTTTTCGATATATGGCTCAACCACATCTTGTAAAATATTTTCTAAATACCGCTCTTGATTTAAATTTTCATTATAAATATATATATAGGGGCCAACTATACGTCCTCGATTTATTTATTTATTATTATTAATGCCTATCTCCTCTACCTCACGGTCCCTCCTAACGTCATATATTTTGGCCCGCGGTTTTGAAAAAGAGCCATACTGAACAAGATTCCTTTTCAACTTTGTCTTCGTTCGGGATACCCAAATACCTTAAAGCATATTAACGTATTTGGGGATACCTTTGGAGATATAAGTTTCCAGCGTCCTGTCGATTATCATTACTTTCCCAGTAACATTTTAGCATGTCATACTTTTCATCGTTTTGATACATATTTAAAAATAAAATTAAAAACGCTTTTGTGTAAAATAATTTCATATCAAAGCGTAATCAAATTATTTAAACAATTGAAAACAATGACAAAACGCCAAGACGCAAGGCCAACTTGATTTGCATAGTATAAGACAACAATACTATAGGAGCATTGAAGTAGGATTTGACAGCAAGGCTTTCATGTCCATGGCGCATGACGTCATTCAACGCACACTAGACAAAAATGAAAAACTTTAATTATCTCCGAAACCACTCAATCAAACTATAACATATAATACATCATTTTGAAAAGAATTCAATGACGAATTCGAAAATTAATTAAAATATAGGCCATTCCATAAGAAAAAATGCAACTTTATGTCATATCTCAAAAACTAAAAGTGACAGTTAAAATTTAATTTAGCGGGTGGATTTCTCGTGACAAAGCCTATAAAATTGCAATTTACTCTAAATCAAAATTTCCACTAATAACGAAGTTATAGACCCCCTTCCAAAATGCAGACTTTTCACAAAGCCCTCGTAGCTCAAAGACGAGACGATATTTCAAAATACGGTTTTAACTATAAGCCTTCTCTTGAAATTTGAGCCTCGCAATGCGTGGTCAGTTTTTATCTGTCTCCCCTAGAAGTACCTTAAACCCCCTAAAAGTGCCCAATTTGGGACACCCTGTACACGAGAACTCAAGAACACCTCAAACGATTTTAACCCAATATGATACACAAGTTTTATGTCGGCATTAGATTTTAGTTAAAAAAAAGGATTAGTTAAAAGTTTTATTTAACCAATTTTACCTTAAAACTATCAACTTTACTATCAACTTATCTTGTTGCACCGATTTTTGTCCAAAAATGTTCCTTTTGTATTTAAGACATTTTTAACGTTTTAAAGTAACATTACTTCAATATTTTCTGAAAATTTTCGTTTTTAGCTTAAAAGGCATTACTGCTTATAATTATGATATTTGTCTTGAAAAAGTATTTAATGAGCTCCGCGGAACTACTTTTGAGGCTCAATACCACCTCTGTCACCCTCCTAAGGTATCGACTACCCTCCCGCGTCCTATAACCACACTGCGTTCACTGTGGTCTACCATTACCTTTGTTAGGGTTAGACTATTAAAAAAAAACTAAAATTAAGAAATGGTTAGCTTACCAATAGATTGGTAAACTGTGGTGTAAAAAAATTGACTTTAGTGAATGTAAAATGAAAATCAAGAACAAGAATAACACTTTAAAATTCTGTTTTGAAAAAGTAATTGAACTAATTACATTTAGGAACAAGCAGAATTATAAGGTATTATTCCGGTTCTTTATCACCCCGTTTGATGAATGCACTTACATAAAACTGAAAAGTTGACCTTTCGCGAACCAAGTAGCGGATTATACTGATATTTTCGCTAAACTGGCAACGTTGATCTGTTCTCCCATGCAATCCTTATGGCCCATACAAAAATCCTACCCCTAGATAAAAAACTGACCACGCGGTATCAAGATTTGGATATACGATTTTTAATTCAAAATTTCTATTTAAAAAAATGGACTTATTCCTAGTAATTAAATGAAAATTACACCCCCCCTCCCTAGAAAAAAAATATATTACCCCCCTTGATCTTGACCCAGATCCGCGCTTGCGTATTCTAACCTGTCAAGACACACCCTAACGTTTTTCCCCTATAGCCTAAAAATCTTAACCCTTCGTTTCTTTTTTTTTCAAAAAATGGTTTAACAAACAAATTATTATTAATGAATACATTTTTAAAATAGTTGAGTTTTGACAAAATGAGTTAAATTTCTCCAAAAATTAATTTAAAAAAAAATGTTACTTGAAAAAATTAAAATTTCGCAACCCATATTTTTTTTGATTTCGAATAATTTTTATGCTTTTATTAATTTTTCCCCTTCAAAAGTTATTTTTATACCGCGCCACTGGTCCGCTAATCTTAACTTACCTTATAACCCTATTGACTCCTACTTCCTCAGAAGCGTCCTTGTCAGTTTCCACCGACCTTCTGATTCTTCTTTCATCTCGTGGTCGAGCTGAGTGGAGGTAGGCTTCAATTGGGGGCAGCGGAGGACCGTAGGCTGTGTCTGGTACCACTTGGTGACCTGTGGATAAAAAAATTTATTTTGACTCTGGAACATTCTAAATGTTTTTGTCTTAAACAATATATTGAGTAAAGAAATGCCAGGAAAATAGAGACCCACACTTTGTGGACCTACATAAATCATATACCGTTCCAGTAGAAAAATTATGGACAGTGTCAGAGCAAACTAATATCAATCATACATACATAAAAGTGATAAAAGAACTATACAAATGGTCAAAATCTAAAATAAAAATTGGAAATCGACTTTCAAAAGAATTGTATCTCTCCAACTCTAAAATATATATCGCAATAGCTCTTAAAAACGGGAAACGTATAGTACACAGCATGGGAATACAACTTAAAGACCGATTTACCATATACACACTACAGTTTGCTGACCACCAATCAATTGTAGCTAATGATAAAAAAGACATTGGGTATATGATAAAGTTAACGGAAGATTACCAAAAGTGTGGGTTAACAGTGAACGTGGACAAGACACAGTAGTTGTCTATTGGAAACGAATCAAGTGAGTTGGAACTAGACAATGGACAAACAATATCTTTATACAATGAGTCTGTATACTTGGGTGTCACATTTGATAAGACAGGAACACACTGTAAAGAACTGGAAAAAAGAATAGTAAAAGCAAAAAAGGTAATTGGATGTCTTAACAGTATTTGATGGAGCAGAGAGATAAAAAAGAATGTAAAATTTAATAGTATATGAAACAATGGTGAAAAGAGACCAGTCGCGTAACAGAAAAAAAAAACAAAAAATGGAAAATGTCAATAACAAGATCAATGAGAATATCTAGAACAGATCATATAAGAAATGAGAATATAAAAGAAAGAATGGAAATCGATGGAAGCATAAAGGATGACATCAGTAAAATGCAACTGACATAGCACGGTCTTGTACAATGCATGAACGACGAAAGATTACCAAAGCAAGTCCTAGAATGGCAACCAATAGAGCGCAGAAAGAGAGGGCGTCCTAAACTGGAATGGCAACAGTCAATCCAACAATCAATAAGTCCAAAAACCTGACAGAAGATAATTGTCAGAATCGAAGAAGGTGGATAATAGGCGTCGGACAACGTAGAAAATCGTTCTAAATCGTCATATTCTAAATATAGTTAAAAGAATAAAAAATTATTTAAAAAAAATTCTTCTTACCTAATCCAAGTAGGCTGGGGTCATATCCAATATGGCCGGCTCCAGCCGAACTGTCCGCACACTGATCTGGACATTGGTACCGGCAGATCTGGATGGTACATTGGAAGTGCACCTCCATGGAATCGGGGAACTTGAATGCCTGGAAATGAGCGTAGGACAGTACCGTCGCACTGGCACCGAAGTTCTTTATTTTTGTGAATCTAAAAGACAAATAAAAAAAACCTATTTATATTGGCGATAATTCAGCTTGGTGTCGATTATTGAAATAATGGTCACTAATTCGGTTAATGGTCGGTAATTCAGTCACTCACTGATAATTGGGCAGTAGTCGATAATTGGGGTAGTGGACGGTAATTGGGTCAGTGGTTAATATTTGGTCAGTGGTCGGTAATTATTGGGTCAGTCAACTATAACTGAGTCAATGGTCGATAATTAGTTCAGTAGTCGATAATTATTTGTGTGGCCGATAATTATTTTTGTGGCCGATAATTGGGTCAGTGGTCGATAATTAGGTCAGTGGTTTATACTTTAGTCAGTGGTCGATAATTAAGTCAGTGGCCGATAATTGGGTCAATCTTTAATAATTTGGACAATGGTTGGTAATTGGGTCCGTGTTTAATTTCTCTTACCTGGACATTAATTTCGGCCTCGTAACACATCCCTTCTGGTCGACCAATTGGATAGGTGCCCTTTTGCCGTCATGAGCCATACAATTCCTGACCAACATGTCAAATTTGTTGTCGTCATCTTTGATTGCCAGTACCATCGTCATAGTTTGGCCGATTTTCACCAGGCCCGACACTTCAGACGCCCATGGTCCTAAAAATTTAAATTAATTAAGGTACCTGACCCAGTTAATGCCAGGCACTTAATAAGGGCAGTGTCCTCTGTAGGCTAAACTTCAAACCTCTCAGCGATATCAATATTGTTGGATAAATGGATCCATTACGGATCTGACACCTTCCTACTTCGAATGAACCGAAGTCATGATAATATATTAGCCTTGAAAAGAGTTTTTTGTAAATATCTCAGAAACTAAAGCTCCTACGACGGTTTTGGTTAGAACACGAATTATTGAGCAAAATATAGTCTACTATATACCGAAAACAGTGTATTGATACGATGCACCGTTATAAGGTTAGCATTTTTTAAAGTTTTTAATTGTCAAAAAACTGTCATTAGCATTAATGGATTTTGACCAAAATCTAGTCAGATCGGAAGAGTGTCCAACACTACTTTACCTAAAAATTTTATAAAAATCGGTTCAGCGGTTTAGGAACTATTGTGTTACGAACAGAAATTATATACACACTGACAGACATCACGACGATATTGCTAGGATAGATCAAAATACATCAAAAAAACATTTTTAGCGTTATCTCAAAAAAAAAATTTTCGTCGAAAATAAGAAGGTATTATTTTCGACGAAAAAGCCATTGCTACGCGGGCTAGGAAGGTCAAAATTTGTAGTTCCCATGACCCTCTTAAGGGTGGCAATACACTAGCATTTGTTTTTTAGCCTGACAGGTGTTCATATTTTAGTCAAAGTTAAAATATATAAAAAAGCAATTTACACCAAAATAAAATTTTAAACGCCCTTTCTAAAGACGAACTTTTAATAAACCCCCCTCTAGGTTAAACACGGTTTGCTATATTAAACAAAATGCGGTTTTTACCTTTATACTTCTCTTAAAAATCGAACCTCGCAAGTGATGGCCAGTTTTCTTTATATCTTCCCGAAAAATACCTGATACCCCCCAAAAAATTGAATTTGGGACACCCTGTACAGTGTACATAAGTACTCACTATACTTACGATATTAAAATTTTTAAAAGTCGAAATTACGAAACAAAACCGTTGTTTTGTGTTGCATAGCCCAGAAAATTTTTTCATCAATTCTTCTTCTTATTTCTTACCTTTTCCAACTTGAATTTGCATCCAGCATCCAACGTTGTCTCCAGCGAAATCGGTTCTCACGACATCCAACATGTCAACTGGGAAGGGCCTAAATGTTACTGATTTTTCGTACTGGTCATGCCAGGTGCATCTCAGCTTTCGTGCTTGATCCCATACTTCTTGGACTTGAGGATCATACTAAAAATAATTGCCAAAGTAATGAAATTTCCCTTTCAATAGCATTGAACACTGGGCAGTAAAAGCATCACAGATACACAAATTTCAATCAAAATCCACGAAGGAACCAAGCCAATCATCATAAGAAGAGGTGTCAGCCAAGGTGACACAATATCCCCTAAACTATTTAACCAGACCCTAGATGGTTTTAAAAAATTTGAATACTTGAACCACCTAAGATATGCTGATGATATCGCCCTAATACCAGTTAAACAAAACAAAAAGTGTCAAAATGGACGCAATAAGAAGATAATGAGAATATCTAGAACAGATGACATAAGAAATGAGATCATAAAAGAAAGAATGGAAATCGAGGGAAGCATAACGGATGATATCGCTAAAAAGCAACTGATATGGTACGGCCATGTACAACGGATGAACAGCGAAAGATTATCAAAGCAGGTCCTAGAATGGCAACCAATAGGGTGCAGAAAAAGAGGGCGTCCTAAACTAGAATGGCAACAGTCCATCCAAAGATCAATGAGTCAAAAAAACCAGACAGAAGGTGATTGTCAGGATCGAATGAGGTGGAGAATAGGCGTCGGAAAATGTAGAAAAACTTTCTAAACCGATATAATATTAGTAGTATATGCCTTTAAAATTTGAGTTCTAATTTTTTAAACATCGTTTATTTATAAAATTTTAAATGCACTGGTCAAAAAGGGACTTAAGATGGACATAACTAATTTTGGAAGGCGTAGTTGCTTAAGTTTTTTAGATATGAATCTTTAAAATTTGGGTTTAGTCTAGTCTTAAACTAGTCGTTTATCTGAGTTGATCTTTTAGAAAAAATTTTTGTTTTACAAAAGCAAATATGTTTAGGTACGCGTGCTAACATTGGTGTGCATATAGGTAACTACCCTACCAATAATACTGCAAAATTTTAAAACTCCATCCCATGTAGTTTTAAAGATATAAAGTAGAGTTTATACAGAAACATGACATGACATAAGACATAGCATGACATGACATAACATTACAGAAGGAAAAATGGCTGTTTATACAAAAAACATAACATGACATAATATAAAGCTTGGTCCAATCACAGCTTGACTTTTGTTCATGTGATTTTGGAACTTTCAGCTGTCTTCTGACATTTAGTTTTCTCTTGTTGTTTTGAAAATATGGACGATGGTGAATTAATTGAACAGGTGCAGGGCTTCCCTGCCCTGAATGCCAAAAAAAATGGCTTGAACTTCTTATTCATTGGGCGAATTTTAAAGTGCCTTCTTTTTCACACTCTTGTTATACATAGAGCACTAGCTGCAAGGCCAATGAGAAGTAGAAGCTGTACTTCTTCATCCATCTAAAACAAGTATATACATACACATGTATTAGGGGAGCCCCAATTACCTGCAACAAAAATGAATGAAAAAAAGGCTACCTACTTATATGTACCTAAATATCTGACATTTTGCTTACCATTTTTGCGTAATTATTTCTTTTTTAAACAAAAAAACCACATCAAAACTATCCAAACACAATATAAAAGTAGGGTTATGGTGAAAAATCGTAAACAAATGACGTCGCGATCATGCGCCTAATGTGATTTCACACAAGATATGACATAAAAAGATAAAAGTTGAGCATCTTTTTATGTCTCATGTTATGTCATGTTATTTTTCTGTATAAACACCAACAGGGTTTGTCATAAGCTCAACTCTGTTATGTTATGTCATGCTATGTCTTATGTCGTGCCATGTTGCTGTATAAACTCTACTTTACCCACTAAACATTGGACTCCATACTATTAAGATACCAACCTGTATAACAATAATATTCTCAAAGTAGGTTCCAGACCCACTCTCAGCACCATATCCATACAATCCATTTTCAGTGTTTCCAGAGGTACCACAGGCGTGGATCCCGATCTCAAAATGGGTGCTGGTTCGCCCCAACCCCGCTGGTAAGTGGACGCAGTGAACATTGCTGTAATGTCCTTTGCTGAAGATTATGCCGTAAAAGGGTTTGTCAAATCCTGTAAAATAAATAAAAAATCTTATTTTTTGTTTTTGATAATTGGATCGAATATTTTTTTATTTACAAATCCCTAAACATCCGTATGTTGTTTGAGTGTTCCCCGTTAACAAAAATCCCTACATCGAGGATGCGTGCGTCAAGTAGTTTGCGTCCTGCTTATTTTGAAAGTTTATACAGTGTGTCAATTTTAAAAGATGGAAAAAAACGAGATAAGAGCCGTGATCAAATATTTTCATATCAAAGGGTTATCGCCGACGGAAATAAAAGCTGAACTAGATGCTACACTAGGGGAATCTGCTCCTTCCTATACCACAGTAAAAATCTGGGTATCGGACTTTAAACGTGGTCGTACTAGCACATGATGCTCCGCGTTCTGGCAGGCCACAAACGGCAACTTCTGAAGAAATGGTGCAAACCATTCACAAACTAATTCTAAAAGATCGCAGATTAAGACTGGAAGAGGTAGCTGAGGCTGTGGACATATCAAAACAGCGAGTTCACCATATTTTATGTGAAGTTTTAGGTATGAGAAAGCTATCCGCCCGATGGGTGCCGCGTTTGCTCACGCCAGATCAAAAGCTCGTGCGTCTAACCATTTCAGAGGAGAATTTGGCACTGGTTAGACGTGATCCAGGAGACTTTTTGCGTAGATTTATTACTGTTGATGAAACATGGGTTCATCATTATATCCCTGAAAATAAGCAACAGTCCAAACAATGGACGGCAAAGGACGAACCAATTCCAAAGAAGGCAAAGGCAGTACTTGTAATTAATTTTGCAAGAGTGTCACATTGACTAAGCAGTGTTCTGAGACGTCCCATAAAGACGAAATAGTTAACTGTCAACACTTATTAGGTGTCCATTAGATCTTGGACCCCCGTGAGGTTAAGCTTTCAAGCTACCCACGGAAAAATATGAGAGAAACAAAAACTCCTTTTTACCCGATTAGCCACGAAACTTGTTTGATCTAATATTCTATAATGAGGAATACAAAAAATAAAACAAAACTTACCAACATAAACTTTCATCAGATTTTTTTCGCACTTGACGTCCAAAGAAATAATCTTGGGCATGTCGGGTACCGGTGCCGGCCACAGCTCATCTCCAGCGTTGCCATATTTGTCCATAGCCCCCTGCTGTTTGGGTGGAGGTGGTGGGGGACCGTTGTATGAATTCTTATTGTCGTAAGGTTTTTGGTTCTTGAACGGTTTGTGGTTGTATAGGTGACCATTACTGCTTCTGTAAAAACCAAAAAAAATTAAATAAAAAAATTTGTGCAAGCTATTTATACAGGTTGTTCTTAGTTAAGTGTCCACCATTGCTAACTTTGTTATTATTAACTATAGGAAAAATCTTAAGTAGTAGTCTTTTTGACGTCAAATCAAAAAAACGTTTGGAATTTTTTTATAAAACATTTTAAAAAAAATAAACACCCTGTATTTTATGTTTTAAAAATATAATATTTTTTCCACACCTCTTATTTATTTTAATGCCTATAAAAGTTGCGCCACTGATGTAAGGGGGGCGTGTTATACATCGTAAGAGACGACTTTTGCTCTGCCTCAATAACTAGCCAAGTTAAAAGTTTGCAAATAATTAGAAAAATACTGTAAAATATCAATTTTGAGGGGGGGATGGATGGGATGGCCCCTCGCCCCAATTTAAATGAATTCAACTCAAAAAATTAAATTTTAAGTTATAACTAATCAAAAAAAAAATGTTTTTACTCACCTTGAGTATTGCTTACTGAGATACAAAAATGAATGTTGAACATTTTTGTTTGATTTGAGGATTTCTACAAACACATTTATTTTTATTTCAAGGCGGCTACATTAAAAAGTTGTGTCTATCTTATTAAATATTTACCTATATACAATGGATATTTTAACAAAAATACTTTTATGAAAAAAACAATGTGTTAAGGATAGAAAATGCCACAAGAAAAATAAAAAAAATATATTTTAAATATTTTTCCCTTTTTTCGTAGGCCTGTGAAACGTGCACCACTGCCTTTAGATGGTACTAAGATACATGGCTAAAAAGGAAATTTTAGCGGCTTGCAAAACGATCTTTAAAGTATTTTTAGAAAAGTTGACCGTTTGCGAGTTATTATATATATATATAGCAAAAAACTGTCAAAAAGCACGTTTAAGGGGGGGAACAAGCCCCCTGCCATGGTTGAGGGGTGGTTACCTTTCGTAAAATGTTCGGGCAAGTCTTATGTCTATCCATATCAAGCATGGGCGCACTCAGGGGGGGCCTCGGGGCCCGGGCCCCCCCAAACCTTACATTTTTTGACCTATTTTCCACATATTTCTTGAAAAAACACAAAAAATACCTTAAAATTCGACATTATGAGGCTTCGGGCCGCCCCAAGAGGCCTCGGCCCCCCCAAGACATATTCCTGGGTGCGCCACTGATACCAAGTGTGTTGCTTCTATCATTAAACGCAGTATCGGCATAGGTATCGAACCCCGTAGGGCCTGAACTTTGTGCGTTTTTTCCTGTGTAAATATTTCCATTTCGCTTTTTTCCTGTGCGATTATTTATAGTCCCGTTTCACCATTACCCCCACCCCCAGACTTTTGTTCCAGAACCGCCCTTGACTTACCTAGGGGGTAGCTGCAATGGATTATTCCTTGGCGGACTGTTATAAGCTAGCGGCTTTGGGTTCTGGTTAGGATCTTCGTTTGATTCGAGAATTTGTTGATCATTGCCTTCTGACGAGTCCGTTTGTTCTCGGTGTTCTTTGACTTGGTCATCTGATGGTATCGCTTCAACTACTTCCACTTCTTCGGCTAGGGTAGCTAGCTGTAAAAAAAATACCAAATAACTTTAAATTAATTTTTTTTAAATGTTATACATTTTTTATCTTCCTCGGCCCCGCGCAGCAATAGAGAGGTATTGCTTGTGACGAAATTTTTTTAAAGATAACGCCGATTGCTAACATACGTCAAAATACAGCCAGATAACACATTTTCAATATATATATATATATATATAGATATATATATATATATATATATATTTATCGGTTTCACAACGTTCTACGTCTTCCGATACCCGACCTCCACTCGTTTCTGTTTGCCCATAATTCATTATCTAGGCCTCTTATTCTTATTTCACTGTCTATTTCTTCTCTCCAGCTTCTCCTTGGCCGTCCTCGTTCTTCAGCCAGTTGGTTTCCATTGTAGTATTTGTTTAGGTAGTCTTTCATCATTCATTATTTGTACATGTCCGTACTACACCAGTTGTTTTGTTCTTATATCATCCACTAAAGTACGTTCACCCACTGTCATAATTTCTCTTATTCTTTTATTTGTAACTCTTTCTCTTTTTGATTTCCCTGCTGCTCTTCTCCAATAGTCCATCTCCGTAGCGGAAAGCATTTTTTCTGTTCAATCCTTGATTGGCCATACTTCTGAGCCGTATGTAATAATACTTTTTACAATGGTGTTATATATAAGCTTTTTGTTATGTTTTGATATACTTTGATCCCAAATTATTTCATTTAACGAAGTTATTGCTTTTCTTCCTTGTTTCGATCTTTTCTAGCTTTGTCTAGTGTTCCGTCAGCTGTAATTTTTAGACCTAAGTATTTATACTCATCACAGGACTGAATTCGCTGCCAGGATTTAAGATTAGATCTTGTTTCATTCCACCGATACACATATACTCTGTCTTATTGAGATTAACCTCTAGTCCCCACTTATTGTACTCTTCTATTAGTTTTCGTGTCATATATTCGAGATCGTCATAATCCTGAGCCACTACTATCTGATCATCGGCGAAACATAAAGTATATAAGGTGGTTTCGTCCAACGGAATTCCCATGTTTTGGCATTTTCTCTTCCATACTTTAAGGACTTGTTCCAAGTATATTTTGAAGAGCGTAGGCGAGATACAGCAACCTTGTTTAAGACCTTTATTTACTTGAAAGCCTTTGGTTAGTTTTGCTTTTATTTTAAGTTTTGTCTTACTATTGCGGTTTAACTCTTTGATGGCCCTAATTAGTTGTAGGCTTATGTTTGTGTTTTCCAACGCTTTCCAAAGTAGATTCAGTGGTATACTATCATATGCCTTCTGCAAATCAACGTAAAGCAGATGCAGCTCTTGTCCGTATGCCATTTTCTTTTCAATAACTTGGGTTATACAAAAGAGATGATCAGAAGTCGATCTACCCGCCCTGAAACTGGCTTGTTCTTCTGCCTCCATGTCTTTATATTCGCTCTCCACTTTATTTCTTATTATTTTACCGTATATTCTGCTTAGCGTACTAGTACACAGATTTTCAGCTTATCTCAAAAATTTATTTTTTGTAGAAAACAATACCTTCTCTAGCCATTGCTGCGCAGGCGAGGAAAGTAAAAAATTAGTTATGAGTTTAGAAACATGTAGAGACCATATTAAGCGGACCTTACAAGATCAATAATATTGTCAATATTTCTATATGTGTCTTTGTTTATACCATTTAAAAGACAATGACAAGAACAGAATAATTGACAATATTATTGATCGTGTGAAGGTCGCTTAAGGCATTTGTGTCCCGTAACATACATCGACCTAATTTTCTACGGGACAAAATGTGTCCCGAATATCGCAGTACCAGCAAAACACAAAAATTTCAGCGATGCATTGGACGTGTTAAATTTTATTAACGTCTATATTATTAGTACTTGGGTACTAACAACTTAAATGAACATTATGTTTGCTTGTTACATTAAGTAACTTCTTTTTTTTTGGCTAATTGTATTTTCCGTTACAATTTTGTCTAGCTGTTATGTAACGTTAGACAAATAATAATACACGTTAAAGAAAAACAAACTAGTAATATAAACTTATATGATACCACAAGGTTTTATTTTATGAGGAATAAGATTTTTTTACATTTTTATAAAAGTACACAGTTGACCACACCACCAACGAGTACAACATTCCACTATATATTGCGTTTATAGAATCTGAAAAAGCTTTCGATAGCATCGAGCACTGGGCAGTAAAAGTATCTTTAATTAATAGCCGAATAGATCACAGATACACAGATTTAATAGCCAATATTAATAGCGAAGCAACAACAAGAGGTGTCAAACAGGGAGACACAACTTCTAAACTAATTGACTAAACCCTAGAAGTTTTTAAAAACTTAGATTGGGAAGAAATAGGCATCAAAGTAAAATGCTGGGAGGACTCGATTCAGCAGCTAAAAATATAGGCTTCAGTATGAACTAGACTAAAACTAAAATCATAACAAACACAGATGAAGATATCACAATCAGAATAAACCAAGAGAAAATAGAAGTAGTAGAGGATATAAATACATATATACCTGGGGCAAATTATTAAACTAAAAAAAGAAAACCAAACAGCTGAACTCAAGAGACGAGTAATTGGCCTGCGCAGCATTCGGTAATTAGCTACATATTAAAAAATAAGAAATATCCTCGGTACATCAAAACAAAAATGTATAACCAATGTATCCTTACTGTACTTATCTATGGATCCCAGACCTAGACACTTACAAAATCAAACATGGATAAAGTAACAAAAGCCCAAACATCAATGGAAAGGCACATGTTACATGTAAAACTAAGAGAAAAAGAATTGAATGAATAAAAATTTAAAAAAAAAAGAGAAGTAGCAAAATTAAAATGCTTTGCCGGTCATAATATCAGACAGAAACACTATCGATAGAACAAATTTAATATATTGCAAACTGGAGACCTTGGGAAAATAAAAGAAGTACTGGATACTTATTCTTAAATTTTTTGGAGGAGAATGTGAGTAATCCTCACCGTAAAAAGGTGAATGCTCTATTCTCGAAAGAACGCTCCCGTGAATTCAAGTTCACCACCTCTTACCCGGGGGAAAACGAGGTGCGAGAAGCCGCGTGTTTATTAATTTGACACTACAGAGAAACGTTTATCTGAGCCTAAAGGCGGTTTAAAATAAATGATTCTAAACCTTGCACTTACAAACAGCTTCAAACGTTCAAGAATACGACATTTTCATTCCCGGGAGAAAAAGTGAGTTTGATTTCCCGGGAACGTTCCCGGGATCACTACCTTCACAAACTTTGAAGAATACGGCTCCTGGAAGACCCCAAATAAGATGAGCGGACGATGTGAAGGAAAATGCGTGCGCTAGATGGATGACAGACAGAGAAGAGTGGAAGATATTGGGGGAGATCTATGTCCAAAGATTGATCGAAGAAGGCTAAATAGAAAGATAGACCTATAAAATAGTTTATAAATGGTAAAATTTTGATATTCAGATCAAGATTTAGGTTTTTTGTTTTAAGGCGAGGGCGAAATCGAAAATTTTCTCACGAAAAAATAATGCTTGTGTGCTAAAACCGAAATTTTGGGCGGTAAACTGATACTTCTTTAATCAAGTGGAACCACCTTGGGGTAAACCATGGTGGTACTTACAAGCACGTCGTATTAACAAAATTGTATTTCCGCAATACAAAATGACAATTTAATTTTTTTGCGAATTTTAGGGTAAAGAATCCCATAAGAGCAAAATGCCTGCATTTTAAATATTCATATTTCATAAACTGTACAGTTTATAAACAAAAGCACCGAGTTGCAGTATGGTGGGGCCGTAGAGATGCGAAAAAACCACACCCTTATTTAAGATTCGGAAAAACGTCATTTAGCGAATTTTAGGGTAGGGAATCCCATAAGACCAAAATGGTAAAACTTGGAAAATTCATATTTTAAAAACTATACAGTTTATCAACAAAAGCACCAAATTAAAGTATGGTGAGACCATAGATATGCAAAAAAACCACACCCTAAATTAAGATTCGGAAAAACGTCAATTAGCGAATTTTAGGGTAGGAAATCCCATATGACCAAAATGGGCAAACTTTGAAAATTCATATGTCAAAAACCATACAGTTTATCAACAAAAGCACCGAATTACAGAATGGTGGGACCATAAAGATGCGAAAAAACTACACACTGAGTTAAGATTCGAAAAAAACGTCATTTAGCGAATTTAAGGGTATGGAATCTCATAAGACCAAAATGCCCAAAATTTAAAAATTCATATTTCAAAAACTATACAGTTTATCAACAAAAGCACCGAGCTGCGGTATAGTGGTGTCATAGAGATGCGAAAAAACCGCACCCTGAGATAAGATTCGAAAAATCGTCATTTAGCGAATTTTAGGGTAGAGAATCCCATAAGACCAAAATGGCCAAACTTTGAAAATTCATATTTCAAAAACTATACAGTTTATCAACAAAAGCACCGAGTTGCGGTATAGTGGGGCCATATAGATGCGAAAACACCACACACTGAGTTAAGATTTGGAAAAACGTCGTTTAGCTAATTTTAGGGTAGATAATCCCATTAGACCAAAATCGCCAAACTTTAAAAATTCATATTTTAAAAGCTATACAGTTTATCAACAAAAGCACCGGAATACAGTATAGAGATCCGAAAAACCACACTCTAATAATTCGGAAAATCGTCATATAGCGAATTTCAGGGTAAGGAATCCCACAGTCCTTTTAACTTTGGTGGTACATTTTTGATTTAAATGGTACTTGTTGGTGGTTCGAATGGTACCACATGACATATGGTTATCTGGTTATTGGAATCCAATCGGTGTGAAAGCGAAATTCGAGACCTGGTGTCCTACTTTGCCAATATCTTTCGTATAATAAGAAACATCTCTTTAAAATCTCTTTTCTTCGGCCTCCTAAATAATATAGTTTGATTTGTATCTTGTTTTGATTGCTCTTAAATTGCTCCCCTTCTTTTTAAGTGTAGTTTTGTCTTGTAGTGTAGCCTTGAGGTCATAATAAAGTTTTGGACTATTATTGAAGGAGAGGAAATAAACCAGAGAAATATTAACGCAAACAAAGTTTTTACAACAATTTTTCATGATTAGGCGGGTATAGAAATATTTTGTTTCCCTTGCATTTTTTCGTGGGCAGCTTGAAAGCTGTACACCTACGAGGGTCCAAGATCTAATGAACACCTATTAAGTGTTGACAGTTAAATGTTTCGTCATTAAGGGACTTTTCAGAACACTGCATGGTCAAGATGACACCTTTGTAAAGCTAGAGAGACGGTATATAATTCTCGTCTTACGATATTGGTAAGAGAAATGAAAAATAATACCTGCGATACTGTATGCTCTACATACAAGTGGCGACATCTTCCAAATACAAACAAAACTAACAGAGTAAAAATAAAAGGGAGGCAAATGAAACGAAAAACAGCACCTATGACCGTGACATAATTTTTCACTCAGGTCGGGTCAATGCATACTGCATTTTTGCCGCCTTTGCGACGTTTTATGTTGGGTCAGCGGAGTGTGAGCCAAAAATACTTTTTGTTTGAAACTCATAGTTTCATGATTGAGTAGAAATAAAATTTCGGACTTATTTATTTTAAACACGACGTTTCGGTTAGTAAGTATTTAATTGTTTTCAAGTGTAAACTAAACAATCCAGTCTAAAGGCTACTACTCTTACTACTTGGTGTGCAGTCAGGTGTGACGGCCCGCCCCGTTTTTAATCCTAAGACGCTTGTTTTCCTTAAGGAGTGGTTTCCAAATGTTTGGTATGTCTGTGCTTGGTTGACTTACAACTTCTTTATTCTGCATTATAAACGCAGCTTCAACAAACTTTCGTTTTCGCTAATGTGACTCCTTATACAAAACTTTAGCTTCAGACCATTGAATCCTGTGATCATTTGACCAAGCATGATCCGCTAAACCGGATTTTTCAATATCCCCTTATTGGGTAATTTTTAGATGTTCATTTACTCTAACCTGAAGAGGGCCTTTCGTTTCGCCTACATATGATTTACCACACTCACACGGGATGTGGTAAATACATTACTTATTATTTGAAGGATTTTCTGGTGTTACAAAACTCCTTATAAAAAAATACTGTTTTTTATATTATAGTGTTTGGCTATTGTCTTATGTTTCCTGAAGTCCCTTAAATACATGGAATGTTAATAACACCCAACGGATTATTACTTTGAGAATTTGTTACATTTGGTTTGTTTTTAACTTTAGAGATGGTTGAGTTTATTAATTTCTCTGAATAACCAGTCCTTTTTAATTTTCCAGTTTTAGGTGGTTAATTCTTCATTATTACTAGAAATATTTACGGCTCTTAAATACAAACTTCTTATAACTCTTTGTTTTGTAGCAACAGAATGATTAGACTTAAAATTTAGGTACTGTCCCGTGTGTGTAGGTTTCCTATATACAGTGATTTGAATGTTTCTGTCTATTCGTTTGACAAGAACATCCAAAAAAGGTAAGGCCGAATCTTTTTCAATCTCCATTGTGCATTTGATTGTTGGTCGAATACCGTTCAGATGATGTAGAAAATTCTGCAGTTCGTCATCATTTTTTGGCCATATAATAAATGTGTTATCCATGTATCGTAGCCATAGTTTTGGCTTAAATCTTGTTGTGTTGATCGCATGGTCCTCGAACCACTCCATTTAGATGTTTGCTACCACTGGCGAAAGAGACGAGCACATTGGAAGTCCATCATTTCACGCGTAAAACTTATCTTTCACTTGAAACTAAGAGTTACGGAGACAGAGCCCCAATAGATCCATCACCCCCTCCACCGATAGCGATGTTCTCTCGTAAAGTATATCATCAGTTTGTAATTTGTTTTTAATGATATTGAGTGACTCATTTATTGGCACGTTGGTGTATGTACCCGATTTCTACATCAAAACAACAAATCGGAATCTAAATCGATTCTTTTTAAAACTTCGACAAAAAGTTCCGAGTTTTTGACAAAAAAAATACTGGTAGAGTCATCTATCTATCTAGTAAAAAAATTGTCTTAGATCAAAGCAAATTGCTTTGAAGTAAAATAATTTGTGCTTTCCTATTCACCAAGATAAAATGTCTTGCCTCTTTATTTTAATGTAAAACAGAAATTGTTTTTTTTATAAATTGGAACTGAATTAATCTAATGACCGTTTTCTCTCGAAGCAAAATATTACTTATATAAAGATTTGCTTTGTTACAAAATGGAGTATACTGAAACAAAACAATTAAGGAAGAAAAATAAAGTCTCATTTCAAGATTAAACGCTGCGTAGAACCAAAAAGAAATATTTTAATTCAAAACAAAGTGTTTTAAAGTAAAACAATTTGTTCAAGAAAAGAACGTGTTTTCATTATAGACAAAAATTTTTACCGTGCACCCACAAAAAATTAGCAAAGTAAACTATGGGTTTGTATCACCCTGTAGATGATTTGTCAATCAATTTCTCCACATCACACATGATTTGACCACTATTACAAATACTACGACTAGCAGCGTCGTAAAAAAATTGGACCAAATCCGCTTTTCTTTTTTGTAAAGTCTGCGCTGTACAGACAAATCTAGGCGGCTAGGCTGGCTGTGGATTGATGCCACCTCGTTTGAAACAAACGAGCACCTCGCGGGCATGTCAACTTGATTTCTTCATGTGACTGTGCTTCTTCTTCGTCTTCTTCATATCACGATGATTATTCTTCCTCGCACTTCTCACTTATTTTAGCTACGCACCGGTAGGTAAGCCTGATAAACAATCAATTTTCACATTTTACTGTACAAGATCTGAGTCCTATATCTATCTACAACAGTACCTTAGGATAGAGTCCCTGTATGTTGACATATTTGGGTATATTATATATAATATATTTATGTCAACATACACGGACTCTACCTTTGGATAAGGGACTTGGGCGTGTAAAGAAGGAGCGGTAGACACAAAGGACATTCGAAGATCGCGACTGTGACGAAAAAAGAGATTCCTCTATCGACGTACAGGCTAGCAATGCCAGAGAAGCGGTTAAGTGAGAAAAGGTGATACCGTGTAACCATACCGCCAAGGGATGCATTGAAGGAGGACGGGGTTGAATTCCTTAGCCATGCCACGCTCTGCTATTCAGACGGATCAAGGCTGACAGACCGAAATTCAACCGGTGCAGGAGTGTACGTGGAAAGCAAGGGTATTGGAAAAAGCTACTCGCTGGGATCCAATGCAACAGTCTTTCAGGCGGAGGTATACGCTATACTGGCGGTAACATGGGAGAAAAAAATTAGGAACGAAACAGGAAAGCGCCTCTGCATCTGTTCAGTTCAGCTCTGTTTGGTGCAGAAGTGCGCGAATGCACTTCAGTAGTTGGCCGGAGTAAGAGAGGTGGAGCTCGTATGGGAGTACCAGGAAACGAGAAAGTGGACGAACTCGCCAGGGGTAGATCTCGGGAGAAATGCGTCGGGTCAGAGCCTTATTTCCTGGGGTTCACAAGAGGTGCAAATTAAGTCGGCCCTAACAGAGTGGACCCAGGAATAGGTACAAAAGGAATGGACCAACACAGGAAATGCCAGACAGGTGAAGGAGTATGTCACAGGATTCAGCAAGTCCCCTAGGACTGGCTGCTCAGTAGAATACGAGAGTGAGAGGTGGGAGCCATAGTGGGAGTCCTAACTGGACACAGCGTCCTACAAGGATACTTGGCGAAGAAAATGTGAAGCATACAAGGAGGCAAGAAGAGAGGTATTCGAAGAGGAAGTCCTTGATGCGGAGGACCCTCTGAGTCTGAGGTGGCCCGACATTCTGGCCTTTGTACAGAAGACGGGCAGATTCTTTAGCGAAGGAAGGATGCAGTAGGGGGGGATGCCCGGGGGTTGGCGAAAAGGGCGCTTAATCGCTCGCACGTCGCTTCCTTCTTCACTCTCATCTTTGCCAGGTGTCTTTGTAGGACGCAGTGTCCGGTTAGGACTCCCACTATGACTCCTACCTCTCTTTGTGTTCTACGGAGCAGCCAGTCTTTACGGGAGTTGCTGTATCCTGTCACACACTCCTTTGACTGTCTGGCGCTTCCTGTGTTGGTCTATTTCTTTTGTATCTCTTTCTGGGTCCACTCTGTTAGGGCCGACTTCATTTGCCCTCTTGTGAGTCCCAGGAAATGCTCCGGCCCGACGCATTTCTGCCGGGATCCTCCCTTGGCGAGTTCGTCCGCTTTTCTCGTTTCCTGGGACTCCCATGTGGCCTGGGACCAATACGAGCTTCACCTCTCTTACGCCGGCCAACTCCTGAAGTGCATCCGCACACTCCTGCACCAAACCCGCGGACACGGTTGGTTTGCACAGTGCTTTCAGCGCAGCTTGACTGTGAACAGATGCGTTTTCCTGTTTCGTTCCTAATTTCTTCTTCTCATGTTACCGCCAGTAAAGCGTAAACCTTTGCCTGGAAGACTGTTGCATTGGATCCAATACCCTTGCTCTCCACGGATACTCCTGCACCGGTCGAATTCCGGTCTGTCAGCATTAATCCTTCTGTATAGCAGACCATGCCATCGCTAAGGAATTCAACTCCGTCCTCCTTCCATGCATTCCTTGGCGGTATGGTTACACGGTATCTCCTTTTCTCCCTTAACCGTTTCTCTGGCATCCCTAGCCTGAATGTTGATAAAGGAATCTCCTTTTCCGTCACAGTCGCGATCTCCGAATTTCCTTTTTGTCCACCGCTCCTTCCCCACACCCCCGCGTCCCTTATCCTAAGGTATGCTGTCATCGCTTCCTTCTTTATCCAGGTCGACAGCGATGGGAGACCCATTAATAGGACATAGCAAAATGCCTTGAGATATAAGTTAAGAGTGTTTACTTACCCCCTGAAATAGCAGGCCTGCTATAAGAAGAAAGGATAATCGCATATCCCCGTTCTTGTGCACCAGCCTTGAAAAAATTGGTCTCCTCTTCTTTCTGAAAAAAAAAATTAAAAAATTAAAAGTTACTACAAAATAAAAACATTGTTAAGAAAATAAACCAAACATTGTCTTCTTTTTAATATCTATAAAAAATACCATTCTACATAAATTTTTTTAATCACTTATTTTCGGAAAATTATTTTTGGAAACTTTTGTTTTTTTTAGAGTTAACAAAAAATTAAACCGCGGTTTTTAAAACACTCGCATTTGTTCTTATATACCGGCGTAAAAAAACGTGGGATTTTAATGTACATTTTGAGTTATGTTAAAAAAATAATAGACGTAGAACCTCATGTCATTAACATTGGTTTTTATAACCATATATACAATGTTTAAATAAGTTTTATTTAAATAACATTAAAGATTTTTTACTGCGAGAAAGCGTAGAAAAAATAGAAATCTTTTAAAAAATATGTGTCTTTTAGACCAAATATGGAAAAATCATTAACATTTTCTCTTTTTTTTACACTTGCAATATACCAGGTGATTTGATTAGGTTTAAAACATTACAGTATACAGGTGTATTTTTTCAGTGATCAGTAACAGGCTAAATTTTGGAAATAGGGGCATTCTGGGCCAGTTAAAATAACAGAAAATTTGACAGCTGTTACCGTTATTGTTACTAAGAATAACAGTAATATTCAGGGCAAAAAATGGAACATTTTGGAACACTTAAGATAGGTATAAGAGAAATGTTCATTTAGTGGTTTCACACTCCTTCAACTTTTTGTCTATTTATATTTGTTTATTTAATTTTATTAGATTTATGGCTTTTTACAAACTAAACTAACGAATTTTAGTAAAAAATTCGACTGCATTAAAAAAAGAATACAAAACTAAACTTAAAAAATAACGGACAGCCACCGTAAGTACCGGGCTCGGTTACCGTAAATAACAAAAAAGGAGCGAGAAGCTGCCAATGCGCAGACTCAGTAATAACAATAACGGTAACAAACTGTAAAATACGCGATCCAAAATGTCCCTAATTATTTAGTTTTCTTGGCACGCCCAAGTTTTTCTTCTGTGAGAATTCTTGAAAGGGATTCCTCAAAGAGTGCGCATTCACTAAAATGACAATTTAGATGGTGTGAAACAATCATTAGTAATAAAATTTTTGTTAAATCTAAAAATTTTATAATATCAAACATGAAAAAACGTTTGAAAAGATAAAAGATGTCTTTACTTTATCTATATCAAAAAGGAAAATATTACAAATTTTGTCGTTAGGAAAAATGTGACTGTTAATCAGGAATGGTTGTTATAGTACGTGGGATAGTTAAGAAGAAGTTAGCAGCGAACCGCTATGATTATTTGCAACCACCGCTAGTAAATAAAACAAAGCACACTATAGCTGTGCGTGTACATACTACTACCATAAACTAATAATTTATTAGTTTATGCTACTACTACTATGTCGGTTTAGAACGTTTTTCTACGTTGTCCGGCGCCTATTCTCCACCTCCTTCAATTCTGACAATCATATTCTGTCAGGTTTTTTTGACTCATTGATCTTTGGATTGACTATTGCCATTCAACTTTAGGACGCCCTTTTTTTCTGCGCTCCATTGGTTGCCATTCTTGGACCTGCTTTGGTGATCTTTCGTCGTTTATCCGTTGTATATTTACCGTACTATGTCAGTTGTCTTTTAGTGATTTCATCTGTTATGCTTCCCTCGATTCCCATTCTTTCTTTTATAATCTCATTTCTTATATGATCTGCTCTAGATATTTTCATTGATCTTCTTATTGCATGCATTTCGACACTTTCCATTTTTGCGCGACAAATCTCTATTCCATACAACAGCGTACTTTTTACCATTGTTTCATCTATGTTAAATTTTACATTTCTTTTATCTCTCTGCTCCATAAAATATTGTTAAAATGTTTAATAACCTTTTTTGCTTTCATTATTCTCTTTTTCAGTTCATTACAGTCTGCTTCTGTGTTATCAAATGTGACAGTTAAGTATACATACTCATTGCTTGTATAGTTCTTTTATCGCTCTTATGTATATATGATTGATATTAGTTTGCTCTAACACTGTCCATATTTTTTCTACTGGAACGGTATCACATGCTTTTTGTAGGTCCACAAAAGTAACATGAGTCTATATATATCTAGCTCTCCTTTTCTCAATTACTTGGCTCTCTCTTTTAAAATGCTTTATCTAAACCCACTTTCCCCTACCACTGTTCAGAGATACGACAAATTAGAATCGAATTGCTATGATTATTTGCAACCTTCGCGAGGAGATGAAACATGGCACGTTATAGATGTGCGTGTACATACGCATTCCTAAATTACAATTATCTAATCAAAAGTATCAATTAAATTTTTTCCTTTCAGTGCTTCGCGATTCCTAAACAACTAGGTCAATGATTAATTAGTCTAGGATATACTGAGATTTCGCATACAAAATGTAAAGAATGCAAAAAGGATTAGATTTTACTATAGTTTATTTTTAACTGCGGCAAAGTTTGACGTCAGAAACAATGCAAGCTTAAAGAGAAAGTGAAATTTGACATTCTTCTAATTTTACTTAAATTGGATTAGCATGTTTAAATAAATTAAGTAAATTGTACTTGGTTAGTAAGGTCATTTTTATGGGTTTCTTTTTCTTTTTGAATGTGTTGTATTGTTTTGTAACAGGTATCAATACGTCTCGTTTTTAGACATATTGTCAAAAAATTAACTAAACATGTTGCATAAAATAAGAGCACTTTTACATTCTTGAAAAAAATATCTATTTATTTAGCCATCTTCAATCCATCTTCGGACATAGGACTGCCCCAATATCTTCTACTCTTCTTTGTCTGTCGCCGTGTTCATTCCTCTACTTCCCGCGTATTTCTTCAAATCTTCCGCTCATCGCATTTGGGGTCTTTCCCAACCGGTTTTATTTTCCCAAGGTCTCCAGTTTACAATACATTTGTTCCATCGATCGTCTTTCTGTTCGTTATTATGACCGGCAAATTTCCATTTTAATTTTGCCACTTCTCCTCTGACATCTCTTACTTTTGTTTTATTTCTTATTCATTTATTCCTTTTTCTATCTGTTAGCTTTACATGTAACATTTATCTTTCCATTGATCTTTGGGCTTTTGTTACCTTATCCATGTTTGAGTTTATAAGCGTCCAGGTCTGGGATTCATAGGTAAGTAGAGGAAGGCTACATTGGTTATACACTTTCGTTTTAAGCTACTGAGGATATTTTTTACTCTTTAATATATATATATTTATCGGTTTCACAACGTTCTAGGTCTTTCGATACCCAATCTCCACTCGTTTCTGTTTGCCCATAATTCATCATCTAGGCCTCTTATTCTGATTTCACTGTCTATTCCTTCTCTCCAGCTTCTCCTTGGCCTTCCTCGTTCTTCGGCCAGTTGGTTTCCATTGTAATATTTGTTTAGGTAGTCTTCCATCATCCATTCTTTGTACATGTCCGTACCACACCAGTTGTTTTGTTCTTATATCATCCACTAAAGTACGTTCACCCACTGTCATAATTTCTCTTATTCTTTGATTTGTAACTCTTTCTCTTTTTGATTTCCGTGCTGCTCTTCTCCAATAGTCCATCTCCGTAGCGGAAAGCATTTTCTCTGTTCTATCTCTGATTGGCCATACTTCTGAGCCGTATGTAATAATACTTTTTAAAATGGCGTTCTATATAAGCTTTTTGTTATGTTTTGATATACTTTGGTCCCAAATCATTCCATTTAATAAAGTTATTACGTTTCTTCCTTGTACGTTTCTATCTTTTATAGCTTTGTCTAGTGTTCCGTCAGCTGTAGTTTTTAGACCTAAGTATTTATACTCATCATAGGACTGAATTCGCTGCCCAGTATTTAAGATGAGATCCTGTTTCGTTCCACCAATACACATATACTCTGTCTTATTGATATTAACCCCTAGTCCTCACTTATTGTACTCTTCTATTAGTTTTCGTGTCATATATTCGAGGTCGTCATAATCCTGAGCCACCACTATCTGATCATCGGCGATACTTTTTAATATGTAGCTTAATTTACCGAATGCTGCCCAGGTCAATATTACTCGTCTCTTGATTTGAGCTGTTTGGTTTTTTCTTTTACTTTAATATTTTGTATATATTCATCTACTTGTTTTATTTTCTCTTGGCTTATTCTGATCGTGATATCTTCATCTGTGTTTGTTATGATTTTAGTTTTAGTGTAGTTCATACTCAAGCCTATATTTTTAGCTGCTGTATCCAGTTCTTCCAGCATTTTAATCAGTTCCTCTTTCTTTTCTATTATTAAGGCGATATCATCAGCATGTCTTCCTTCTTCTTCCAAATCTAAGTTTTTAAACAAATCTTCTAGGGTCTGGTTAAATAGTTTAGCATACACATACATTTTTTGGAGGAACAAGTTCAGGGGGGTGTGACAAAGGATAGGATGACACCGATTTCAAAATGTCAGAAAAAGAGCAGAAAAGCTAGTTTAGGAAAAAAAAAATTACGTTAAAAAAAATGATTTTCGGGAAAATTTCGTTAAAAAAATATTATCAAAAATTTTTGTCAAAAAATTTTCCGTCCAAAAAATTGTTTTAGAAAATAGGTAATTCGTAATTTTGTTTTTAGTATAATAAAACAAAAATGATTTCATTGACGGAAAAAGACTAAACTGGTTTCTGTAAAAGACACCTAAAGATATAAAGAAGAATAAATAATAATCATTAGACATCAATAAAAAATTATAATTTCATACTAATCAAAATGCGAAGCAAAAAACAAGATGCCCGAGCCTTACGTACCTCATTAAGAGCATTAAAACATTATTTAAAGTATTAAACGCTTAAACAAGCACTATAATTTATAAAACCGCTAATAAAACCATGCGGCATAATAGACGCAGTTCAATTATAATTTCAACATGCAAACATCTAATTATAGCCACACTTCTTCTATAATTTGCTCTTACAACAGCAACCAATATTTCTTCTTCCTCTTCTTCTTCTTTAAGTGGTATTACAACCCTTCATTCTGTCTTTTTGTCTTAAACAAGTAATTGAGAAAAGGAGTGCCAGAAATATGGAGACTATGCTATCGATTAAATCCTAAACCTTCTGTAAAAATCATGGGCAACTTGCCTTCTCAACGCATTTTCCACGTAAAGGCATTTTCACATGTTGCCATTGATTATTGCGGATCTTTTCCAATCACAATGGGAAAGTACCGAGGTGCAAAGGTCTCCAAAGCTTACATTCTTGTCTTAGTCTGCTCCGCTACAAAAGCAGTTCACCTAGAACTTACCTTTGATATTTCTACCCCTACCTTTCTTGCGGCTTTTAAGAGATTTGTGGCAAGAAGAGGCAGAGTTTCTGATATCTACTCAGATTGCGGCAGCGCGTTCTTGGGTGCTGACCGTTTACTTAAACGGTACTCTCAAGAAGCATGTCACAGTTTAAAAATTACCTGGCATTTTTCAAGTCCTGGTAGTCCGCATCTAAACGGACTAGCCGAGGCAGGAGTAAAATCCACCAAGGCAAATTTAAAACGTGTAATAGGTGAGCAGCAATTAACCTATGAAGAGTTTTTAACCTTTTAGTGTCAGGTCGAATCCATACTAAACAGTCGGCCTCTGTATGCCCAAAGTATGGATCCGAATGACTTTCTTCCATTGACCCCGGGTCACTTTCTCACCTTGGAACCGTTGAATTCCGTACCTGAACCCGATTTTTCTGATTTCAAGTTGAACGCCCTGTCCCGCTGGCAACTGGTGCAAAGGCTCCAGTCCGATTTTTGGAAACACTGGAACTTGGAGTACCTAAACACCTTGCAACAGCGTACCAAATGGACAGAGGGCTCCAACAACATTAAACTTAATACCTTGGTTGTGGTAAAAAATTAACAATGCAATGGGCTATTGGGCGGATTGTCGACGTACAGCGTGTCCCATTTTCGATGGGATTAAATGGGAAACTCGGTTATTATTAAAGATATCGATTTTCTGATTGCACCTTACCGTGCTCTTTTTTGGAGCCCTTAAAACTGGTGTAATCAGATTTTTGCTATACAGGAAGTTTTTGAAAAAATTGCATTTTAATTAATTCCTTGTATCTCGCTTATTTTGCAAGATATTTTTATTCTGTAAAAACCTTTCTATGGCAACTTTTTTAGAGCAAAATAATGACTTTGTCAGTTTTTAAAAATATTGTTTAGTTTTTGAGATATGGTATTTATCATAAAAAAATTAAATACGGACCTGGATTTTTTTTATTACTACTCTGATTGGTTCTATGCTATTATTACCTCAAAATGATAAAACTTTAATATTTTTTTGATTTAAGGTTAAAAAAAACTATTTAATATTTGAAAAAAAAATATAGTCCGAACCTGGATATTTCCAACGTAATTATAAGTTACAAATTGCAAGACAAACTAGTTGAACGATTTTTAGTTTATCTGTTTTAAAATGAGTCGTGAAATTTACAAAACAAAAGCGTAGAATTGACATTGTCATTTTACTTGTCATTTTTGTGAATGGCTTACAATTATTTTAAACTGGCTAGAAATCGGCCATATCCAGATTTTGAAAAATGTGATATGTTTGACTGCTTCATTCAAGCAACAAAATCCCAATATTTAAATGGCAGAAATATTTTTATGCAAAATGCGTTGAGAAAAATTACTCAAAAATGCCAACAATGTCTTACACATAATGGTAATCAGAAAAATTTGTTATTTTTTATAATTTGTTTTTTTTTTGTATTTTTCGTAGACTTTGTTTCAAATAAATCTGTAAATTAACGTAAAACTATTATATATATTTATAATATGCTAAGTATCAAAACAGTTAAACTAAAAATTGTTTAACTAGCAATTTTTAATTTATATTTATGTTGGAAATATCCAGGTTCGGACTAATTTTTTTAAAAAAATTAAATATTTTTTTTTACCTTAAAGCAAAAAATTTTTAAATTTTTATTATTTTATGATAATCAAAGTAGTAATAAAAAAAATCCAGGTCCGTATTTAATTTTTTTATGATAATGGTATTTATCTCAAAAACTAAACAATATTTTAAAAACTGACAACGTCATTATTTTCTTCTAAAAAAGTTGCCATGAAAAGGTTTTTACAGAATAAAAATATCTCGCAAAATAAGCGAGATACAAGGGATTATTAAAAATACAATTTTTTCAAAAACTCCCTGTATTAGCGAAACTACGGGGCATAGAAAAAATCTGATTACGCCATTTTTAAGGGCTCAAAAAAAGAGCATAGTAAGGTGCAATCAGAAAATCAATATCTTTAATAATAACCGAGTTTCCCATTTAATCCCATCGAAAATGGGACACGCTGTACACCCTGGCTCAGACGGTCATATTCGTGTTGTGACCGTTAAAACAGCTACAGGAACATATCGTCGACCAGTAGTGAAACTATGTCCTTTGCCTATGCCAGACGCATCTCTCTTTTTCTTAAATTTAATTATTTTATTTTATTTTTTTTTCTTTTTCCGTTTCTTTTTTCAATTTTAGTTTATTAAGCTACGTGCATAATTCAATGCACATTTGGGGTAATGTTAAATTGTATCGTTCAATTGCTATAGGCAAATATTATTTAATTTTTTTTCTCCCCCCTTTCCTTAACTAAGTAAAAAGACACGTGTTTTGGCGGCCGGAAAATGTTGGTGCAAGCAGTAAATTACCCATTTTCGAAGAAAAAGAAGAAGAATTAATTTAAATCTCGCGCTATTTTAAATGCATATGATTTCGCTGGCACTGGACATGGGGGGACAACCAGCGCCGACAGGATGCGTAGAAAACCAGAACACGAGACTTCGCAACAACACGTCTCCGAGACAAGTTACAAAAGTGAGGAAAATTGTGTGATTGAGGCGTTCGAACTTCAAAGTGGAGCCCCAGAAGAGTCCAAGGTAATTGCCATTAATTGAATGCATATGCATCGTTTTTCCTAGTGTTTCTTAACGTCAATTTCCGACAAATTTCTTAAATGTGTGGGCAAAGCCTAACCAGCTAGACTATTGAAGGGTATTTACGTATTTTCTAGTACTTGCACGCACACATGTTACCTTTGTGGACCTACAAAAAGCATATGATACCGTTCCAGTAGAAAAATTATGAAAAAGGTTAAAACAAACTATCAATCAAACATATATAAAAGCGATAAAAAAACTATACAAACGGTCAAAATCTAAAATTAAAATTGGAAATCGACTTTTAAAAGAATTACTGGTAACAAAAGGCTTAAGACAGGGATGTTGTATCTCTCCAACTCTTTTTAAAATATATATTGCTAATCATTCCTTTTTCTATCTGTTAGCTTTACATATAACATTTGTCTTTCCATTGATCTTTGGTCTTTTGTTACCCTATCCATGTTTGATTTTGTAAGTGTCCAGGTCTGGGATCCATAGGTAAGTACAGGAAGGATACATTGGTTATACTCTTTCGTTTTGAGGTACTAAGGATATTTTTCTTCAATCTTACTCGTCTTTTAATTTCAGCTGTTTGGCTCTTTTTTTAGTTTATTAATTTGTCCCAGGTATATATAATCCTCTACTTGTTCTATTTTGTCACTTTTACTCAAGAGCATATTTTTAGTTGCTGTATTCAGTTCTTCCAGCATTTTTATCAGTTCTTCTTTCTTATCTATTAATAAGGCGATATCAACAGCATATCGTAGGTGATTCAAGTATTTTCCGTTTAGTTTGATGTCTATTTCTTCCCAATGTAAGTTTTTAAAAACATCTTCTGGTTAAATAGTTTAATGAATATTGTGTCTTATGTGGATTGGCCTGGTTACTTCGTGGTTTTTGATTGAATTTGTTGCTTCGCTATATATATTGGCTATTAAATTTATGTAGCTGTGATCTGTTCGGCTATTACTTAAAGATGTATTTACTGCCCAATGCTCAATACTATCGAAAGCTTTTTCACAGTCTATAAACGCAATATATAGGGGCATATTGTATTCGTTGGCTTGTTGTTCTCCGTCAAATATTGTTGTTAGTCTATCTATCTGTTAATAACTCGTGAAATGCTAATAAATTTTATTGGATATTATTTTTTTATTTATCCAATAGTACAGACCCCCACCGAGACATTTTTTTATGTAAACATATATTAGTTTTTGTAGTAGTAAATATTAAATAAAAAACATAAAATAATTCTTATAACACCAAGAATATTAAATGGCTATAAAGTTGTAGTAAATTTGACCTAGATTTTAGGAGAAAGATATAAAAAATTGATGTTAATTTGATAATTTTCAAAGAGAGATGTGTTTAAGAATATTAATAGTAAGCAATTAACCGTTAGTTTTTTGTTTGGTAAATGCCTAAGTTTCGCTAACGATCTTGTCTAGCAGGGCCTTCTCCAGACCAGGGCGACCATCAGGGTGATGGCCTGGGACGCAACGGTCTAGGGCCGTCAAAATCGTTGAAAAGAACGCATTGTTTTTAAGGTAATGCCATTAAATGTCGATTTTGCCTGGGGAGGAAAATCTATAGAGTCAGCGCAGTGTCTAGTCTCCAAATTGTTTTTTTTTTTATAATAAGTATCTCAGGAACTCCTTAACCGTAAAAAAAAATGGTTTAGAATCTTGTTAAAATGTCGGTTTTGCCGAAGGAGCAAAAATCTATAGAGTCAGCGCTGTGTCTAGTCTCAACATTTAATTTATTATAATAAGTACCTCAGGAACTCCTTAACCGTAAAAAAAAGTTGATTGAGTAAGAGTTTAAATTGTCTCTATAAAAGAGGCTTATATTCTGCTCAATCATTGCTATCTTTTTGCAAGACTTTACATTTTTATTCATCTGGGAGCACGGCATCGGCAGGGCCTCGCCAAATTCGCGCTGCTGTACCATCTTTTCTTGAAACATTTTAGCCCATATTTGACCTGTCTAAAACTCTACTTTGGAATGAGCTACGAATCTCAAACTATGCACAGTCGTAGATCATTATAGAGTTAACAATCCCTCCAAGTTTCATAGACTTCAATAAAGTAGTAAAGTAGTTACGAAATTTAAACGTCGAAATTGCCACTCGCTCACTTACTCACTGTATAGATCATCAAAATTCTACTGTACTTCCAGACATGCTACAAAGCTGAAATTTGGCAGACTGATAGAAATTATAACCAAACCCCTGGAAAAAATCAAAAAACATGTTATGATTTTTATTTTAATCTAATTTTTATATAAACCAAGCTATTCTATACTCAATAATAGTCGGTTCTATCAGTTTTTAGATTTTTGTTAAATATTTATAAATAGAAACATGTTTATTATTCCCCTCTAAGTTTTTTCTGCCAAACTATGGACTATAAGAAAAAAGCTGCTTTGGACTTTTTGCTGTTTTTACAAGCTTTTATTTAACTTCACCTGTATGTATGTATTATGTATGTGGGTATGTATGTATGTAATCAAATTTTGCAACTCATTTTTGAAGAACTTCCAAACATCCGATTGACTTCAAATTTCGCATAGCGTCTTAGTTCCGATGACAATACAATAATGTGGTTTCATCGGGTACCTACCTCCCCCCTAACGTGGGGGTGGAGAGGGGGTAAAACTTTAGTTTGTCCGATTTCCACCAAAATTGGTATCTGGGGGTTTTTGAAGATGAGAATTACGAATTTTTGATCAGATTACAAAAATTCAATATAGCGGATTCAACGATTTAAGTTTTTCTGATTACTTTCAACTGACTTCCACGTATCCGGTTGACTTTAAATTTCGTAAACCGTTATAGTTCCGATGACAATCCAATAATGTGGTATCACTGACTGCCTACCTCACCCCTAACCTGGAGGGTGGAGAGGGGGTAAAATTTTAGTTTGTTGGATTTCCACCAAAATTGGTATCTGGGGGTTTTTGAGGATGAGGATTACGAATTTTTGATCAGATTACAAAAATTTAATATGGCGGATTCAAAATAGACGATTTAATGTCAAGTTTTCCTGATTACTTTCAACTGACTTCCACGTTTCCGAATAATTTTAAATTTCGCATAACGTTATAGTTCCGATGACAATACAATAATGTGGTATCACTGACTGCCTACCTCCCCCCTAACGTGGAGGGCGGAGAGGGGGTAAAATTTTAGTTTGTATATTGTTTAGTATCAAATCGTTGGACGGCCTTCTCATCGAAGACTTAGATATTTCAAAATTGACAGGAAAGACTCCCTGCAATATCGATGCGCTAGCTGAAATGCATAGACTTAGACAAATCTAAAAATTAAAAAATAAATTTAGAAAAAAAAACTTTTTGAAAACAAGCTTTTATAAAATGGACTAAAAAGCATAAAATAATTTTTTGAGTGTTCTGATATCATAATAATAAAACCGATGGGCGTATTTAATATTAGGTAAATGCCTTTCCATGCGCATTTGGTGGATCGTCCACAACCGATGATGGGCCGACTCTTCTTTTTCAATGTGACAAAATAAATCGACACACTGCCGGTCGCGGATGATCTGCCTAATATGAAGAAGGCGTACTAATGTCCCTCCATATCAGAAAAATGTAAGGGTAGCTTGAGTAGGATTGGGTTGGGTTAAATTATCCTAAAATATTCCTTTAATACGCCCATCGCTTTTATTATTATGATATCACAACACTCAACAAATTATTTTATGTTTTTTAGTCCATTTTATAAAAGCTTGTTTTCAAAAAGTTTTTTTTTCTAAATTTATTTCGGCAAGAAATAAAACTGTGGATCAGTCATTGTAGAGCGTGGCGGCCGGCGCGCGATGAAATAAACAAATTGAAGAGGCAGAAAACGATGCATTAATAAAGAACGCGAAGAGCAGCGCAGGAAAAAGAAGAAAAAGAAGCAGGATGAATAAAATAATTGATGACCCGGTGACCGAGTAAAACGGCAGACGGCTGGTCGATCGCTACATGTTTATTTCTACCAATTAGCAGGCCAATAAAGAAATGTACAGAGTGAAGAAGACCAATCGAAGAAAATAATAAACTTTTTTTTTATTTTTTGTATGTTTTCGGCTGACGAGTTTTTCAAAATTCAATAATAAATAATCCTTATTTAATTTGTGAAAGAATGGACACACAGTGAAGACTGTCCAACTCATGAAAATAAACGAATTTTCTTAAAGACTAGTAGGCAATTAATTTAAATCGTTACACAGTAAAAATCTTCAAACCAAAAAAAAAAAACACGTTACACTGATTTTTTATTAAAAGGTTGTTTAATTTAAATTTAAGAATATTAATTATTAACCTTTATCACTATCAATTAGCAAGCCAATGAAGACATGCTTACAAAGTTAAGATTGGCAAGTGAAGAAAATAAATATATTTTTATCTTTTTTTCTGTACTTTTATGAAGAATTTTAAAATTTAATTATAAATATGTCTTATTTAATCAATATGCAAATGTATAGAAAGTTGTAAAGAATACATAGTAAACATAGTCTAAAGAAGATAATCAAAACTTTTTACGGTTTTTACAGACAAAATGAACAATTTTTTAATACTACTACTACCGTCGATGAGTTTTTTGATTCTAGTTTAAGGGATTTGTTTTAAAATTGTTTTATTATTACTTGTTTAGTGTTTGTTATACATGTACTATATTTTTTAAACAATTTTAGCTAATTAGTAGTTCAGCTTTGGAGCAATTTTATTTTCTTATAATGTTGACTTATTAACGATTAAAAGTTATTCAAAATACCTACTTTAGGTAAAAAAAACTACTGTAAAATAGTAATTTACAATATTTTAATGATTTACTTGCAGCAATATATTAATGATTTTTTTAATGTATTTGACAGGATCCACACCCATTTGGGTAATAAGGATTAAATAAAGATTTTACTTACTTACTTACTTACTACTTACTTACTAATTAGTAGAACTATAAAGAAACATACAAGTGAATAAAATCAATAGTTGAAGAAAATAAATAAAATAATATGTATGTGTTTTTACTGAGTTCTTCAAAATTAAATATTAAATAATAAATGTAGAGACTGAATAATATTCCAACTAAAGAAAGTGAAGCTAATTTTTTTAGGATTAATAAATAGGCAATGAACTATTACTAAAGAGAGAGTGAGCAATATTTTATACGGGTTGTCCTGTACACATGTCGATGTCGGTTTGGTTCAGTTCGGTGTAAATATATTCCTTTAAAACGTTTAACATTATCTCTTCATATAGTGAAAGTCCTGCCTTGTTCTGGAGTACACAAAACTTCAAATAGAAAATTATCATCCTGTTTTTTATCCATTCAGTAGCCAGTCTTTTTTGGCTTCGTTTCTTTGACTGTCTAGGTTAAAAAACTTTTAATTGCTTGTATATAAAGGACAACTTAAAATTAAAAAAAAAAGTGGTTTAAAATAATACTGGCCTTGCAAATTTGACAAAAATATCAGATATTTTAGGTGTTACTGAAGGGACATTAACGTTACAGAAGAGACAAAAATTAAAAAACACCCAATTTATTGCACAAAACAAAATTAGAAAAATAGATAAGGGTCAAAAATATCAAGGGGGTATGCGCACTCGCAAGGAGATCCCTATCACGCTCGAGAAGCGGCAAGTGCGCGGAAATGTTGGTGTGTGTTGGTTTTGAAACGGTTCAGGTTGTAACCTGCAGGGAAAACTGTCGCAGGGAGTTTATTCCACAGCGATGCTGTTCTCCAGAGATATGAATTCTGATATAATGAGGTTCTTGGTGCCTCTATTTTGACAATAAATTGATGGTTACCGTCTGTTTGACGTGTTCGCCTAGTAGGTGCTACTCCCGGGGGGATCATACGTGCCAACTCTTCAGAGCATTTTCCGTGATAATACCTGTAGAAGAGAGATAGATCGCCCACAGTTCTTCGATGTTCGAGACAATCCAAGCTACGGGGAAGTGCGGGGTCATTGATCAGCTTGATAGCTCGTTTTTTCATGGTGTTCAAAAGCATTAAGGTATGTTTGGGTGCCGCACTCCATATATGTGAGCAGTACTCCATAGTTGGTCGAATCTGGGCTTTGTAGAGTGTCAGCAGTTGGCTTGGTGTATACAGATGTCTTGTACGAAATAGCACCCCAAGCTTTTGGGACGCCCTTTTAGCTATATCTGCCACGTGACTGTGCCAAGACATGTTGGTCTCTGCAGTGACTCCTAAGATGTTCAACTGGCTCTGCAATGCGACAGCACTTCCAGATAGCATGATGTTTGGCTCACCGGTGCTGGTCTTTTTTGAAAACAGGGCTGCTTGGGTTTTCTGCGCTTTGAACTGTACAAGGTTTTTGTTGCCCCAGTCCTCTATTATCTCCAAGTCGTTATTTATCTGTGATATTTCAGTTAGTCTAAGGTAATGGAATTCACATTTAACCCATGTGTCAGGGCCTCTATTGAAAAACCGGTCCTTAGTGTCGGCGAAAAAGTCACGATTAAAATCTAGATAAAACTTTTAATTAAATTAAATAGTATGATATTCAATACAGCAAGAAATATAAAACAAAATTAAAAAGAAATATTATCTTTTGTTAACTCATACATTCCTACACAGTACACACACCTTCAAAAAAAAAAAAAATTAAGACAGTCTTCAACAATAGTCGTATTATGTTAAGACAAGAAATGGTGCATACATAGCCGTATAGAAATTTTACTTTTACTTTATAAAACAACCAGAGCATAAAAGATATATAAAGACACATTCCTTTTAATTATTTATTAAAGAGTGGTTCCATGGTGGTTACTATTGCTTTATTAGCAGAATTTAGGTTCCTATATGGTTAAACAATTAACACAAAACGAATTATTGTAACACGCATAATTGAGCAATTTGGTGGAAAATATTAGATGTAGTACTTTTTTTAAAAATAAATCCTAAATTTCGTTGTCACAAAAAAATATATTTATTAGTAAGCTTATTAATGTTATTACAAAGAATGCGGTTAACTTTAGTTATAACACCACTTTAAGTCGCAAATTATTTAGTAGAAACCAATAAAAAAATTAATGGATCCATGACCTTCCTAGCTAGCCGATTAGCATAGCGGCACCTAGAGGGGCCTCAGGGCCCGGGCCTTCCCACAAGCCTTTTTTAGATATTTTCCACATATTTTATGAAAATAGCATAAAATACGGTGTTATAGGGTCTCGCCCCCCCCCTCAAGACATATTCCTGCGTGCGCTCCTGCGATTAGCATATTTTAAGTGAAGCTATGATGATGATGATCCACTGCGACCACTAGTGGGTCTATTGTGGCTCACTTTTGAGTGGTTTCTCACCACTGTATGCCTAATCCTCCAAAAAGGTTAGCTATCAGTTTGGGTGAGACACTGTTCAGATCTTCTGAGTCGATCTGAGGTTTACCGAAAGTGTTTTGACGTAAACGTGCAATAGCCGGACATTCGCACAGTATATGTCTAACTGTTTCATCATCCTCCATACAGAGTCTACATTCGGTCTCTTCTGTTATTCCCGTTCTGTGCATGGGTACTCTTAGTCGGCAGTGACCCGTAAAAAGTCCTGTCACTATACGGATCTCATGTCTGGTGGAAGCTATGATAATCAGCCTTGAACATTCTTTCCCAAATATCTCGGAAACTAAAGGTCCTACAAAGTTTAAACAAAATGTTTTCTACTATATTCCGAAAACCGCATATTGATACGATGCTCCGTTAAAAAGTTTGCATTTCTAAAATTTTTAATTGTCAAAAAACTGTCATAAGCATTAATGGATTTTTACTAAAATCTAATCAGCCCGTTAGAATATCGAACACTATATTACCTAAAAATTTTATGAAAACCGGTTTAGCAGTTTAGGAGCTATCGTGTTACGGGCAGAAAAAAAATACACACACACACACAGACAGACATCACAACGATATAGCTAGGATAGGTCTAAATACACCCAAATAACACATTATCTGAAAAAAAAAATTTTCGTCGAAAACTATTGCTGTGCCTTCCCTATTGCTGTGCGGACTAGAAAAGTATAATAATTTGAATCATGATGGTGTAGAATTAACTATTTATCTATCTATCTATTTAGCCTTGTTCGATGCATCTTTGGACATAGGCCTCCCCCAATATTATCACACTTCTCTCTCTGTCGCCGTGTTCATCTTCAAATCGTCCGTCCATCTTATTTTGGGTCTTCCCCTACTTCTTTTATTTTCCCAAGATCTCCAGTTTAGAATACATTTGTTCAATCGATCGTCTTTGTGTCTGATAATATGACCAGCAAATTTCCATTTTAATTTTGCTACCTCTCCTCTGACATCCCGTACTTTTGTTTTATTTCTTATCCATTCGTTCCTTTTTCTATCTGTCAGGATTACATGTAAAATGTGTCTTTCCATTTGGGCTTTTGCTACCTTATCCATGTTTGATTTTGTAAGTGTTCAAGTCTGGGATCCATATATGAGTACAGGAAGAATAAATTACTCATAAACTCTCGTTTTGAGATACTGTTTTTTTAATATGTCCCCTTATTTACCGAATCCTGCACAGGTCAATCTTACTCGTCTCTTGATTTATTTCTTTAGTTTAATAATTTGTCTCAATAATTCCTCTACTTGTTCTATTTTTTCTTGGTTTATTCGGATCGTGATATATTCATCTGTGTTTGTTATGATTTTAGTTTAAGTGCAGTTCATTATAAAGCCTATATTTAGCTGCTGTATCTAGTGCTTCCAGCATTTTTATCAGTTCTTCTTTTTTCCATTATTAAGGCTATATCGTCAGCATATTTTAGGTGGTTCAAGTATTGTCCGCTTACCTTGATTCCTATTTCTTCCCAATCCAAGTTTTTAAAAACTTCTTCTAGGGCCTGGTTAAATAGTTTAGGAGATATTGTATCACACTGTCTGAAACCTTTTCTAATTCGGATTAGCCTGGATTCTTTGTGGATTTTGATTGATGTTGTTCCTTCGCTATAAATATTGGTTATTAAGTCTGTGAATCTGTGATTGTTTCGGCTATAAATTAAAGATATTTTCACTGCCCAGTGCTTAATGCTATCGAAAGCTTTTTCAAAGTCTATAAGCGCAATATATAGTGGAATTTTGTATTCGTTAACTCGTTCTATTATGATTTTCATGGTTAGTAGTCAACTGTACTTAAACCTTTTCTGAAGCCTGCTTGTTCTTTTGATCTGTCAAATTTTGTTGATAGTCTATCTATTAATATTTTCGTAAAAAGCTTATAAATAACATTGAGAAGTGTTAAAGGTCGATACTTCTTTACGTCTGCTCTATCGCCTTTCTTGTATAGAATAATGGTTATTAATTCTTTCCAGCTGTTTGGCATTATTTTTTCTTTTAGTTTTTTTATTCTTGAAAATATGGACGGTATTAACTGCAGCTTTACCACCGTACTTTAGCATTTCTGCCGTTACTCCGTCTTTTCCAAGTGATTTTTTATTTCTAATTTTCATTAATGCTCTCTTTATTTCCCCTTTGCTCATTTCGGGTTGTATTTTTGTTTGGAGTTTCTATATGGTTTCTCGCGATCGTTCCCTTTTTGTATGGTATAATTCTGTTCTATTCTAATACTTCTGTGGTATTTGCAATAGTTTATTTGTAAATAAAAAGCAGTGTTTATTATTCCCAACATATAAGGGTATTCACATTAGACATCGGCATTTAAATAAATGCATAAATACACATAAACCTTAATAAATGGTTTTTATTATCGTATGTGACCCATATTTTTTATCAAATTTTGCATAATATTATAACCACATAAACTTTCTCTTTTATAGTAATTCCATATTGCAACATATCGAGGCGAGCCCTGACATGAAGTAGAATGTGGCATTACAACCCACAGGGCTCTATTCTAGATCTTGGAACGATGTGACCGTCTACATCGCACGCTTTGGCCAATAGCAAACTCTGAGCGGTCGCGTGTTGTGCGAAATGACATGTCTCGACCAATGGCATAGTTGCCCGCTCTTCAGTGTTAGTGAATTTTACGCGTTTGAGGTAAAAACTGTTCTCCTGCCCCGTACCGACTGAACGTTTTTTGGTCGGATCGTAGGAGAAGCTTGCGCAATAAAGGTCTTTTCGCATAGCACGTAATGGCTCGAAGCTAATTTAAAGCTTGCCATTGGCTAAAGCATGCGATGGGAACTTTCAAATCGTTCAAGTAAGAGAATAGCTAGCCTATATAGTAGGTTTTAGCCTGATTAACAAAAGCTCCTCTTCATTGTGCCCTCTCTTGTGCGATTCTTCGCCAGTTTCTTATTCCCATGTTCTTAATCTCATCTTCGACATCGTCTAACCACCTTTTTCGTGGCCTCCTAAATATATAAAAATATAGAGACTCATGTTACCTTTGTAGAAAAATTATGGACAAACATGGAACAAACTAATATCAATCATACATACATAAAACCGATAAAAAAACTAAACCAAGTGTCAAACTCTAAAAGTTAAATTGGAAACCGACTTTCAAAAGAATTCCTGGTAACGTAAGGCTGAAGACAGGGATGTTGGGATGGAAACGTAAAGTACACGGCATGGGAATACAACTTACCGACCGATTTACCATATATACACTACAGTTTCCTGACAACCAAGTAATTCTAACTAATGATGAAGACATGGAGTATATGATAAGTATATCAAAAGTGGACAAGACACAGTCCTTATGTATTGAAAACGAATCAAGTGAGATCTAGACGATAGACTAACAATATCTCCATGCAATGAGTATGTATACTTGAGTGTCACATTTAATAAGACAGGAACAGACTGTAAAGAACTGGAAAAAATAATAGTTAAAGGTTATTGGAGCAGAGAGATAAAAAATAATGCAAAATCTAGCATATATGAAACAATGGTGAAAAGCACGCTGTTGTATGCAATAGAGACTTGTCGCGTAACAGAAAATACAAAACAAAAATGAAGAGTGTCGAAATGGATGTAATAAGAAGATAATAAGAAATGAGATCATAAAAGAAAGAATGGAAATCGAGGGAAGCATAACGGATGACATCACTAAAAGTCAACTGATGTAGTACGGCCATGTACAACGTATGAACGACGAAAGATTACCAAAGCAGGTCCTAGAATGGCAACCAATAGGGCGCAGGAAAAGAGGGCGTCTTAAACTGGAATGGCAACAGTCAATCCAAAGATCAATTAGTCGAAAAAATTTCACAGAAACGAAGGAGCTGAAGAATAGTCGTTGGATAACGTTCTAATCCGACACAGTAGTAATAGGTATATCTTATTTTGAGTAAAAATAAAGTTTTTTAACAATCCTAATAGTTTTCCATCATATGGTATAGATGGTTAATAAGAAATTGTAAAATGATTTATAACTATAGTACCTAAACCTGTACGAGAGATGGGTACGACCAACGCAACGTATCGGTGTCTTTCATCAGTTGACATAAGAATTAGGGTCATGTATGGCATAATTTGAAAAGTCTTAATTGAAAACCCATCTCCAACCATTTCTCTATTTGGTATGGATTTGGTAAATACTGTTTAAAATTGTCCTACATACCTTATTGATGGAATATTTTTATAGTATAATAAAGAAAATTAAGTAATTAGGTTTGACTTAGTTGTATTGTTGGTATCTAATATTTTAAAAATAAAATTATTAATAATTTACTACCAAAACCATTAAAACAATTTATAAATCAAAATTCTAAATATCATACTTATAATACCCGGACTAATATAAATATAAGGAAGATTTTCATTTAAGCACTATATCAATATTTTTAAAAGGCTTGAGTGAATACAATAAATTAAAAATGTCAATTAAAAATCAACCAAATTTAAAAAAAAGTTTTAAAAAATATTTTTTTTTTAATACAATTTATATAAAGTTATTAAATTTTATTAATATAGTGTTAGTATATACTTATTTATTTATTTTGTTTGTAAATTTGAATATCAAGTGTAATTTTAAGTTAATAAAATTGCTAAATAAAAGAAACAACAACAATTTCATGTCCATTTTGTATCGGAATCGAAAGCCGAAAGTTGGAAATACTTTAACAATGCGAATCCTGCTTTTTGCTGCTCTATAAACAGTTGAGTTGACATCATGTCGCAATAGTCTCTAAATTCCCAATGCTTCTGAACCCAGAAAGTTCTTCTTCTACTTCCTTGGTTTCTCGTCTCTTTAATTTTTACCTCCAATATATTTTGTAATCAGGGGTGTCTACTCTTTAAGGCCAAATGGCGCCTCCTCAAAAATACAAAAAAAAATCTTCATTAAAAATGTTTTTTATTTAATTATTTGCTTATTTTATAATTTTCGTCTCGCCGCATACCTTGACTAAAGTTCATCGAATCGATGAAGTTTCGTACAGAAAAGAAGTTTTTGTTTCTCTCATATTTTCCGTGGGTAGCTTGAAAGCTTAACCTCACGGGGGTCCAAGATCCAGTGTTGCCAACTATTGGAAAGCGAAAATCCGTAGCGTGAACGCAAAAAATCTGTAGAAATCCGTAGGTTCAAAGAAGACTAAAAACAAAAAAACGTGCTTTTTTTACAATTAAAAAGTTTATATTGGTTTGATTTTTTTATTTTTTTGACAGTGACAGGAGTGCACAACTTTTTTGGTTCGGAATTACACGAGAACGGTAGGGTACCTAGTGCTCCGTTTCAACGGATCCAAATAAACTTTTTTGCAGTGCCGTCAATTTTTTAAACGGATAAACCGTTATAATTAGAAGAAATAAAAAGTACGTACTTTTTTAACTTATCTTATTTAGTTAAGGTACGTACAAACACTAATATTTTCTAGTGCAACATACATAACGTAAAACATAGTTTAACTTTTGTAAAGCGAAGCGTTGTTTGACTCCCCATCAAACAACGCGCGAAGTAATTTCAATTCGTTCTAAATAATGTTGCAAAGACCGTCCGCTAGATGTCTAGAAAAATAAGTTCACTGATCCAAGCAAAAACCTTTTTACAAAATGATTAAAATGTAGGAAAAAAAGTAAAGATGATAAGGAGGAATGAGGCGCGGCCGCCGTTGTGTTTCGATGTTTATCATTTTTTAGTAAAATTGCCAAAAATCTGCAGATATGGATCCAAAATCGGATATCGGAGATCGAAATCTAAAATCCGTAGATCTACAGATAAATCCGTAGGGTTGGCAACACTGCCAAGATCTAATGGACACCTAATAAGTGTTGACAGTTAACTGTTTCGTCCTTATGGGACTGCTCAGAACACTGCTTGGTCAATTTGACACTCTTGCGAAGTTAATTAGACGGTTTTGTCTATAATCCTTTGTAAATAGTGAGAAAACTCTCGCAAGAAGCGCCATCTACCGAGATACGAGAGAAACCAGAACAAGAGCAGGCGAAAATAAACTGCTATACATATTGATCAATGAAAAGATCGATTACAAATAAAAAGAAACAAACTAGTCCGTGACCTACGAAAGCTCTTCTGCCCTTCAGACCAGATCAACACTTATTGCGTTTTTACCCGCCATCAAGACACGTGAGCGTCAGTCAGCGGAATTTTTTTTTTGTTTTATTAGCGGCTTTGTTAAGGGGAAGGGGGCCTGTCTTACCGCTAGTACTTAGGGCCCGTTAGGCCCTTAAACCGGCACTGATCTCAAAGATAGGGAGTTATTGTTTTTTTATAAGTAAAAATAATTGAGAAAATGTTTGTTTGTTGTTGTTGAAATATGTGATAAAATTTCGAAATTGTTACTAAAGAAGAAATTCACCTTGAGCGCGGCGGGCAAGATTCTCGAACGAAATGTAGGCCATTTCAGATGAAAGTTGCCTTGACTGTGGCCATGAATACCCATACAAATAATTTCTTTTTGTGCTGCTTATAAAACATTGACTTTTTAAGCTGATTTAATAGACAAAACAATACATTTTTCTTCATCTATCTATCTATTGAGCCTTCTTTAATCCATCTTTGAACATAGGCCTCCCTCAATAACTTCCACTCTTTTCTGTCTGTCGCCGTGCTCATCTCTCTGGTTCCCGCATGTTTCTTTAAGGGCCGGTTTATCAATGACGGGGTATCTCTTTGTGTTAGCTAGCCCTGGGCCAACTCTGACCTTGGGGTAACCCTCGAGTTAAAGAGAACAGTGTTTATCCACGCGATTTTAACCCAGAGCTCCGAAACTCGCAGGTTGGCAATGCTGGTAACAATCGACCATCTAAGTTTTCCCTTCTTATTTAATAGTCTGTGGAATTTTTGACATTTTGTGGTTATAATCATATGGTTTTTTGTATTGCTGGTTTCGGGTGTTTTGTTAAAAAATATTATTTGGAAAAAACTTATTCAGTTTCTTCAGTTATTGTACTCTAGCCAGTAAGTATCTACTATATGTATGATGAAAATAATTTAGCTACATTAAAATTAGCATGTAGTTTCAACTTTGTGAATTATTTCTGTTGTACTTGACTACTAACTATAGTCTAAAATAAAAATGCATCTGTAGGTACTTATCTACCTATTAAAGCTAGATAATTTAAGAGATAAAATAAGTTAAAAGCAAATGGATAAATGTCTTTCATAATTCTGCATTTTTGAAGTTTATTTTTAAACTAATACACCTATTTTATTTTTGTTACAGGTCATGTCTTTACAAAGAAACCAAACAAACCTCTACATTTTATTAAAGAAATATCAATAAGGCACATTAACAAGAAATAATGGTACTAGTTTCTGACACATCAACATGTTATCCCGGGTATACAGGGTACAAAATTACCCAATAACCTGATTCATGAAAATACAAAACTGTATAATTTCGTAAGTGCGCTTTGGACATCAAAACTAAAAATTGAAGGATGTCGTACATTATAGGTATACCTATCAATTTTGTACTTAACTGCGACTAGTACTTACAAGTAAATTTAGCAGTTGGGTGTTTTTTTTATTTAATTTTTTTTTATTATTTATTATTAGTTCTTCTTTCTTATCTCTAATTAATGTAATGTACCTTAGGTGCGGTTCAAATATTGTCGGCTTACTTTGATACATATTTCTTCCCAATCATAGTTTTTAAAAACATCTTCCCCCTAAACTATTTAACCAGACCCTAGAAGATGTTTCTGTATTAATACTGTAGTTCATTCCTCGTTAAATTTCGTTTTTTGTAAATTGTTTGTCTATTAATCTAATAAAAGCGAATAAATGTCTATGGGATGTAAAAAGTGTGGCGAAAACAAGCGTTTCAGCAAATACGGAGAAAATTACATACATTTTAATAATATGGTCTAGTTCTGTTTATTTATTGGCAGTTAGAGGCTGCACATTAGACTTTAATAACTAGTCTTAAGAATGCTCAAATAACAATGCATTTTGCTTTGACCAACCCATTTTTTTTTAATTTTCCAGCACCATATGCTGTACATAGAATCATAGGGTAATCAGTATATATTACTCTATGATAGCATTCTTGCAACGAGATACATTTAAGAAAAATGTAGTTCTTTTAAAGGATAATAAGTAAAAATAAATGGATCCATGACAGATCGGATACCTTCCTAGCCCATTAGCACACTTAAAATGAACTCCACGGTGTAACAGCCCTTAAAACAGTTTTTTGTAAATATCTCAGAAACGAAAATTTTTAATAATAATATAAATTATTGCGAAAAATGTGTTTATATACTACTAATATGTCGGCTTTTTTGACTTTTTGATTTTCATATTTTTTTCTACGTTGTCCGACGCCTATTCTCCATCTCCTTCAATCCTAACAATCATCTTCTGTCAGATTTTTTTGACTCATTGATCTTTGGATTGACTGTTGCCATTCTAGTTTAGGACGCCCTCTTTTTCTGCGCCCTATTGGTTGCCATTCTAGGACCTGCTTTGGTAATTTATACCGACCTATCGAAGGTATTCGACAGTGTTCACCATCATCTTCTAATTCAGAAGTTAAATAGGATTGGAATTTTTGGAAAGTACCTGGTGTGGATTCAATCTTATCTTGTGGGACGTTGACAGAAAGTTAAACTGAATGGTACAAGTTCCTATGACATCGAAGTGACATCAGGGGTATCGCAAGGTTCCCATCTTGGTCCCATCTTGTTTCTGTTGTTCATCAACGATGCAGTTTTGTTGTTTTCTTTCTGTCGGTGTCTTCCGTACGCTGATGATTTGAAATTCTTCGCGATTGTTACTAACCTCGCTGATTGTGTGAATATTCAAACAGAACTTGATAACTTTAGTGATTGGTGCAAAGCGAACTTTCTTAGTCTAAACATCCGTAAGTGCAAAATAATGAGATTTTTCCGGTGCAAAAACCCAATTATATTTGACTATGAAATTGAAAACAAAAAACTCGAGTCAGTTGATAAAATGAACGATCTCGGGGTCACCTTTGATACAGAATTGACATTTACGCACCATATTGATAATGCTACTTTGAAAGGCTTCCGCCTCATCGGATTTATCAAAAGAACTTGCAAATTCATTCATGATACCCGGGCAATAATGTCACTTTACAATTGTTTAGTTCGCTCCATTCTCGAGTACAACTCCATTATATGGTCACCAAATTACCAGTTACACATCAACCGCATTGAACGTGTTCAGAAAAAGTTCTGCAATTTTCTATTATGGAAAATGAGATTTCCCTACAAAGATGTGTCATACCCAACCAGGCTGCTCTTACTAGGAATGAAAAGCCTTGTACAGCGTCGCAGAAACTCTCAGTTATTCTTTCTTCATAAAGTTATTTCTGGCTCAATCAACTGCAGTGAAATACTGGCTAAAATTACTTTGAAAGTGCCCGCTGTAACTCGCTTAAATGAATTGTTCTACATCAGCACACATAGAACTAACTATGGAATGAACTCGTTCTCGCACAGGCTGTTAAGAAACTACAACAGAAACTTTCTGGATTTTGACATTTTTCACATGAGCCAAGGAATGTTGAAGACGCAAGTTCTACGAAGAATCAACTAGTACCTGATTATTTGATTTTCTCTCTTGTTTTTACTCTTTTGTTGATTGTTTTTTTTTATGTTTATATCTACTGTAAACTATTTGGAACTTTTGTTCTGTAAGTTGAAACCAGTAAATAAAATAAAAATAAGTAATCTTTCGTCGTTTATCCGTTGTCCATGGCCGTACCAAATGAGTTGTCTTTTAGTGATGTCATCCGTTATGCTTCCTTCGATTCCCATTCTTTATTTTATAGTCTCATTTTTTATATGATCAGTTCTAGATATTCTCATTGATCTTCTAATTGCATCTACTTCGACACTCCGTTTTTGTTTTGTACTTTTATGTTACGCGACAAGTCTCTATTCCATACAACAGCGTGCTTTTCACCACTGTTTCATATATGTTAAATTTTGCATTCTTTTTTATCTCTCCGCTCCATAAAATACTGGTAATACACCCAACAACCTTTTTTGCTCTCACTATTCTTTTTTCCAGTTCTTTACAATCTGTTCCCGTCTTATCAAATGTGATACCCAAGTATATATACTCATTGCATTGCGGGATTGTTTTTCCATTTCTAATACATAAGTACTGTTTCTTGTCTACGTTCACTGTTAAACATCCACCTTTATTATTCTTCCGTTAACTTTCTCATCAAATACTCCATGTCTTCATTATCATTAGCTACAATTACTTTGTCGTCAGCAAACTGTAGTGTGTATATGGTAAATCGGTCGTTAAGTTGTATTCCCATGTCGTGTATAGTTTTTCCAAAGTCACCTGAAATGCTCTTAATACGGGGTTCTATCGATTTCATGAAATTTTGCTTCAATCTGCCCTTCAAAAGTTATCCAATTTCATATAAAATCTTCCTGGTATAATTTCAACCCTACCGACAGAGAAAAGGCGCGACTCTTTGCGGGCCGACGACAAAGTATTTGTTTTCTGACCGACCCCGCACAGGTGGCTAGACGGCATTTGATTGGCAGATTTTATTGAGATCCGCTTTTAATTGCTTTCAGGTGTTCTTTGCGGGACTCCTTTAGTCGGCAGTATGCAGAGTTAGAAAATAAATCTGTGTCGTTTCTGTAGGTATAGGAATAGAAAGTTTTATTATCTATTTTTATTTCTTTAGTTTACGCCATAATTAAATGAAATAGTTTTCATGAGTATATCTACCGCCGCCCATGTCACTTTCTTTAAAGGATATGCCGATGGTCGGCTTTAACCTTTGTTCAACTGACTTTGCAAAAACTATACTTTGCGCTTCCAGTTTATTAGAGCTACTGCGATATATATTTTTTTAAAAGTTAGAGAGATAGAACATCTCTGTCTTAAGCATTTCGTTACCAAGAATTCTTTTGAAAGTGTATTTCTAATTTGATTTGTAGGTTTTCATCCTTTGTATAGTTCTTTTATCGCTTTTATGTTATTGATAAAAGTTTGATCTAAAACTGTCCATAATTTTTCTACCGGAACGGTATCATATACTTTTTGTAGGTCCACAAAGGTAACATGAGTCTCTATATTTCTGGCATTTTTGTTCTTAATTACTTGTTTTAGACAAAAAGCATTATCACTACAAGATCTGCATGCATGAAACCCCCTTTGTTATTTTTCTTTTTGTTCATGAAAATTATTCTCTATTAGTTCTCTTAGTATCCTACCGTACAATCTACTTAGAGTACAGGTTACTGAAATTTCTTTGGAATTGTTGCAATCCAGCATATTTTCTTTTGTATGTATTGAGGATATAAATAGCATTTTCCAATTATCAGATACTGGATATCCGTTTATGCATTGATTGCTAAATATATGTAAGATTTTCTAGTAGTCTCTCTGATCCATATTTGAGCATTTTAGCGTATATTCCCCCAGGTTCGCTAGATTTTCCGGTTTTAAGCTTCTTAATACTATTCTTTATCATTTCTTTTTGATAATTACTTCCTCTCCATGTACTTCTATCACGGATCACCTAACAAGGTGATCCGTGCTTCTATGTCACTCTTGGGAGAGGCTGACAGATATTCGGGTCTCGTTTCCAATAGCAGTCCCTTGTAATGTTTTGTTCATGGTTCTGGTTTGATAATCTGAAAGTTAACTTTTTCTTGTGTTGGGTTTTTACCGTAGAAATAAATTTCCATACTCCAGAACTCTGCCTACCTCCTACGTGTGTATTTATATCGTGTCATTTGCGTTCGAACATTTCATTTTTTTTTCATTCATTTCTTAGCTGTTTTCTTGTTTCCCTGTAGATATATATATACTTTTATATTTCATACTTTCAAACCATACATTTTAAGAACCATACTTTTATAATTAAGAGTCGTCGGAACCTTTTAAGCTATAGATAGGTACCTAGGTAAATAAACTGATCAAGACGGAACTATGTGTGTCTGTAGGTACCTCTAGTGTTCCAAATATCTCAAAACGACATTTCATAGTATGGATTTTTCTCGTTTAAAGTTGGCACGAGAAAATGTAGTTGAACAGGTCTTGAAATTGTTACCGTTTCAAAGATGTCTCTATAAAAGGCGTTTAAAAAAACTGTAATCTATCAGTGATCTATCGATTCTAAAAAATCGATGTTAGGCTTACCTGGTAAAGCAAAACGATATTTTCTTTATTGTTAATGATTAAGCAGTTTTCGCAAAATAACAAGAAAACTATAGATTAACTTTAAATTCAGTTCACTGATTTAAATTTGCATTTTTTTTTAAATTTATGAATTTCTAAAATTTAAATATTATCTCTGTCTATTAGTCTATACTTTTAATTAATTAATTAATTAATTAAGCGGTTTTTACGAAATTTTGGAAATCCTAAATTATTGTCTTGAATCAGATTTTGTTTTTAGAGAACAACAAAATAATTTTTTTATTTTTTTGGAAAAAATATTACCCTGAAATTTGCTAAATGACGTTTTTCCTCTTTTTAATCTTAATCTTAACTCAGGGTGTCGTTTTTTCGCATCTCTATGGCCCCACCATACTGCAACTCGGTGCTTTTGTTGATAAACTTTATAGTTTTTAAAATCTGAATTTTCAAAGTTTGGCTATTTTGGTCTTATGGGATTCCCTACCCTAAAATTCGCTAAATGACATTTTTTTGGAATCTTAACTCAGGTTATGGTTTTTTCGCATCTCTATGGCCACACCATACTGCAACTCGGTGCTTTTGTTGATAAACTGTATAGTTTTTAAAATATGAATTTTCAAAATTTGGTCATTTTGGTCTTATGGGATTCCCTACCTTCAAATTCGCAAAATGACGTCTTTCCGAATCTTAACTCAGTGTGTGGTACAATATTTTACCTATGAGTACTTTTTTTTTCAAAAAATTAAATGTATTTTTTAAATAAACATGTCAGATTAGATGGAATCGAAATGTAAACAAATATTAAAGCTGTCTTAATGCGTTGCTAAGGTTTCTAAGTGGTGCGCGTGCGGTAAAGTGACTTTACAGCACAGTGCGCGGCAAAGTAATTACTTTACCGCACGCGAGTAGGTAAAGTGCACTTTATCACACTCTTTTGCATACAGAAAGTAGTACTTTATCGCATGCGCACATCTTCGAAACGTTAGGCATCAATAAGACAGCATCAATCTTTGTTTATATTTAAGTTTAATCTAATTTGACATTTTTTTAAAACTAAATTACATTCAATTTTTTGAAAAAAAAGGTACTCATAAGTAAAATGTGGTACCTAACGCTTGCGGAAAGTGTCGGTACCGCTCTTGACGGCTTGATCAAACTCCGCTCCGCGTCGTTCGGTTAACAACCGCCGCGTGCGGTAAAATATCACATTTCGCACTTGTTAGGTAAATAACGATTAGCTAAATGATTTTTTTTTGCATATGATAGCTAAAGCATGCTTCTATAATGTTGCGTTGCGCTTTTCTTCTTGAAGAAAGCACGCAATTCATCTATAAAATGCAATTTCATGCTGCGTTCTAATAGGTTATTAATATCGGTGTCAACGCATTGGATATTAAATCAAATTTATTACTATTACAAATATATAAAACCATGATTGGTCGGGTCAGTCAAAGATATCAGCATGGGGCTTCATAAAGACTAAAGTGACATGTTGTTTTTCCAAAAAAAAGTGTCACAAATTGCAGTTTTATATGAAAAATATAAATTTTTGACAGAAAAAAATAATTCTTAAAATAAACAAGATCATCAGTATTTACTAAAAGGTCTACAGTGTTAAGTCCTACAATCCTAGCTCTACAAGTTTTGGTTGAAGGTTTAACTTATTTTTCCCGTGAATTCACTAGTTTTTAATGTTTATGTAAATTGTTCATAAATACCTTGCCATATGGGTCATCTTTTTTCGTTGTAACAAAGAAGTCATTTCCACGCAACAATTAGACATAAATAAAAAGAATATAATGTTTTGGTTTAAAAATGGTAGCCATATTTAAATCTCCAAACGTCACTAGGAGATGTCCAATAAAAACGGTGTAAGTCAGTGTCAGCTGTCCGCTATATTTTACATGTTTATTTGTTAGACAAGTTAGCGATGATTAAACCGATGTTTAATTGTTTTGGTAGATGTGTAATTGAAAACGAACATCTTGTGCTTTTTAAAATATTTAAATATTGATACATATTTAATACGGTAGTGCATCTACAGATATAGTTTTAATTTATTTATGTATTATTTAGCTTTGAACATTTTTGTATATAAGTTTTTTTATCAATCATGGATTATTTATATTGTTTTTCGAACTTTAAACCACCTTTGTCAGTTAAAGTCAATTTTCTACAACTGCAGACTCCATCTTTCTCTATAGTGGGCAGAATTAATTTTAACCAAGAAAGACACACGCATGCATGGGACACAAAAATATTCGTGTACAAGGGTCGCGAAAAAACCACGCAATGTTCTGTCTCTCTTATTCTTACAGCACCATTGCTGCGCAGGCTAGGAAGGTAAAAATAATAAATGAGTCAAAATCTGGAAAAGCTATAAAATATAAATTTTGTATAAGTATTGCATTTTGTCTAACAGCTAACACTTCACAAAATACTGTAATTTCCATAGCTTTGCATGGGAATATCAGTAGTAGATCGAAACACAAACCTTTTTCATAAAATATTGGATTTTATAATCGATGTCGAAAGTTTATTACAAAATAAATCGACAATTTGAACAACTGTAAATCCAAACATTCGGGCAAATATGGCCTGAAATCTTAACGAAAATTGTGCCTTAATAGCAACACTTAGTTGGTCATAAAGTAATACTATAATTTTCAGAAGCTTGCGTGAAGACATCTGTAATAGTGGATTACAACACAAACATTTGTCCTTTTATCACTTATTTTTCTTAATTCAGCTAAGTTAATAAATATAGTTAAAAATAATAAATAGGTCAAGAAATAAAACGACTGTAAAACTTTAATTTAGTGGAAATATAACCTCAGATGAAATTGGTGCTCTCAACGCTGAAAACTAATTTTTAGATACAATAAAACATGCTTGGGAGTACAGTAGAATTTTGATAATCTATACATGACAACGTTTTTTAAAATTCCGTAACTACTTTACTGCTTCATGGAAGTCCATGATTGGAGAGACCTATCAAGGTCTACGACTGTGTAAAGTTTGAGTTTCGTAGCTGAATCCAAAGTAGAGTTATAGATAGGTCAAATATGGGCTGAAATGTTTCAAGAAAAGTTGATACAGGAGTTTACGCGAACTTGGCGCACAACCTGCCCGGTCTCCCCTACTTATTAATTTACAGTTTTTAGTGTGGCGATAGAATATTGCATGCAATTTCAGCTTCACTTGACAAGTATATTAAAAAGTTTTAACTTTCTCAACAACCAACCATTTATTGTTCTAATTCGTTGCTTCGAACATATAATAATAATTGCACGTTATATTCTTTTGCCAACTAAAATGTTTAATTCCTCTCTATTGTGTTGTTATTTATGTTGTTTCTATTTTTTATTAATTGCGCATATTTTTTGTGTGACCTAGTTTCTACTGATCAAAATAATCAAATTTAATCATTATTTTTGTTTTAAATATTTTTTTTACAGGGGCTGCTTCTCTTTAAGGCCGCACACAGAAAAAAAATGTCTTCAGTTAATGCAAATTGCTTTGATACAAGAAAAAATCTGCTTTTCTATGGACGAAGACAATATTTTCTTAACAAAAAAAAACTATTCTCTTGAACTGCTGGTTTCCGTTGAAAATAAAAGTTGCCTTTATCCAAGAAAATTGATTTGTTTTAAATGAAAGCGACAACCTTCTTGTTTTGATTTTTCTCGTATTATGGAATAAATCGTCATTTTCGTTTTAAGATGCCGGATATTTTGAGTTAAAAAATTAAGTCTTTAGGCAAAGTAAAGCTTTATTTGTGTTAAGAAGATATTAGTAAGACATTTTATATCTTGCTTCAAAACCATTTTTTCCTTGCTAAAGGCAGTTTGTTTTAAACCAAAACATTTTACCAAGACAATAATTTTTTTTTCCCAAAACAAGCGGTTTGCTTAGATGAAAAGAAAACATTTTTTGCGGAGACTTTTGCTTTTGGGTCAAGATCATTTTTTCAAGAAAACTACTTTTCTTAACTGAAGAACTTTCTTTTTTCAGTGCAAGGTCAAAAATACAAAAATAAATAAAAAAACGCCCAACTGCTAAATTTATTTGTAAGTACTAGTCGCAGTTGAGTACAAAATTAATAGGTATACCTATAATGTATGGCATGTTTCAACTTTTAGTTATTAGGGTGGAGAGAAGACAGGGAGAGAAAGAGAGAAACTAGTAAAATGATGTTGGAAAAAAAGTCCTAAAGCGTGTGCAGAAAGAATTTTTAAAATCGCTCTATATTTGATAAAATTATGCAAATACAGTTTTTGAATAGGGTGGGGGGAATGACAGGAGGGGCAATGGGTGGGAGCAGGAAGGACCACAAAGTAACTACAGTAAATTAGAGGACATTTGTAATGGGTAATCAAAAGAATTTAAATAAAATCGCCTGAAATTTAGATAATTTGTATGCCCTAAAGCCTACATCATATAACAAAATGGCGTCTGAAGACCGCCATGTTGATGCCTGTTTAAAAAAATATAGCCTATAGCACCTTCGGGATCAGTAGCAATTCAACAACACCATTTTTGTCAAAATCGGTTCAGCCGTTTAGCCTCTAGCGTGAAAAAGAAAAATAAAAACAAAAAAAATTTCATGAAAAAAAAAAGAAAAAATACCAAAAAAAATAATAAAAAAGGCGCGGCGTCACTGTATATGGTGATTATTTTTAACGACGTAAAGTCGAAAACGGCCGAAAAAAATCCAATTTGCAATAATTAAAATCACTTTCACACACTCGTATCGAAAAGTATTCGGGTCATACCATCGATGGTGGGCACCAAAGTATAAACAACCTGTTTTTCGATGTCCGCTTATATTAAAGTTTTTACTACAAGAATACCAACAAACCGGGTATTCTATTTCCCTTAAATTAGGTATGTGCTACAAAGTCTTTTTCTTTTTTATTTTCTTTTTCCTTTTTCTTTTTCTTTTTCTTTTTCTTTTTCTTTTTCTTTTTCTTTTTCTTTCTCTTTTTCTTTTTCTTTTTCTTTTTCTTTTTCTTTTTCTTTTTCTTTAAACTTAGGCTGAGTTTACACAATTATAAGGTACTTATTGGAATAAAACCTGACTTTATTTTAGAGTCGGCTTTATTCTGACAGATTTACAAAGAAAACTGACAGCTGATCTTTCAAAATTGAGATACCAAACTCAAATTTAAAAATAAAGTCGCTAACTTTCATTTAATCAAAACAGACACTAATAAATCCGATTCTTAAATACACAAACGCCGAATTTTGAAAGAAAGCACCTGCTTTTTATATGTAAATCTGTCACAATACTGCCAGGTTTTGTTCCAATAAGTCCCTAGTATTTTAATGATGTAAACTTTGATATAGAATACATTTTTTAAATTAAAATTTTTCTCATGACAGGAATATCTACCATCAACGGGGTACTCTATTTTTTTTTAACTCAAAAATAAATACTAAATCTTTGACACTCAAATATTTTTCTACACAACAATATTGACAAACTGGGTATCTGGGGGCACGGTAGTGTCCGCCAAGTTTGCGCAAACTGCTGTACTACCTTTTCTTGAAACATTTAAGCCCATATTTCATATACTCATAGACTTCCATAAAGTAATAAAGTAGTTCCCAATTTTAAAAAACGTCAAAATTGCCACTCACTTACTGACTCACTCATGTATAAAAATACTACTGTACTTTCAGACAGACTAATTTACTCCCCTCCACTAAACATGTTAATTTATATAAAAGTAACATTGTCCACTTCCAGAAACGCTAGAGAGCTGAGCTTTAGCAGACTAGGAACTATGATAAAACTATAGGAAAAAATTTAAAAACCCCAAAATTTTGATTTACTTCCCTCCCCTATAAATATAAAGTTATGTAAAATTAACATTGCCCACTTCCAGAAACGTTAGAGATTAGAGCTTTAGAAGGCTAATAGGAACTATGATAAAACCATAGGAAAAAATTAAAAAATCTAATTTTGATTGATGATTTTGATCTGTGGTTAGCCTTCAACTTTTGTTAGCTACTGGCTATTTAGTCCTGTCTTTATTTGAGTTTTCGACCTTGGAAGGGGGGGGGGAGGGCTGCTCCCCCCGCCATCTAATATTTAGTGTGTATACAAAGGACCTCGAAATCAATGATACAAAGGGATTTTTTTTAATTACTTGGTTACTGTACGTTTTGCAAAAAAAAGTTTTAATTTGTACGTATTTTGTCAGACGAGTGATTTTTGAGTTATGACGCTAAACATTTCGCCGCTATTTTGAATTTTTTTTTAGTGCCTTTTAACTTCAAAACTGCTTCAAAAAAAATTTTTTTAGAAAGCTTGCTTTTTAAGAAAATTAAAACAAATAAAAGTTTTTTTTTATAAAGTTAGTTAAAAAAAATAACTTCAACATGCGGAGGCCCCTGGAGTGTGAATAATATATTTAACACAACTTTATGGTGCGCCATTTAAAATAAAATTTTATTTGCTCTAACAAAAACTGATGATGATTTTTTCGTGATCTTAAAAAATAAGCCCAAATTATGGATGCCAATTAAGTGATAACCATGGATTTGACCCACTCAGGTGATACATATTTTAAAAGATAATTTAATTTTATACAATTAAGTTGATTACACACTTTCTGTAAAATCTTACCTTTTGAGAAAATTACATAAAACTGAATAATTTCGGTTTATTTTGGAAACATATGGAAATACATAGGAAACGGGTGTACTGCTAACACTTCAGGGTTCGTATCTCAGCAAGCGTACTACCCAGAGATCTACGTGATATCTCATTTTATAGGCTCATATTGGTCTTTATTTTATATTATTACAGATTTTCTCAATAATAAGCAGTTTCGAAGTTAAAGGCCACTAAATAAAAAAACTGGTAAAAATCAAAAATAGCGGCGAAATATTTAGGTCATAACTTGAAAACCATTCGTCTGATAGAAAAACAAATAAATGCGTTTTTGTAGAAAATTTTAACGTCTTCAACTTTTGCCTTAAACTTTTTTTTCTAAAATGCACAGGGACCAAGTAATTAAGCCCCCTCCCCCCCAAGGTCGAAAACCCAAATTCTTTTTTAGGACTCCAATGTGAACAACATATGTCAAAATCGCGACTACTAGTACCTTTTGCAAGCTGGGGGTCGTTTTTTCGCTATAATGACTGGCCTAATTAGTCCCTATTGAATTTCATGTCAAAGAGTAAATCTCAATCATCCAATCGATTACAAATTGTGACAGTGCTTTGCTTATAGCACTCTCAGGAAATTACCACTTCACGATAGTACTCTAAAAGAGTTGAAAATAACAGAGATCTTAAAAAAAAATTAAAAACTTACCAATTTTTTTCGGTGCAAAAGATGCACCGTTCCTCAAAAAACCGCGTCAAAACAACCACCTCCAAAATTAATCCTCGAACATCAAAGTCTCCTCAATCACAAAAAAAATAGAAAAATATTTTTTTCCAAAAAAAATCGAATAAACCGGCACGCGTGTAAATTTACCCGGCACGTCGAAAATAAAAAAAAAACGTACCGCAGTACCACTCCGTGCGCGATATCGAACAAAACAAACTTTACCAAGTCAAGTGTGTGTAAAATCGGGGGCTATCAAGCATTGGCCTACTAATTTTTTTACGTCTACCGTATGTGCAATGTACGAGCACACTTACTCAAACCGATACTTTGCCGTGTGCTACTCGCCGGTACTCCGCTGCGTTTTGAACGGTGTATCAGACAAAGTATACTAGCTTGGCGTCGAGTGTGCGAAGCCCGGTGTTTGCAGGTGGTACTGCGAATGGAGAGAGAAGTGGTACTATCAGAAGAAAGGTGATACCGGTCGAAGCACGGTGAAGTTTAAGAATGGATTCACCTGTGCGAACGAAGAAAAGAGGAAGAAAAGAAGAGCAACCGAGGAGGATCTTGGTTCGGTCAATGAAGAAACCATGTGTTTGCCCGGGCGAGTAGGCCATGGACGGCACTAAGGTCACTGATAGCAAAAAAGTGTGTTTAAGAACACCAAGAAAAATAAATCATAACAAAAACATTTCATGTAAAAAAAAGCCCAGTGCGCGAAAGTGGTATTCCGTAAAAAGAATTGAGATAAAAGTAAAGCCAAGTTCTCCAATAGAAATTTCGAAATTATACTAGCTTAAAAATGTTTTTGAAGTGTAAACTTCTTTAGGCGCGTATAGCAGTTTTTGTGGGTAATGAATGGAACTGAGCCGTCAGGCTCGGCTATGTAACGCTCATTCGGGTGAAGTCGGCTCCAGTCGACTAACTGTGAGAAGGAACATTCAGCGAGCGATATGATGATGCAGATGAAGGCCAGTATTATTAAATTCGCCTTGTTGAAGTTTACACATCTGCCGTGTGGTCTTAAAGCACACACAATTTTTATATTTTTTTAAGCTTTGCTATTATGGCTGCAGTATTTTAAATTAAAAATTACATATTGGAAATTTACTTGGTAAAAAGTCTAAGCGTAATTTGGAATTTGGAATATCTTCGTTACTTTTAACTTTTTAAAAAATTCTAAAATACAGGGTGTTTCTTTTTTTTCTTCTTTTAAAAAACTCGAAAACTCCGAAAAGCGATGCTCTATTTTTGTTTTCATTTAGGCATCTTAAAATGTGTGGGTAAAGGTTTACCTTTTTTACTCTAAATAAAATACAATTTTTAAAACAGCAGAGTATTGTCAATACAAGTCAACTTTAGTGAGTGATAAGATAAATTTTAAAAAAGATGATAAGATAAATTTTAAAAAATAACAATTTTTCTATCCATTTTTGGAGGTTATTTATTTTATAACTTAGCATATGATTTCATCATAAAAGGAGCATAATTAGCCAAATAATCATTTGGCGGGTTTACATTTTTGCTTTTTTGCAAATTCCTTTTCTCTCTCACTCTCAATCATTTAACTTTAAAAATGGTATGTTTTAAAAATACATTTGTTATGTTTTTCACTTTATTTTTACTAATAAAATAAATAAAATATTAGTTAGTGTCCTTAATGCTTTTTAATCGGCATTTCCTAAATGCGTCTATGTCTTTGAAAATACACTGTAAAAAATCAATGCCATAAAATGTGATAAAACGCTGTTAGCAATATAAAGAAAAAGATTAATAATTAATTTTCGATAATTTTAAATATCAAATAAAAAAAGTCCATATAGAAAAAGCAGAATAGGTATGTACGCAAATTTTTTAAAACTTTATTTTTACTCCTAATTTTTGTTTCGAGCAACGACCTTGAAAATTTTGCATGCTGCATGCTTTGGCAGGGCAAAGAATCAGGTGTTGGACTTGCGTACAATATTGAAATAGTGTCCGGTTATCGGCGTAGTGTTTACATTCGGTTCTGATTCGACTTTTATTTTAATTATTTTGGATAATGTTCCCTGTGTACGATGCAGTGTGTGTTTTCTTTGAAAAAAAACGTTTTTCGAGGTGCTAAAAAGCCGTCCTCTATATTGAACGTAAATAAACCGGCTAATCTTAGAGATAAAGTGTACATTCGACATTTTAAAGAATCCTGGTACAAAAATTTTAAGAATAGACGAATTTGCCTCACATACAAACAGTAAAATTAAAATTAAATTGCAATTGCATCATCGCGAACCTTCGACCTACCTGCTTTCGTTGATTTTACTGAATTTAGGTAAGTTCTTTATATGTATCTATAAAAAATGGAGAGAGGGAAATCCTGCGTCACCTATTGCGAAAGTCCCTACTACTACCACACTGCACAAAAGAAAATTGAAGATATTATGGACAGATATAATTTTTCCTGACAGTAATAGAATATCCAGGTGACGGCAAAACAAAAAATAAATTTGTAGAAAATAACAAAGAAAATAAATATATTTTTTTCAGTGTATCTAGGTAGTACCCAATGGTGCGACGTACGATGGTTCCGTCGTTCTCCTGCAGGCCGGTACCACTCGAAAGGTGAAAGTTTTCCGGTGGATGGCAAAAATGTGACGCAAGCTTGCGGCATCTAAGCCAATCGAACGGTGGTAGTAGTACTACGCTCTTTTAGTACCGCCAGACGACTCTAACACGGTACTATAGTAAATAACTCTCCTATTAGTTTATATGAATAATGCGTGTAAATTATTTTTCTTCTTGAAGTGGCATTATAATTCCTGGAGGATTTTAGCCTGATTTTTTTAGACTACCCTAGATGGATAGGTAATAGATCACACAATTTTAAGTCACCGGGTGTTGTCCTCCAATTGTAGTAGGAGGCGGTTTTTTTCATGTTTTTTGACCAACTTTGGCTTATAATTCAAACAAGTTTTCGTGGCTAGTCGGGTAAAAAGAAGTTTTTGATTCTCTCATAATTTTCCGAGGGTAGTTTGAAACCTTAACTTTACAAGGGTCCAAGATCTAATGGACACCTAATAAGTGTTGACAGTTAACTGTTTCCTCCATATGGGACTCATCAGAACACTGCTTGGTTAGTGTGAGAGTGAGTGAGAAAAGCCTCGAAAGAAGCGCCATCTACCGAGATACGAGAGAAACTAGAACAAAAGCAGGCGAGAATAAACTGCTACATATATCGATCTATCAAAAGATCGATTGCAAAGAAAAGAAACCATCCGTGACCTACGACAGCTCTTCTGTCTTTCAGGCCAGAACAACGCTGATTAGCGTTTTTACCCACCACCAGACGCGAGCGTCAATCAGCGGAAACTTTTAGGCAAATTAATACTTATAACTTTTTCTAAATTACTTTTATTGAGAAACTGCAAATACATTTTTTTGTTTGCACTGGAACACCAAGTAAGATGGTAAAGAAAAGAGCTTTATATCTCAGAAACTAACAAAGATATTTTGACATATTTGAAAAACTACCAAAAAAATAGTAACTTTTTTACCTAAAAAAAATTGAGGAAGAAAGCTTTAGACTGCCTCAAATCGATTGGTTATGGATTACTCAATATTAAGTCGCCTGGTGTTTGCCTCAAATTTGTGTAAGAGTGCCTGTGTGACGTCATATATCCAAGATTGCGATTTTTTCTATGTTTATTTTACAAACTTTTGCTTTAAACTTGTGTCATATCAACTTTACAGAAAAATTGTATCATAGCAAAAACATTTCATAAAAAAAGCCAATTACTCGAAAATGGTATTCCGTAAAAAGAATTGAGATGAAAGTAAAGTGAAGTTCTTCAATAAAACTTTCAAAATAAATCGGGGGGCAATGTTACTTTTACATAAATTTACATGTATAGGGGAGGGGAGTGACGCATAATTTTGGTGTTTTTTTTAATTCCAGCTTTGTAGCATGTCTGGAAGTACAGTAGAATTTTGATGATCTATACATGAGTGAGTGAGTGAGGGCGAGTGTAGCAATTTCGACGTTTTTTGAAATTCTGTAAGTACTTACTACCTTATGCCAGTGCATGAAACTTGGAGGGATTGTTAACTACATATATAAAGATCTACGAATGTGCAAAGTTCCGAAGTAGAGTTTTAGATAGGTCAAATGTTTTAAGAAAATATGGTATAGCAGTTTATGCGAACTTGGCAGGGCACTTGGGATTTTTCTTTCAATAAAACAGTGTTTTCGTTAGCTTTATATCTCAAGAACTACAAAAGATATTGTTATTTTTTTTAAATAAAAAGATTTAAGAAATTCAAGATTGAGCAAAAAAGTTTAAGACTACCCTCGATCGATTGATGATGAGTCACTTAATGTTACGTCGGCATTTGTTTACCTTAACTTTGAGTGGAAGGGCCTATATGACATCATAAATCAAAAAAAGGCGGCATTTTCCATTTTTGTTACAAACTTTGGTTTACAACTTTTGTTAAAGTAGTTTTACAGAAAAACTTTTAATTAGGTGTACTGTTGTACTATTTCCCGTGTGTGTTGTTTCATAATGAGGCATCAATAATTGATCCTAATTGGTCACAAACGGGTGAAAGGGTAAGAGAAGTAAGAGAAGAGGGTGCAAACCTCTTCCTAAGAAAATAAGAAAACATGAATCTTCCAGAGAATATATGAATTCTTGCACTGGATTTGCATTATTAGGTAAAACGAATATTACAAACTCAGTTAAGTGCTGCTTAAAAAATCCATTACCCCCACTATTAAGCCATTTGCGCCCCCCAGCTTTAAAACTTACGGCCCGTCACTGGTTCAGACGTAAATATGTTATAAACAAGATATCCCTAAGGTACTTTTTGCTATCTAGGCCAGTAGATATCTTAATGCAGAAGATTTCTTAGAATATAAAGAAAATAAATAAATGAATAAAGGCTCGTCCTGCTTAGTTAGTTAGTTTGTTGTTAAATTTGCACTGAAATGTAGGTAAATAAGTGTGACAACCTAACCGTGCCCCTGTCTATCTGTGCAGGTGAAAATCATACATCATCTTGCAAATACAGAAAGATGTACGACCGGACACTTTGCAAGAGACGTTCGTTTATAAAATTAATAAGTTTTTAAGAGGAAGATCTTCACACAGATTCTCCTCCTCAAAAATACGAAAAAAAATCTTTATTAAAAAATATATTTAATTATTTGTTTATTCTATTTTCGCCTCGACGCACGGTGGTCAGCTTGTCGGTTCTGAACGATCGAAATAATTTTATGGTTTTAATTTTGACAAATTGATGCCGAAAGTTAGGAAATGTCAACTAGCGTTTAAAAAATGTAATTTTAATATATTCTGCATTCTGGAGATGGTACAGTCGATTCCAAAAAAAATGTTACATTTCGATTTTTTCCTGTTAAGCAAAAAACTTGAAAAATTGATACTTTGAGAGTCTGTAACTGGCTTCTAGCTTTTTTTATTTAACATAGCTTTTTTACAAAAATTTAACTAAATTTATTAATCTTGCTCTACTATATATCAATTTTTATCGTGCACTGATATTCTTTATCGTAGTCTTTATATTCACTATTTTCACATACATAGTTTAAAACGGATTGATTTTTATCCTGTGAAACCGGTGTTTTGTGCCAGATTTTAAATAAATTACGTCGGCCAATCCCATGCGCCAACGCTGAAACAATAAATCATAACTAATACAGCGGCAACAAGCGGCAGCTGATTGTAGCACCTATGCAACCCTTGATAGATGATTGAAATAATGAAGTCACAAACACAATTGATACGTAACGATCCAGACTTTTTCAGTCCAATATATATAATACATATTTGAAAAATTATAATAAATCAATACACAACTTTTACCTAATTTATTATTATATTATATATAATACATATTTGAAAAATTATAATAAATCAATACACAACTTTTATCTAATTTATTTAATAAGCAAATTGAAACTTTGCAAATGGTTCAATGGTAAAAATTAAAGATACTAACCCATGTTTTAAATATACGTGAAGAAATCACCATATAATTTCTCGTTTACCAACTTGGAGCACTTTTGAAAATCGCCTTTCCGCGCGGAATAAGTGCGGATCATTATGCAGGTTATCAAACGGCCTATGACTTGTCGTCGTAACAAGTGATAACGAGTTACTTGATCGATTTTCTGCATTGGGGTCTACTAATAAGGTAATTGGGCACTTTTTTAAGACTCAGTGGTTATGATAGAAAATAGTTCGATATTGAGGGTTCGATCGTCTAAATTAGACAAGCTGACCTCCGTGTGACGCATACCTTGAGTAAAGTTCAGCTCCGACACTGGCTCTGAACGCCTGCCAACACTCGCGGCTACAGACTAAAATGCACTCTGGCTCCTTGGATTTCGAGGTTATGTTTTGTTTTTGTTCAAATAGCCTGGGAGTGTTTATAGTTTGAAGTCCCTTCCAGTTTTAAAAATTAGTTCGTGTTTTATAATCATCATCATTTATACATCATAATGTACTTTTCAAGTAGTATTTCAAGTATTTATTGAATAAAATCAGTTTACAACTTTTAACAAAACTAGTTACTGATTAAGTTTAAAATACATTTGTATTTTCATAGCACAAAGAAATAAATCTTGTGTGTGCTAATTTGTTTTTTTTTATATTTGTAAGGCTTTAAAGTTATAAAGACCTATTTAATCTTCAAATTTAACAATTTTAAGTTCTAGATTAAAATAAATAAATAAACTATTTGTTTTCTTGTAACACTTAAAAATTACAAGTATCTTTGAGATCTTAACTGGATCTAACTCTAGTTACAAATAAAATTTTTAAAAAAATAAATGAAAATGAAGTAATTAAAATTAATAATTATAAGGAATTTAGACTCAATTTTTATAGAACAGAACTTCCTCAAAGACGTTTATTTTCCACCAAAAATCAGCCCAAAAAGTCAAGAAAAAAATTGTTTGCAAAACCTATGCCAGAAGAGACAATTTTAATAGCAAATCAATTGTTACATTCTTGATTCCTAAAAATAATAAAAACCTAATAGAGTAAACACCTAGAAGAATAATTTACTTTTGCATCTGCCCACTTGTTATTTTTGTGTTTCCCAAAATCTTTTTTTGAGTTCAGCTAATAGCTTAAACATTTCACATTTTCTTTTATATCGAATCTTCATTATAAATGTGATTTAATTATATAGTACCAAATTTTCCATAAATCCTAAACCTCAAAAAGATTTAGCCTGGATTCCTATAGTTCGGAGCCTAAGCCACTTTTGTCTGCATTTTTGGTACGAATATAGTACAACACTGTAGTGTTATTTTATTGGCTGAACTGAATACCGGGTGTCCCATTTAAAAAATGTGGTTTTTTTAACATAACTCACCTACTCGTCATTTGATTTTCTTTTAGTTCATCACCATCGTAATCAGAGGAAAAAAATACCACAACTTTGTCTATTTAACCGACCCTGTAGCTCTAATATTAACGAAGTAAGTAATAGTGGTGACTTAACTCTTAACACCCTGTACATTATAATTCAAAAATTCCAGAAACTTAATTTTTACTTAATTTATCAAATTTTATTAAGTTAGGTTTGATTAGGTGTTTTTAATATTCTCTCACGTAAATCTCAGAACAGGTACATTTTAGGTGTCAGTTTTGGATATATCATGTGAACAGTTTGACGTTTTGACTTAATTTATATCTATTTTCGTTTAGAATACGAAATTACCTAGAAATCGATACCCCACACGACCACTTTAGATGAAATAAGATTTTAACAATGTCTGTCCTCGTTCCTTTTGCTCCCTCCCCTGAAAAAAGCCGTTTTCGAAACTTTACGCTATAAGGTGAAACAAACAAAAAACTGTACGCGAAATGAGTTTCATATTTATTTTATAAATTTTTTCTTGCCCACCTCAAGTACGCCCCTGTATCTGGGCCCTGCACTGGGTTCCATCGGAGCACGTCTTCTAAAATGGCATCTTTAGGTGTCTACTACCTCTGTGCCAAATTTTATTATGGTACGGAAAAATGCAGACAAACCCCAAAATTTCCCTCTTAGGCCCCGAACTACTACGAATTTTAAAAATATACGTTCAAATTAACCCGCGAAATCGAAGGAGCCAGAGTGCATTTTAGTCTGTAGCCGCGAGTCCTGCCAACACGATTAAGTACGAATCGATGAATCGGTAGCCGCTCGGCTGTATCGTGCCGCTACCCATCTCGCGCCCTTCGTTACGATGGAAACGGGATGAGAGCGGAGGGGGTCATACCGCTGTTTTAATGCAAAGAAAAACACAATTATTTTGCGGCCAGTCCACAGAATATCGCGGTTCGGTCCGCTTGTCAATATGTTATGGGCTGGTCTGATTAATATAACATGATAATACGGTAGTTTTGTACCTTATTCATATTGTTTTGCTTTTTTAGTCCTGTTTTAATTTACTGCGAATTTTTATTATCGATCTTGATGAATTGCGTCAGGAATATTATTAAAAACTAATTTTTCCAGTTTTTCTTTGGAAGATAAAACCAAAATTAAAGAACTGATTTAGTCAAAGAAGGACACACAAAAGAAGTTTCGCGCGTCATTTTTTTAGAGTTGTACCTGTTGTACTGTTTCCCGGGTATGTTGTTTTATAATGAGTTATTTCTGGAGTACACATCTGTGTTCTAAACACCAAAAAATTAACTTGCTTCTTTCTAAGCGGACTATCCTATGGACAGTAAAGCTTTTAACGAACTAAAATTGTATATTATGTTTGTGCAAAATATCCTAATATTCATCGGTAAAATTGCATTTCATAGAGCATCAAATGTTGTAAAAACACATATTCTTAATAGGCATTTAACAACAATATTTTTTGCCATTATACTTGAAATCTTCTTACTCAGTTCATACTTCATTAAACTAATAAATACTAGAGTCCCTGTATGTTGACATATTTGGATATATTATAATATAATATATCCAAATATGTCAACATACAGGGACTCTAACAAATACCTACTTGGACATGTTTTATATTTATAGAAGCAACAATTTTAATCGTTATTAGGTATATTCTAGTGATAAGGTTTTCCAAAATAATCCACTGTTCACCGGTCTACTTTTTAGGTGATAAGTAAAACACCAAATTGTTGTAAATAGCTAGACTTTGCCAACACGTCCAACTTTTTCCACTGCGAAAATTCTTGAAAGTTATTCCTAACGCAGTGCGCAGGCGCAGACATTTTTATAATGTCGGCCTGACCAAACCAAGCATACGATTTACTTTCAAACATATTTTATTAAGCCAACAAAATATACCGATTACTAATTATTTACTGTTTTATCTCGTTTTTTTTACATGTTTGAGATGGAGGCACGGCTGAGAAATCATCTAATTTGTAGGTTTGATATAAAAAATTTGTTAAGTACCTATAGGTACTTAATAAATTTTTTACAGCCACTAATTTGATATTAAGCACCCGCCAACAGGGTGCACTCAAAAATTTTACACTTTTAAGACTTTTCGCAGAAGAAAAAGTTGGCCGTCTCAAAAACAGCCTGTTACTCATAACTTAAATTAACGGATCCATGATGGATCTGATACCTTCCTAGCCCATTAGCACAATTTCAAGTGAACTCCTGGCTATATCAGCCATGCAAATAATTTTTGTAAATATCTCAGAAACTTTTTTAGTAATAAATGTTTTTAAGCATATTTTCAATTTGTTACTCAACTGTTAAAAAACGGGAATTAGCATTAATGGATTTTGACAAAAATCTAATCAGCTGTTTAGAGTATTGAACACTATTTTACCTGAAAATGTCATGAAAATCGATTCAGCGGTTTAGGAGGTATTGTGTTACGGACAAACACACACACACTCAATGAAGGATTTCACGAGATACGTCAAAATACACTCAAATAACACATTTTCTGCGTTATCTTAATGTTTTTTTCGTCGTAAACAATACCTTGTCTAACCGTGGCCTGTTTACTGTTGACTAGAAGAAGCATATATTTACCTACAATAGGGGAATGGAGGGCAAAATGGGATACTTCATTTTATAGTCTTATTTCTCCTATTAAATGATCACCATTGCATTCGTTATTTGGAATTAAATTGGCTAGATATGTTATCTTTATGTTTTAGTTTCAATTTAAAATACTTAATTAAAAAATAAAAAGTTCTAATAACAAATACATTTATATTAATTAAATTTAGTTTTTACAAAATTTATCAAGAATTACAGCGACCTAATCATCGCTGTCGACTCCCCTACATAAATTTTGCGCCCATTTCTTGTCATAGTAACAAAAAATCAAAAAAAAATTGAGGCAAAATGGGGTTCGGTCAAGTCATACACAGTAAAGGGCTAATTTTACCGGCAACGCATTTAATTATGAATAATACATAAACCCACTAATTATTAAATTTAAACAAAATTTTTAAAAGTCTGTAAAAAATGTACTTACCGTCACAGCAAGCTATTTTCACAATAAACAGCGCACAACATCACATGTTGAGTAAAAACCAACTTAAACTCAGCACCAATCATAATGCAGAGAGTTGAACCAGTCATGGGGATAAAATATCTGATATTAAGAGCTTTTATTCTTGCACAATTTAGCTAAAATTGCGGTATCTCGTTTTACCCCCGTATCCCATTTTGCCCCCTTTTCCCCTACCTAAATTCTTTTCTTCAACCATGATCATCATTTTTAATTGATTTAAATTGATCGGGGTCAAAACAACCAAAATCTACCACATAAAAAAAATTTCTTTTTTTTTCGCTTTTTGTTACTTTTTAATATATTCACGGTGAAATTTTCCCAAAATAGATTCACCTGCTCTGTCACACATTCTTTTTCGACATTTTTTTTACAAAAATAAATACTTATACATTCAAACAGTGGCAGCTGGCGACGTTATAAATTAAGGGGGCAGAAATTTTAATTTCATGAAAAATGAGATAAAAAAACTTACCGAAACAATTTTTGTTTAGTATTGTTCAAACAAGCAGCTACTTGGTGTAGTTTTTAGTTTATTTGTTTATAGATAAAGTCCATTTGCCTTTCTTTTATATGGCCCCGTAGAGCAACCTCAAAAATCCCACAGAATTTTAAACAGTCTATTAACCTACTAGGTATATGTCTAAGTTTGTCACATTTTCAATATGTTCGGTAATGTTTTGCCAATAGGCACTATTCAATTGGCACCTAATATCAGTCTTGCCTAACATAAAAAATTCTATGTAATTATTTAAATGAATACCACTTACTTTGTGTCTTTAACTTTTCACTAAAGTGCTTGATATCACACATTCCCCTTGCACGCAGGATCACTTCGTGGATTGTTTATAACAAGAGAAATAAAGCAAAAAAAAGCATTTCTTTTTTCACAACCGCGCAACCAGTTTTCAGCATCGTATAATATTTTATTAAATTTTTCTATTATAAGTTTTTATGGAACATTCCTCGGCATTACTTACAATAAAATTTTGATTAATTTTTAGGTCCGGTTTATGTGGCCCTAAAGATATTATTTATAATCGAAGTTCATATGTCAATGTATTTAAATTTGCACAATTAATTATGTAATCGGCGGTATTTATTTCCATTTTATAAACAAACGATAACAAAAACAATAACACGCGACCGGCAATGCTTTTTACTACTGACATAGCCCAAATCAAAACAAACTCATACGTCTTCACTGAGGATAGAACCGGCATCGTGTAGAAGGGCAACGAACGTTTCCGCACGATGATGACCCAATTAATTGCTTGATGTTAACCACAGATAATAAAAAGAAGTAGACAATCATATCGTAAGGGAAGATTTAACTTTTTTTTATATAAATCAATTAAAAATACTGTTTGCTGTTGAGTTTTGGGAGGGTACTGCCCCGTTGCCCTCCCTGTAGCAGCCGCCACTGCATTCAAAGTTGATTAGTATTCAGTGTTCACAGAGAAAACAAAAGCTTAAAATTTATGTTTTTATGTCAAATCGCTGTATGTGTGTTCTTGTGTTATTTTCTTCTTAACAAGAAGTATCTTCCGCCAATTTTACACCTGGCTTCGATATCTTCACTTTAAAATCATAGGTCAGTATCAGCAAGAAACGTAGATTTTTTTCAATAATTTTCTACCATATTGACCAGCTGTTTTTGGAATTAAATAAAAAATTGTTCTAACCTAGCAACAATAACTTTTTCTAAAAAACTTTCACATAGTACTGCATGCAGTTCAGGATTTCTGCTAGTGCCTTGCATTTCTTCAATAGGAAATTTCATCAAAAATTAAATTTTTTGGGTTTTGAAAATGTAGAGATTTTTGAAGATTTTTTTGGAATTTTTGAAAATTATTTAATATGTTAATCTTCTGAAAATTGATAAATTTTTCAAACATTTTCCAAATAGTTCAAAAATTTAAATTCTAAAATTTTCGAATTCTTTTTTTTAAATAAAAGTTCATTTTATACTATTTTCTAAAAATTTTCCGAATTTTGAAAAATTTTGAAAGTTTAGGTAAGGATAATAATGTAATAATAAAAAACTCTTTTTTGAAATTTAAAAAAGTATCGATTTCTAAATAATTTAATTGATCGCAAAGAAAAAAATCAGAACCATGAATGGGTTAAGCACACCATTCGATACAGGGTGTCCCAAAGCAAGTTTTGGTGTAATGGATATACTGAACATATGAGATTGCATGCTGACTTGCTGACAATATACCTTTAAGGCCACTTGACATGAAGCAATACAATTGCATGCAAGATTAGGGTCCCTGAATGAGACATATTTGTTTGTTTATACAATAGATATCAGGCACCCTATTCATGCATGCAACTGCAAGTCTATTGCTCCATGTCAAGCGGCCTTTAGGGTAATAGCTATAGTGTTACCTTTGTGGACCTACAAAAAGCATATGATACCGTTCCACTAGAAAAATTATGGACAGTGCTGGAGCAGACTAATATCAATCATCATCATCAATAGGTACATAAAAGCGATAAAAGAACTATACAAGGGGTCAAAATCTAAACTTAAAATTGGAAATCGATTTTCAAGGGTAACGAAAGGCTTAAGACAGGGATGTTGTATCTCTCCAACTCTTTTTAAAATATATATCGCAGTAGCTCTAAAAAACTGAAAACGCAAAGTACACGGCATGCGAATACAACTTAACGACCGATTTACCATATACACACTACAGTTTGCTGACGACCAAGTAATTGTAGCTAATGATAAAGAAGACATGGAGTATATGATGAGAAAGTTAACGGAAGAATACCAAAAGTGGGGGTTAACAGTGAACGTGGACAAGACACAGTACTTATGTATTGGAAACGAACATGAACAAACAATATCTCCATGCAATGAGTATGTATACTTGGGTGTCACATTTGACAAGACAGGAACAGACTGTAAAGAACTGGAAAAAAGAATAGTAAAAGCAAAAAAGGTTATTGATTGTCTTAACAGTATTTTATGGAGCAGAGGGATAAAGAAGAATGTAAAATTTAACATATATGAAACAATGGTGAAAATCACGATGTTGTATGGAATAGAGACTTGTCGCGTAACAGAAAAATGCAAAGCAAAAATGGAAAGTGTCGAAATGGATGCATAAAAGAAAGAATGGGAATCGAGGGAAACATAACGGATGACATCACTAAAAGGCAACTGATATGGTACGGCCATGTACAACGGATGAGCGATGAAAGATTACCAAAGCAGGTCCTAGAATGGCAACCAATAGGACGCAGAAAAAGAGGGCGTCCTAAACTGGAATGGCAACAGTCAATCCAAAGATCAATGAGTCAAAAAAACCTGACGGAAGATGCCTGTCAGGATCGAAGGAGGTGGAGAATAGGCGTCGGACAACGTAGAAAAACATTCTAAACCGACATAGTAGTAGTGGCTATAGTGTTCATGAAGAATCTATAGCCTTAAAAACAGTTATTTTGTAAATATTTCAGAAACTAAAGCTCCTACGACGGTTTTGGTTAGAACACGAATTATTGAGCAAAATATAGTCTACTATATTCCGCAAACAGTGTATTGATAAGATGCTCCGTTAAAAAGTTAGCATTTTTTAAAGTTTTTAAATGTTAAAAAACTGTCATTAGCATTAATGGATTTTGGCCAAAATCTAATCAGCTCATAAGAATGTCGAACACTATTTTACCTAAAATTTTTTTGAAAATTGGTTCAGCGGTTTAGGAGGTATCGTGTTACGGACAGAAATAATATAAACACACACAGACACACAGACAGACCTCACGACGATATTCCTAGGATAAGTCAAAATACATCCAAATTATACATCTCAAAAAAAAAATTTCCTCGAAAATAATACCTTCTCTAGCCATTGCTACGCGGGCTAGGAAGGTAAAAAATGATGTATTATGTTGTCTGTCAATTTCATATCGCAATAAAGTTTTTTTTTCGATAATTAATACGTATTTGTTTTTATGTATTTATTAAAATGAAGGTACTCAACATTTTCACGACTTTACACGATTTCACACCATTTTGGGCAGCCTAATTACACGATTCTTTTCGCACTTCATCTGGCTACACTGGACCATACCCAAACAAGGCAATTAATATGTTTATCCCTACCAAAAACAATGCAATAAAATGCATTCGACGCAGCTTATGTAAGACGGCGCATTTCTCGAGAGGAACGAAGAGGGGATTTTTTTTAATCCATATGTGAGTGGGCCTTGCAGCCCTTCCACTGCGACCACCAGTGGGTCTATTGTAGGATGAAGAGGAGAAGTTGTTTGTTGTATTATTATCTAAGCACCTGGTAAATTATTTTTTCTCTTTCTAAGCAGATCTTCGTGGTCACCCTGTATATATTTATACGCATACACAAACAAACTCACATACAAACTGAATGACCGACTTTTTTCGGCCTTCTCTTCGGGCTTATGCTAGTTTTACAGCGGCTGCTTCATTCTGCTAATTATTGATTAACTGTACATGTCTTCGATATATCTACAGGGTATCCCAAAAGCCTTCTTCTTTTTCTGTCATCTGAGGATACGGCAGTGCCTCGCCAAGTTCGCGCAACTGCTGCACCATCTTTTCTTGAAACATTTCAGCACATATTTGACCTATCTAAAACTCTACTTCGCAATGAGCTACGAAACTCAAACTTTGCACAGTCGTAGATCTTTATAGAGTTAACAACCCCTCTAGGTTTCATGGACTTCCAGAGAGTAGTAAAATACCCAGCAAACATCGACCTGCTAGTACTTTACTAATATTGTACTTTAACTGCTGGCATCGGCAACGATGTGCATTATTTTTATTATTTTTGTATTGTCTAATTTGCATATTATTTAAAAGTGCAAAAAATGCATCATTTTAGTACTTTATTTTTAATACAACGAAAAGTTATACTTTATTTTTGAAGAATGCCAAGTGCAGCCAGCGTTAACGGCAAAAAACATTTTAAAAGTATATTTAAACAATTGCTTTTCAAGCACTTTATTTTAGTACCACACAATTAAATATTTTACTGTGAAAATAAAATATTCACAAAAAAACATTTTAATAACATTTTGAAGAAGGTACTCTTATGGTACATTTAATTTATTATTAAAAGTTTAAAAATTTTACTGCAAAATTAATATAACAGTGAACAAACATTTTAAAAGTATTTTTAAATAGTTGCTTTTAAAGCACTTTATTTTAGTACAAAAATATTAAATATTTTACTGTGAAAATAAAATATTTACAAAAAACTGACAAGTTGATATTTGCCGTCCCTGCCACTAGATGGCAAACACTGGTCAACATTTTACAGGTACACTAAGAAATGTCAAGCTTAAGAATGTGAATGATTTTATTTATTTTTAAATTGATGTGGAATATTCCATAATCCTTGGAAACATCCTCATCTGATATGACAAGGAAAATATTAAAGATCCTTTTATAATGATCAAATATTTTCCTTCCGTAAATATGAGAGGTGAGTGACGTAATGTCCTTACAATATTTACAATAAAAGTAGTTTCTTTGTACTACTAAAAAAATAAAATACAATGCTTTAAAAGTACAGGTTTTTAAAAAATGTATTTTGTATTTACTAAAAATACGATGTATTGCTTTAAAGGTACATGATTTCGTGTCCAAAGAAGTTTAAAAAAATGCATTACTTTAAAAGTACAGTGTTTTTTGTACTAAAATATATACTTGCTGGCCTGATTCAGGTCGTTGTACCAAATCAATACGAATTAAGTACTTCCTACTTACCAGTACTTAAAAAGTACTTTTTTTGTAATCCATGTTTGCTGGGTAGTTACCAGATTTCAAAAAACGTCGCAATTGCCACTCGCTCACTCATATATAGATCATCAAAATTCTACTGTACTTCCAGACATGCTACAAAGCTGAAATTTGGCAGACTGATAGAAATTATGACCATACCCTTGGAAAAAACCTCAAAATTCTAATTTACTCTCGTCCCCTATATATGAAAAGTTATGTAATTGCCCACTTCCAGAAACGCTAGAGAGCTGAGCTTTCGCAAACTGATAGGAACTATGATAAAACCATGGGCATTGCAAAAGTTTTGAACAATATTCCGCATATTTTACTACTTTAAAACTTAAATATTATCCAAATCCTTTAAAAAAGGAGTGAAATCATAACAAAAATATTCATGGAAAAGTAAAGCCAAGTTCTTCAATACATATTTCATAATGAAAGGTTTTTACTACATAGTTTGGAAATGTTTTTTTCTAAACTTGGCTATTACGGCTGCAAGGCAGATCTGATCAAAGGTACATACCACTTTTTATTTCGTGTGCCGGTGTAAGCCTTCATAGATTTTCAAAATTTTAAGTTTTTTAAAACACAAATAAATTTTATTTTTATTTCAAACTTCAAAATTATATGAAAGTATTAATATAAAATACTCTCGTCTTTTTTGTGGCGAAATGGTCTAATAACTTAACCCGTTACTTTCTTACATGGAATATTCGAATTTTAGATGCTTAAATTTATTTCATTGTGCTCTGTTTAATTATGTGCGCTATTTTCCGTGTGCGCTGTTTCGGTGTGCGCTTTTATCCATGTGCGCTTTTTGACGTGTGCGCTCTTTTTCTATGAGGATCTTTCTGTGTGCTTTTGTCACATGACATTTTTTCCTGTGCCGTAATTTACATTCACCGCTTGACCATTACCCCCCCCCCCCCCCCAGAATTTGACTCCAGAACCACCCTTGTCACATATTTGGATATTATATTCAAATATGTTGACATACAGGGACTCTTGTTATACCTACCTACTGATAGAGTTTATGCAGATTTTTTTTTCTTAAATTGTAACATTTTTTTCTTTTATTAAAAAAAACATTTTTCGTAAACTTTTACTGATTTAAGTGATATATGTAATTAGTTTGTTACTCGTGGGTAGTTACGAGTGGTTTCGTGAACCTAGCGTATTAGTCACACGCTGCGAATTTCGCCCAAAAACTTTCTCCTGCGGCACTTTTAGCCAGGTACCCATATGGTACCATGATACTGTTCTTTTTTCGTGCTTCCTGTTTCGCGCGCAACCATAAAATAGATATGTTTTGGGCGGGTTGCGGAAATTTCCTCGAAAACAAGTCTTCGAAAACGTTTTTATAAACTACTACTACTACTACTACTACTACGTTGTCCCACGCCTATTCTCCACCTCCTTTGATCCTGACAATCATCTTCTGTCAGGTTTTTTGACTCATTAATCTTTGGATTGATTGTTGCCATTCCAGTTTAGGACGCCCGCTTTTTATGTGCCCTATTGGTTGCCATTCTAGGAGCTGTTTTGGTAATCTTTCGTCGTTTATCCGTTGTACACAGCCGTACCATATCAGTTGTCTTTTAATGATGTAATCCGTTATGCTTCCCTCGATTCCCATTCCTTTTTTTATGATCTCATTTCTTATATGATCTGTTCTAGATATTCTCATTGATCTTCTTATTGCATCCATTTCGACACTTTTCATTTTTGCTTTATATTTTTCTGTTACGCGACAAGTCTCTATTCCGTACAACAGCGTGCTTTTTACCATTGTTTCATATATGTTAAATTTTACATTCTTGTTTATCTCTCTGCTCCATAAAATACTTTTAAGGCCTGTCTTATTAAATGTGACACCCAAGTATACATACTCATTGCATGGAGATATTGTTTGTTCATTGTCTAGTTCTAACTCACTTGATTCGTTTCCAATACATAAGTACTGTGTCTTGTTTACGTTCACTGTTAACCCCCACTTTTGGTATTCTTCCGTTAACTTTCTCACCATATACTCCATGTCTTCTTTATCACTAGCTAAAATTACTTGGTCGTCAGCAAACTGTAGTGTGTATATGGTAAATCGGTCGTTAAGTTGTATTCCCATGCTGTGTACTTAACGTTTCCAGTTTTTTAGAGCTACTGCGAAATATATTTTAAAAAGAGTTGGAGAGATACAACATCCCTGTCTTAAGCCTTTCGTTACCTAGAACTCTTTTGAAAGTCGATTTACAATTTTAGTTTTAGATTTTGACCCTTTGTAAAGTTCTTTTATCGCTTTTATATATGTATAATTGATATTAGTTTGTTCTAACACTGTCCATAATTTTTCTACTGAAACGGTATCATATGCTTTTTGTATGTCCACAAAGGTAACATGAGTCTCTACACTTTACTCTTCTTCTTCTTGGTCTCGATAAAGGGTGGTTTTAAAAATTTTCTAAAACAACACGATTTTTATGCCACTCTACTACTAAGTGCTTTATTACAAGGACTAATTTTTACATCCTTTTATTACTCAATAATGCAACACCTATAAGTGAAACTTAAAAATTTCAATATATGGTTTATTATTGTTTATTTATATTAGTCTTCTTTTGGTATGCTTGTGTAATATTTTTGGTCGTGTGACTAGAACAATAACCCGGACTTACACGTGACAAAAAAAATTGGTTAGTACCATTATGGGTACCTACACTCGGTGGTATTACGAGCAGTTTCTTAATATCGCTTTCATTTTATGTATCATGCTATGACTAAATTGTTGGGCAAAAAATATTTGCACATTTTGGAAGTGTTTTTCAACTGTCTTTACAGTGCTTATTATGTTAAGTATTTACTATGCCTATCTGTTAAGTCTGGTTAATTTAAAAAAATACAGTATTTTCCAACACAGAACCAAAGAAGACCGAAAATATAACATAACAAAAAAATTTTATGTAGAAAAAAAGCCAAGTACGCAAAAATCTCTCTATACGAATTACAAAATGAAAGGTTCTTACTAGTTTGGAAATGTTTTTTTTAAACTATGCTATTATAGCCAAACTTCTTTATAAAATCTCTCTAAAATATGCGAAATATTGTTGAAAACTTTAGCAATGTCGTATTATGGTTTTATCATAGTTCCTATCAGCCTTTTAAAGCTCAGCCTTTTAAAGCTCAGCTCTCTAATGTTCCTGGAAGTGGGCAATGAAACTTTTACATACCTTTACATTTTTTGATTTTTTCCAACGGTTTGGTCATAATTTCTATCAGTCTGCCAAATTTCAGCTTTGTAGCATGTCTGGAAGTACAGTAGAATTTTGATGATCTATACATGAGTGAGTGAGTGACAATTTCGACGTTTTTTGAAATTTCGTAAATAATTTACTACTTTATGGAAGTCCAGGAAACTTGGAGGGGTTGTTAACTCTATAAAGATCTACGACTCTGTAAAGTTTGAGTTTCGTAGCTAATTCCGAAGTAGCGTTTTAGATAGGTGAAATATGAGCTCAAATGTTTCAAGAAAAGATGGTACAGCAGTTTAAACGAACCTGGCTGGGCATTGCCGTGCCGCAAATGTAATAATCACAAACTAACTGTTATTTTAATTAAAAAATTGTGACAGCCAAAATAAAGTTTTGTTTAAAAAAAAAACAGTGCCAAAACTATCTCAACCCATAAAGATCCTGAATGAAAAATTTTTGATTTCTGAGTCACAATTTCAAGTGTTGGCGAAACAATATGATTATACCGGAGAAAGTGATATGCTCATTTCATTCAAATTAAGATTTTATAAAGAAAATTACAACACCCACTAGGGTATGACGCACATTTTGCGAAAAGAAAATAGGATATCCTTTTAGCTCTGTCACGCAAAAAATGTTGAAATACTTGGGTATTTTTAAAGACATATTTAAGTCCTTTAGAATTTTGGTCTTATGGGATTCCCTACCCTAAAATTCGCTAAATGACGTTTTTTCGAATCTTAACTCACGGTGTGGTTTTTTCGCATCTATATGGCCCCACTATACTGCAACTCGGTGCTTTTGTTGATAAACTGTATAGTTTTTGAAATATAAATTTTCAAAGTTTGGTCATTGTGGTCTTATGGGATTCCCTACCCTAAAATTCGCTAAATGACGTTTTTTCGAATCTTAACTCAGGGTGTGGTTTTTTCCCATCTATATGGCCCCACTATACAGCAACTCGGTGCTTTTGTTGATAAACTGTATAGTTTTTGAAATATGAATTTTCAAAGTTTGGTCATTGTGGTATGGGATTCCCTACCCTAAAATTCGCTAAAAGACGTTTTTTCGAATCTTAACTCAGGGTGTGGTTTTTTCGCATCTATATGGCCCCACTATACTGCAACTCGGTGCTTTTGTTGATAAACTGTATAGTTTTTGAAATATGAATTTTCAAAATTTGGTCATTGTGGTCTTATGGGATTCCCTACCCTAAAATTCGCTAAATGACGTTTTTTCGAATCTTAACTCAGGGTGTGGTTTTTTCGCATCTATATGGCCCCACTATACTGCAACTCGGTGCTTTTGTTGATAAACTGTATAGTTTTTGAAATATGAATTTTCAAAATTTGGCCATTTTGGTCTTATGGGATTCCCTACCCTAAAATTCGCTAAATGACGTTTTTTCGAATCTTAACTCAGAGTGTCGTTTTTTCGCATCTATATGGCCCCAACATACTGCAACTCGGTGCTTTTGTTGATAAACTGTATAGTTTTTGAAATATGAATTTTCAAAGTTTAGCCATTTTGGTCTTATGGGATTCCCTACTCTAAAATTCGTTAAATGACGTTTTTTCGAATCTTAACTCAGGGTGTGGTTTTTTCGCATCTATATGGCCCCACTATACTGCAACTCGGTGCTTTTGTTGATAAACTGTATAGTTTTTGAAATATGAATTTTCAAAGTTTGGTCATTGTGGTTTTATGGGATTTCCTACCCTAAAATTCGCTAAATGACGTTTTTTCGAATCTTAACTTAGGGTGTGGTTTTTCCGCATCTATATGGCCCCACTATACTGCAACTCGGTGCTTTTGTTGATAAACTGTATAGTTTTTGAAATATGAATTTTCAAAGTTTGGTCATTGTGGTCTTATGGGATTCCCTACCCTAAAATTCGCTAAATGACGTTTTTTCGAATCTTAACTCAGGGTGTGGTTTTTTCGCATCTATATGGCCCCACTATACTGCAACTCGGTGCTTTTGTTGATAAACTGTATAGTTTTTGAAATATGAATTTTCAAAGTTTGGTTATTGTGGTCTTATGGGATTCCCTACCCTAAAATTCGCTAAATGACGTTTTTTCGAATCTTAACTCAGGGTGTGGTTTTTTCGCATCTATATGGCCCCACTATACTGCAACTCGGTGCTTTTGTTGATAAACTGTATAGTTTTTGAAATATGAATTTTCAAAGTTTGGTCATTGTGGTATGGGATTCCCTACCCTAAAATTCGCTAAAAGACGTTTTTTCGAATCTTAACTCAGGGTGTGGTTTTTTCGCATCTATATGGCCCCACTATACTGCAACTCGGTGCTTTTGTTGATAAACTGTATAGTTTTTGAAATATGAATTTTCAAAATTTGGTCATTGTGGTCTTATGGGATTCCCTACCCTAAAATTCGCTAAAAGACGTTTTTTCGAATCTTAACTCAGGGTGTGGTTTTTTCGCATCTATATGGCCCCACTATACTGCAACTCGGTGCTTTTGTTGATAAACTGTATAGTTTTTGAAATATGAATTTTCAAAATTTGGTCATTGTGGTCTTATGGGATTCCCTACCCTAAAATTCGCTAAATGACGTTTTTTCGAATCTTAACTCAGGGTGTGGTTTTTTCGCATCTATATGGCCCCACTATACTGCAACTCGGTGCTTTTGTTGATAAACTGTATAGTTTTTGAAATATGAATTTTCAAAATTTGGCCATTTTGGTCTTATGGGATTCCCTACCCTAAAATTCGCTAAATGACGTTTTTTCGAATCTTAACTCAGAGTGTCGTTTTTTCGCATCTATATGGCCCCAACATACTGCAACTCGGTGCTTTTGTTGATAAACTGTATAGTTTTTGAAATATGAATTTTCAAAGTTTAGCCATTTTGGTCTTATGGGATTCCCTACTCTAAAATTCGTTAAATGACGTTTTTTCGAATCTTAACTCAGGGTGTGGTTTTTTCGCATCTATATGGCCCCACTATACTGCAACTCGGTGCTTTTGTTGATAAACTGTATAGTTTTTGAAATATGAATTTTCAAAGTTTGGTCATTGTGGTTTTATGGGATTTCCTACCCTAAAATTCGCTAAATGACGTTTTTTCGAATCTTAACTTAGGGTGTGGTTTTTCCGCATCTATATGGCCCCACTATACTGCAACTCGGTGCTTTTGTTGATAAACTGTATAGTTTTTGAAATATGAATTTTCAAAGTTTGGTCATTGTGGTCTTATGGGATTCCCTACCCTAAAATTCGCTAAATGACGTTTTTTCGAATCTTAACTCAGGGTGTGGTTTTTTCGCATCTATATGGCCCCACTATACTGCAACTCGGTGCTTTTGTTGATAAACTGTATAGTTTTTGAAATATGAATTTTCAAAGTTTGGTTATTGTGGTCTTATGGGATTCCCTACCCTAAAATTCGCTAAATGACGTTTTTTCGAATCTTAACTCAGGGTGTGGTTTTTTCGCATCTATATGGCCCCACTATACTGCAACTCGGTGCTTTTGTTGATAAACTGTATAGTTTTTGAAATATGAATTTTCAAAGTTTGGTCATTGTGGTATGGGATTCCCTACCCTAAAATTCGCTAAAAGACGTTTTTTCGAATCTTAACTCAGGGTGTGGTTTTTTCGCATCTATATGGCCCCACTATACTGCAACTCGGTGCTTTTGTTGATAAACTGTATAGTTTTTGAAATATGAATTTTCAAAATTTGGTCATTGTGGTCTTATGGGATTCCCTACCCTAAAATTCGCTAAATGACGTTTTTTCGAATCTTAACTCAGGGTGTGGTTTTTTCGCATCTATATGGCCCCACTATACTGCAACTCGGTGCTTTTGTTGATAAACTGTATAGTTTTTGAAATATGAATTTTCAAAATTTGGCCATTTTGGTCTTATGGGATTCCCTACCCTAAAATTCGCTAAATGACGTTTTTTCGAATCTTAACTCAGAGTGTCGTTTTTTCGCATCTATATGGCCCCAACATACTGCAACTCGGTGCTTTTGTTGATAAACTGTATAGTTTTTGAAATATGAATTTTCAAAGTTTAGCCATTTTGGTCTTATGGGATTCCCTACTCTAAAATTCGTTAAATGACGTTTTTTCGAATCTTAACTCAGGGTGTGGTTTTTTCGCATCTATATGGCCCCACTATACTGCAACTCGGTGCTTTTGTTGATAAACTGTATAGTTTTTGAAATATGAATTTTCAAAGTTTGGTCATTGTGGTTTTATGGGATTTCCTACCCTAAAATTCGCTAAATGACGTTTTTTCGAATCTTAACTTAGGGTGTGGTTTTTCCGCATCTATATGGCCCCACTATACTGCAACTCGGTGCTTTTGTTGATAAACTGTATAGTTTTTGAAATATGAATTTTCAAAGTTTGGTCATTGTGGTCTTATGGGATTCCCTACCCTAAAATTCGCTAAATGACGTTTTTTCGAATCTTAACTCAGGGTGTGGTTTTTTCGCATCTATATGGCCCCACTATACTGCAACTCGGTGCTTTTGTTGATAAACTGTATAGTTTTTGAAATATGAATTTTCAAAGTTTGGTTATTGTGGTCTTATGGGATTCCCTACCCTAAAATTCGCTAAATGACGTTTTTTCGAATCTTAACTCAGGGTGTGGTTTTTTCGCATCTATATGGCCCCACTATACTGCAACTCGGTGCTTTTGTTGATAAACTGTATAGTTTTTGAAATATGAATTTTCAAAATTTGGCCATTTTGGTCTTATGGGATTCCCTACCCTAAAATTCGCTAAATGACGTTTTTTCGAATCTTAACTCAGAGTGTCGTTTTTTCGCATCTATATGGCCCCAACATACTGCAACTCGGTGCTTTTGTTGATAAACTGTATAGTTTTTGAAATATGAATTTTCAAAGTTTAGCCATTTTGGTCTTATGGGATTCCCTACTCTAAAATTCGTTAAATGACGTTTTTTCGAATCTTAACTCAGGGTGTGGTTTTTTCGCATCTATATGGCCCCACTATACTGCAACTCGGTGCTTTTGTTGATAAACTGTATAGTTTTTGAAATATGAATTTTCAAAGTTTGGTCATTGTGGTTTTATGGGATTTCCTACCCTAAAATTCGCTAAATGACGTTTTTTCGAATCTTAACTTAGGGTGTGGTTTTTCCGCATCTATATGGCCCCACTATACTGCAACTCGGTGCTTTTGTTGATAAACTGTATAGTTTTTGAAATATGAATTTTCAAAGTTTGGTCATTGTGGTCTTATGGGATTCCCTACCCTAAAATTCGCTAAATGACGTTTTTTCGAATCTTAACTCAGGGTGTGGTTTTTTCGCATCTATATGGCCCCACTATACTGCAACTCGGTGCTTTTGTTGATAAACTGTATAGTTTTTGAAATATGAATTTTCAAAGTTTGGTTATTGTGGTCTTATGGGATTCCCTACCCTAAAATTCGCTAAATGACGTTTTTTCGAATCTTAACTCAGGGTGTGGTTTTTTCGCATCTATATGGCCCCACTATACTGCAACTCGGTGCTTTTGTTGATAAACTGTATAGTTTTTGAAATATGAATTTTCAAAATTTGGCCATTTTGGTCTTATGGGATTCCCTACCCTAAAATTCGCTAAATGACGTTTTTTCGAATCTTAACTCAGAGTGTCGTTTTTTCGCATCTATATGGCCCCAACATACTGCAACTCGGTGCTTTTGTTGATAAACTGTATAGTTTTTGAAATATGAATTTTCAAAGTTTAGCCATTTTGGTCTTATGGGATTCCCTACTCTAAAATTCGTTAAATGACGTTTTCTCGAATCTTAACTTAGGGTGTGGTTTTTTCGCATCTATATGGCCCCACTATACTGCAACTCGGTGCTTTTGTTGATAAACTGTATAGTTTTTGAAATATGAATTTTCAAAGTTTGGTCATTGTGGTTTTATGGGATTTCCTACCCTAAAATTCGCTAAATGACGTTTTTTCGAATCTTAACTTAGGGTGTGGTTTTTCCGCATCTATATGGCCCCACTATACTGCAACTCGGTGCTTTTGTTGATAAACTGTATAGTTTTTGAAATATGAATTTTCAAAGTTTGGTCATTGTGGTCTTATGGGATTCCCTACCCTAAAATTCGCTAAATGACGTTTTTTCGAATCTTAACTCAGGGTGTGGTTTTTTCGCATCTATATGGCCCCACTATACTGCAACTCGGTGCTTTTGTTGATAAACTGTATAGTTTTTGAAATATGAATTTTCAAAGTTTGGTTATTGTGGTCTTATGGGATTCCCTACCCTAAAATTCGCTAAATGACGTTTTTTCGAATCTTAACTCAGGGTGTGGTTTTTTCGCATCTATATGGCCCCACTATACTGCAACTCGGTGCTTTTGTTGATAAACTGTATAGTTTTTGAAATATGAATTTTCAAAATTTGGCCATTTTGGTCTTATGGGATTCCCTACCCTAAAATTCGCTAAATGACGTTTTTTCGAATCTTAACTCAGAGTGTCGTTTTTTCGCATCTATATGGCCCCAACATACTGCAACTCGGTGCTTTTGTTGATAAACTGTATAGTTTTTGAAATATGAATTTTCAAAATTTGGCCATTTTGGTCTTATGGGATTCCCTACCCTAAAATTCGCTAAATGACGTTTTTTCGAATCTTAACTCAGAGTGTCGTTTTTTCGCATCTATATGGCCCCAACATACTGCAACTCGGTGCTTTTGTTGATAAACTGTATAGTTTTTGAAATATGAATTTTCAAAGTTTAGCCATTTTGGTCTTATGGGATTCCCTACCCTAAAATTCGCTAAATGACGTTTTTTCGAATCTTAACTCAGGGTGTGGTTTTTTCGCATCTATATGGCCCCACTATACTGCAACTCGGTGCTTTTGTTGATAAACTGTATAGTTTTTGAAATATGAATTTTCAAAATTTGGCCATTTTGGTCTTATGGGATTCCCTACCCTAAAATTCGCTAAATGACGTTTTTTCGAATCTTAACTCAGGGTGTGGTTTTTTCGCATCTATATGGCCCCACTATACTGCAACTCGGTGCTTTTGTTGATAAACTGTATAGTTTTTGAAATATGAATTTTCAAAATTTGGCCATTTTGGTCTTATGGGATTCCCTACCCTAAAATTCGCTAAATGACGTTTTTTCGAATCTTAACTCAGAGTGTCGTTTTTTCGCATCTATATGGCCCCAACATACTGCAACTCGGTGCTTTTGTTGATAAACTGTATAGTTTTTGAAATATGAATTTTCAAAGTTTAGCCATTTTGGTCTTATGGGATTCCCTACTCTAAAATTCGTTAAATGACGTTTTTTCGAATCTTAACTCAGGGTGTGGTTTTTTCGCATCTATATGGCCCCACTATACTGCAACTCGGTGCTTTTGTTGATAAACTGTATAGTTTTTGAAATATGAATTTTCAAAGTTTGGTCATTGTGGTTTTATGGGATTTCCTACCCTAAAATTCGCTAAATGACGTTTTTTCGAATCTTAACTTAGGGTGTGGTTTTTCCGCATCTATATGGCCCCACTATACTGCAACTCGGTGCTTTTGTTGATAAACTGTATAGTTTTTGAAATATGAATTTTCAAAGTTTGGTCATTGTGGTCTTATGGGATTCCCTACCCTAAAATTCGCTAAATGACGTTTTTTCGAATCTTAACTCAGGGTGTGGTTTTTTCGCATCTATATGGCCCCACTATACTGCAACTCGGTGCTTTTGTTGATAAACTGTATAGTTTTTGAAATATGAATTTTCAAAGTTTGGTTATTGTGGTCTTATGGGATTCCCTACCCTAAAATTCGCTAAATGACGTTTTTTCGAATCTTAACTTAGGGTGTGGTTTTTCCGCATCTATATGGCCCCACTATACTGCAACTCGGTGCTTTTGTTGATAAACTGTATAGTTTTTGAAATATGAATTTTCAAAGTTTGGCCATTTTGGTCTTATGGGATTCCCTACTCTAAAATTCGCTAAATGACGTTTTTTCGAATCTTAACTCAGGGTGTGGTTTTTTCGCATCTATATGGCCCCACTATACTGCAATTCGGTGCTTTTGTTGATAAACTGTATAGTTTTTGAAATATGAATTTTCAAAGTTTGGCCATTTTGGTCTTATTGGTTTCCCTACTCTAAAGTTCGCTAAATGACGTTTTTTGGAATCTTAATTTAAGGTGTGGTTTTTTCGCATCTAAATGGCCCTACTATACTGCAACGGTGCTTTTGTTGATAAGCTGTATAGTTTTTGAAATATGAACTTTCAAAGTTTGGCCATGATCTTACCACTATAATAAAGATAATTACACACTTTCTGTGAAATGCTTACCTTTTGGTAAAATGACATAAAACTAAATAATTTCGGTTTACTTTGCATATACTATGGAAATACATGGGAAACGGGAAACTGCTAACACTTCAAGTTTCGTATCTCAGCAAGGGTACAACCCAAAGAACTCAATGATGTTTCATTTTATAGGCTATTAGTTGGTCTTTATTTTATGTTTTTACATATTTCACAAAAATAAGCAGTTTCTAAGTTAAAGGCCACTAAATAAAAAAATTGGTCAAAATACAAAATGGCGGCGAAATGTTTAGCGTCATAACTGGAAAAACATTCGTCTCACAAAAAAATATACATTAGCGTTTTTGTAGCAAATTCTATTTCTTAAATTTTTGTCTAAAACTTATTTTTCTAAAATGTAATGTTTTCCGAGATGTTTTCCCACCCTTTTAGACCTTTTAGACCATTAATAATTGATGTAGGAATATAAAAGAAATTGTGTTCGAATTCGCGAAATTTTTACTTTTAAATTGCATCTTGACTTTACTCCTGATGCTTACCGTGTTTGACAGGCGCTAAAATTTATAGTTTTTGTAAATTGAATGCTCCTTTTTATTATTTAATTAATAGATTAGGCTTGGAATATACTTTCCAAAAATACCCCATGTCGCAGTTTTGATAAATAGTTTCTGAAATATTAGCGATAAATTTTTAAATGATAAAAAAATAATATTACCACTTTTGTGTTAATTTCAGTGTCCTTATTTCAAACTATATTAGTCCCCATGTATAAACAGTGACAATGACAACTATTTTTTTTTTAAATGACGCTCAAAATGGCAACTGGTAACGACAACAAAGTTGTGTCATTGTCACTGTTGATACATGGGGACTAACATAATTTGGAATAAGGATACTAAAATTAACTCAAGAGCGATACTGTTATAATTGCTAATATCTCAGAAACTATGGCTCTAACCTACGGCATATCGGGTATTTTTGGAAAATATGTTCCAAGCCTAATCTATTAATTAAATAATATAAGGAGCATCCAATTTACAAAAACTATAAATTTGAGCGCCTGTCAAATATGGTAAGCATCAGGAATAAAGTCAAGATGCAATTTAAAAATAAAAATTTCGCGAATTCGAACAAAATTTCTTCTATATTCCTATATCAATTATTAATGGTCTGAAAAAAATATAATGAGACACCCTGTACAAGAACCCAGTCGTCGAAAACTCAATTACTACACCACCTTTTGCAAGCTGGGGGTCTTTTTTTCGCTCTAATGACTGGCCTATGAAGAAAAAGTGTCTATGATCAAAAACTAGTCTATAACTATTTATTTTGATGTGTGCAGATGAATAAGATTTATGCCTTATGTATTCTGAATGTAAAAGGTGTATAACCCAAATTTTTTCATTTAATATGTATCTAAGTCAAGCTATAGGTATGGTTAGTAATACATCACGTCCAATGAATCTAAAAGAAGATGTCTCTTTTAATTTGGAGTAGAATGTTTGATTTTTTTATCACCCAGCAGAGGCGTAACAAATCAGTTTTTAGAGCCATTTTGTATTACTTCAAGATTAAGCAGGGCCGCACCTAGGAGGATCAATCCCCTCCAAAATAATAAAATATTTAATAATGATAAGTAGTAGAGATATTGGCAATTCGAATTTATGACAGAATTGAGATGTTTGCTTATATGCTAAATTTACTTGTAACTACTAGTCGCAGTTGAGTACAAAATTGACAGGTATACAGTGAAACCTCCCATAAGCGGACACTCACGGTTCCGTCTATTTTGTCCTCTTATTGAAGGTGTCCGCTTATGAGAGGGAGCTGCAAAATTTTAATATATACATAGATATTTATTAACAATTTCGGCTGCTTGAGTTTTTCCGATATTAAATTTTTCAGCGATCTTTCGGGATGGGCGGTTCTCACTAGTAAAATGGAGTTGGGAAAAAAATTTGAAAGCGTATTCAGAAAAAGTTTTTGAAATCGCTCTATATTTGATAAAAAAAAGAGGGGAGATGGGTGGGAGCAGGGAGGACTACAAAGTAAAAACAGCAAATTAGAGGAAATTTGTAATGCGGCCATGTCAAGCGATTTGGATTTTTCTTATAAAATACAAAAGTGCATTAAAATATATTTTTAATGCACTTAATGGTAAAACCAATATAATCTTATCTACGTTTCAAGCCAAAAGATTCAGGAGAACAAAAACATGTTAACCTTTCGATGGGAAAGCGTCCTGCCCATTACAGGGCTCCAATCATGCCACTTTTTTAGGCCTGTGTCCGAAAAAATGTTGGAAATTGGTCACACCCATCAAAACAATATAAGAAAGATATCTATAACAAAACATTAATCATTAATTTATTGTTAAAATTAGTTCGTCGTTATTGTTCCCTTTAATTTAGTTGATGTTGTTATTTATACTAAAATAAATTATAAAAAAATATTCCATAATTCTTAAGGTTTTTTTGTTCCGTCCACAACCGTCCCGTCCACAACCAAAAAATATTATTTTTTCGTCACGAATTCTTATAGAAAATTTATTTCTTAATCAATTAGTGTGATTTACTAGTATTTTGTTATAAACTAAAAACTATATCTATTTTCTTAAAACAACCATTTCAGAAATTTTTGTTGTTTTTATGTTAACTAAAATGATACGGATTTTTCCTGTCCCGTCCACAACCGTCATTTATTGATATTATCTCTACTATAAAAACATGTTGCTTGCATTTATATTTTCCAAAATATTATCTAATTAATGAAGAATATATTTGCTAATTTTGGTGTTAAAATATTACATAACAAATTGGCTACAATTTTTTTTTGGATGTCCTATTTTGTGATATTATTATAGCCGAATGGGTAACCAAAGGAATTTCAATAAAATCGCCTGAAATTTAGATAATTTGAATGTCTTAAAGCCTCATGTAACAAAATGGAGCCTCAAGACCGCCATGTTGATTCCTGTTTAAAAAAATATCGCCTATAGCACCTTCGGGATCAGTATGACACCTTTTTTGTCAAAATCGGTTCAGCCGTTTAGCCTCTAGCGTGACACAAACATACATATTTACATACAACAATCAAAAAACATTAACCTCTAAAACATTAACCTCTATAAACTTAGCATTACCACTTAAGAATTGGATATTCGCAATATATGCATTAATTGTCGTAAATTTGTCGTGAATGAAAAAAATTTGTCGCGCCACCCGTTTTCCTGAAAAGGGTATGTAATGCTAAGTTAAGTCTCAACTTAGCACTACCACCCCAGAAAAAATTAAAATTTTCAAAAACTAATAAATGCATTAATTGTCGTGAATTTGTCGTAAATTTGTCGTAAAAGAAAAACAATTGTCGCGTCATCCGTTTTTCCGGAAACAAGCAGTGAGCAATTTTGAGATTTCTCAGCTAAATCTTAGTGATCTTTAAGCTTTTTCACACTACGAGGATGTAGTATATTTAACCTTGTCGCGCGATTGTAAATTTTTGGTGAAACAATCGTTATATTACGTGATGTTTTTACTTTTCAATATAACACTTTGTGGTGTTAATATAAATTAATGCATATATTGCGAATATCCAATTCTTAAGCCAACTCAAACTAAAGTTTCGTTAAGTATTCTATTTTTCTAAAAACACTTCTTACGCGTATTTTATAGAAAAATCCACGAAAAGTGAGTGGCAAATTATTTTTGTGATCCTAGTTCAAAATGTATGTACATGTTTACTTCAATTTCGAAAAAAAAATCATGTACATGTTGCATTCATCACAAAAAAAGAACTAATAAGAAGGAATGGTAAAAAAACGCATATAAATGTCAGAAATGAAGAAAAGGAATCGGAAAAAGATACTTTAGATCAATACAAATCGAATTATAACACATGAAAAAAGAATCTTCCATTTGAAATGTATAATTGAGAAACTTTCTACTAGCCCCCAGGGGCCGACACAGTCTGTCAAAGGGGTAACACACCAATGTTTTTATTTCGTGAAAGTTGTAGATATTTAATATCATAACAAAACCATTTCATGTAAAAAAATGCCTAGTGCGCAAAAATGGTATTCCGTAAAAAGAATTGAGATACGAGGGTGGATCAAATATAAAAAAGCCTTTTAAACTTACTACCGGAAAAAATCATTCAAGATGAACGTGGCCGTTATAATTTTGGAGTAGGGATATTCAGCAGCATGTAGACGGCTGGTAGTGCCGCGATGCTCATTTGGCCAGGAGCAATCGCAATGAGCGAGAAGAAGGTACACAGCAGTGTTGTGCAAAGAATAATCATTAAATTTCTTACACGCGAAAACGTGAAACCTGCTGAAATTCAATGCAGATTGCGAGCACAGTTCGGAAATAAGACGCTTTCGTGGATACCTGTAAAAACTTGGTGCAAAAAAATTAACGACGGCCGTGAGCGTGTCGACAACGTGTGTCACCCACGTGGTCTGCGTACCATCATTTCTGCAGGCAAAGTTTTAGCGACCGTTTTCTGGGACTGGAGAGGAGTTTTTTGGTCGATTTTTTGCACGAGCCAATAACAATAAACGCGGCTTACTACTGCAACTTACTCGACCAGGTAAAGCTTGATTATCGCCAAAAGAGGAGAGCACACCCCATCCAACACGTGTTGCTCGTGCATGACAACGCTAGACCTGATACGGCAGCTGACTGTGCTGGAATACCCTCCATACAGTCCAGATTTGTCACCTTGCGATTTTCATACGTTTGGCCCACTCAAAAATTCACTGGGAGGCGAGCAATTTCAGACCAATTAAGAGGTGGAGGCATTCGTGCGCAACTGGTTAGATACCCGCCCAGCTTCCTTTTATGAAAACGGGATTAGGAAACTGTCAAACTGTTGGGAAAAGTGTAATAACAGAGAAGGGGGATGTGTAGAAAAGTAGAAAAAATTTCTGTTTTGTGTCATGTTTCTAAATAACTAGTTTATAAACAAAGGCTTGTTTATATTTGAACCACCCTCGTAAAAGTATAGCCAAGTTCTTCAATATAAATTTCAAAATTAAAGGTTTTTACTAGTTTGGAAAAGTTTGGTTAAACTTTGCTACTATAATAATATGCTATCAATACATCATTTTTCTGAAATTGAGAATTGAAAAGTATCATCTTAGTGCCTTAAAAAAGGGATTAAAAGTACACTTTTAATCTCTAAAGTGCAGACAACGAATTGTAGACTTTATGGTGCATTTTTCTCATTGCCTCAATCAAAAAGTTAGACACATCCTTGCCTTAAATACCTTACTGGTATTTAATTTATTTTAATTTTAAGTTTCAAGCTACAAGAGTTAAATATCTCAAAAACTGCCAGACTTATAAATAAAGGAAAGTTTTTTCCCCGTAGCAGCGGCGTAGCGTGCCCGAAAGGGCGGGGGGGGGGGGGCGACAGCTAAAAAGGGCGCCTCTGAAAACTGATGAAAAATCTTGTGGCAAAAAAAAAAAACAAAAAGGTGTAAAAGACGCCTCTCACAAATCTTACGACCAAAAAAAAATCAAAAAAAAAGGTCATCATGTGTGAGGGGGCGGCCGATAAGTCACAAGGGCGCCTCTCACGAACGAAGGTCTTCATGTCGTTAGTTTCCTTTGGCACCCACTCAATTGGCCATTACCGGCCCGACTTAATAACGCTGAGGGCGCTTCGGCCACCTATGGGGCGCCACTACCCTCGGGGCGGGGGGGGGGGGGCGGCCAACCCCCCCGCCCCCCCCCCCCCCACGCTACGCCGCTACCCCGTAGCTACCTTTACCTCTGAGGTCTTGCCCGTGAAACTTTTTTTTTTGTTAAGACTTTATACCTCGTGAACTTCCTTCAAATTTAAGAAAGTTTTTTCGTTGACAAGAAGGAGTAAAAATTCTAGTTGTTATATTAGTTTTGGTATGATGATGATGATTCATATGTGGCCTTGCAACTCTTCTATTGCGACCACTAGCGGGTCTATTGTGGCTCACTTTTGAGTGGTTTATCACCACTGTATGAACAGTCCTCCAAAAAGGCGGGCTATCAGTTTAGGTGAGACACTGTTCAGATCTTCTGAGTTAAAGTGCAATAGTCGGACATTCGCACAGTACAGCGTGTCCCATTTTCGATGGGATTAAATGGGAAACTCGGTTATTATTAAAGATATTGATTTTCTGATTGCACCTTACCGTGCTCTTTTTTTGAGCCCTTAAAAATGGCGTAATCAGATTTTTGCTATACCCCGTAGTTTCGCTAATACAGGGAGTTTTTGAAAAAATTGTATTTTTAATAATCCCTTGTATCTCGCTTATTTTGCGAGATACTTTTATTCTGTAAAAACATTTTTATGGCAACTTTTTTAGAAGAAAATAATGACGTTGAATTGTTTAAAATATTGTTTAGTTTTAGAGATATAGTATTTATCATAAAAAAATTAAATACGGACCTGGATTTTTTTTATTACTAGTTTGATTGGTTTCATGCTAGTATTATTATAAAATAATAAAAATTTAAAAAATTTTTGTTTTAAGGTAAAAAAAAAAAATATTTAATATTAAAAAAAAAATTAGTCCGAACCTGGATATTTCTGTTTTGATACTTAGCATATTAAAATGGTTTTACGTTAATTTACAGATTTATTTGAAACAAAGTCTACGAAAAATATTTAAAAAAAAACAAATTATAAAAAATAACTAATTTTTCTGATTACCATTATGTGTAAGACATTGTCGGCATTTTTGAGTAATTTTTCTTAACGCATTTTGCATAAAAATATTTCTGCCATTTAAATATTGAGATTTTGTTGCTTGAATGAAGCAGTCAAACATATCACATTTTTAAAAATCTGTATATGGTCAATTTCTAGCCAGTTTAAAATAATTGTAAGCCATTCACAAAAATGACAATGTCAATTCCACGCTTTTGTTTTCTAAATTTCACGACCTGCTGTTCGGTTATCAAATAATTAGTATAATATTATTTTTGTAACTTTTTAACGTTTTTTACTTTATTTATAAATCTTTTAATTATCATTTCAAAACAGATAAACTAAAAATCGTTCAACTAGTGTGTCTTGCAATTTTTAATTTATAATTACGTTGGAAATTTCCAGGTTCAGACTATAATTTTTTTTTCAAATATTAAATAGTTTTTTTTAACCTAAAATCAAAAAAATATTAAGGTTTTATCATTTTAAGGTAATAATAGCATGGAACTAATCAAAGTAGTAATAAAAAAAATCCAGGTCCGTATTTAATTTTTTTATGATTAATACCATATCTCAAAAACTAAACAATATTTCTAAAAATTGACAACGTCATTATTTTTCTCTAAAAAAGTTACCATAGAAAGGTTTTTACAGAATAACAATATCTTGCAAAATAAGCGAGATACAAGGAATTAATTAAAATACAATTTTTTCAAAAACTCCCTGTATTAGCGAAACCACGGGGTATAGCAAAAAGCTGATTCCACCATTTTTAAGGGCTCCAAAAAAGAGCACGGTAAGGTGCAATCAGAAAATCGATATCTTTAATAATAACCGAGTTTCCCATTTAATCCCATCGAAAATGGGACACGCTGTACATGTCTGACTGTTTCGTCATCTTCCATACAAACTCTACATGCGGTCTCTTCTGTTAGTCCCATTCTGTGCATGGGTACTCTTAGTCGACAGTGACCCGTAAAAAGACCAGTCATTATAAGTATCTCCTGTCTGGTAAATCCAATGATGTTCCTGGCTCTGTTTCTACAAGGTCCTTTAATGAACTCTTTAGAGTGAGCCAGTTGTGCTATAATTATCCAGTATTTTTGGAAGCTATTCTCCATCCATTTTAATATGGTTGATTTAGCAGGATTGTATGATATCCCCAGGGCTGGTTCGGGGCCGAAAAATTTTGGTATGTTACCCCTTTAACGTATAGACAAATCTGGTCTTTAAATGTATTAATAAATACAAGAGTACTTAAAATTATTTAATCATTTGAACAGCCTAGTTATTTTTTCAGTTGACATCAATTCATAAAAGTAGGTACTTCGTACATGGCTCACAAGAAAAAAAAAATTGAAATCCATCAATATCAAAGATTCCATATATCTTTGTCAATATTAAAGTTTAAAAACAAAATGTGACAAAAAAGGACTCTATTTATAGTCACAATATATAAAGCATACACGGCAAAAAATTTTGTCTGCAATGAAAACGCGTTATTTTCTTGAATAAATTGTTTTACCTCAAAACAATTTGTTTTGGATTAAAATATTTATTTCTAGTTCAACGCAGCGTTTAATCTTGAAATGAGACTTCATTTTTCTTCTTTAATTATTTTGTTTCAATATACTCCATTTTGTAACAAAGCAAATTGTCGTCTTATAAGTAATATTTTGCTTCCAGAGAAAACGGTGCCTTAGATTAATTCAGTTCCAATTTATAATAAAACAATTTTTGTTTCACATTAAAATAAAGAGGCAAGATATTTTTTGTGCTCAAAGCAATTTGCTTTGATCTAAGACAATTTTTTTACCGTGTAGGCAACGATTCATCAAGAAATAAAGAAAAATGAAGCGGGCTAAAAAAATAACGACTATACGTCATAAAAATTTAATTTTAAGGATGTGCCAAAAAACAGTTGGAAAATGGCCTTGATTTTCAAAAAATTCCAAAAATATTAGTTTTTCATTAAAGAGATATCATAATATATAATTTTAGTTTATAAAAATCAAGGACCGTGCTATATTCTATTATTTTTTCAGTACGGTTATATTATTTTTTCAGTAAATTTTTTTTGTGTAATTTTTCAAAGATTTTTTGCGTTGGTGTATAGTAACATATCCTTTATTACAATCAAAGGTTATTAGTAATCATTGATCTTTGTTGCTTTTAATATATTGACAGTTTATTTATTTAAAAAAAGAGTCTTTTCTCAGTTGTTTTTGCAGTCAAGGCCAACTTTGTGCGACACAACATTCTTCCAAAGGCGCGGACTTCTTGTTGACCCACTATTTCCATTTCCTGCAGTCTCTCAACCAGTAGCGTAACAAGTTCTTCTTCTTCTTCTTGTTCTTCGTTTTTTGTCCCGGTATCGATTTACTTTGAACCTTTTAACTTCCCTCGTATTGTATTTGCTCATCACAAGAGGAAATCTTTTCTGTATGTAGATTTTTTTCAATATACTTTTTTTATATTTTTTTTTTATTTTTTTGTTATATTTATTAATTTTTTTTTATTTTTTTGTTATATTTATTAATTTTTTTTTATTTTTTGTATATTTTAAAATGTATTTTCCATTTTGTCTTTAATTTTTAAAAACTTTTTATTATATTTTTTTATTACTTTTATCTATTTTGAATTTTTGTTTCTTTTTTTTTTCGTTTTAATTAAAAAAAATTGATAAATTGTTTTAACTGTTTTTTTTTAGATTTTAAAAACTTTTTAAAACCTAGTAATTTTTTTTTTTTTTTTTTTTATTGTTCTTTTTTTTCTGATTTTTTTTCAAAATTTAATTTTTTATTATTCCATGCCCCTCTTTTTAATAGCAACTAAATGGTCCACGAAAATACATAACAATAAAGCTTTATACGAAAGCACTCATATTAAGGACACCCTGTATACTAAAAGTTTGGATTTGATAAGCAAACTATATATATTTTAATTTCCTCTTAATTTTGATAATAAATAATTATGTGTAACACTTTAAAAATAAACACAGTGATTGCAGAAAAGTTTGAAATAAAAAATTATGTTTCCACCAAAATTTTTATTTTGGTTTTTAGTGTATTTTACAGTGTTTTTATGTGTGAATTGCTATAGAAAAAAACCAGAAGATAAAACAAAATGTCCTCAAGTTAAAGCGATAAGAAATTTTGTTTTGGAAGAGGTAGGCATAATTAGTTCTCTATCCTCACCCTTACTACAAAATTCATGGATTTTCAAAAAATTATATAACTGAAAAACTGTAAAAAGTATCATAAATTAAACTTTAACAAATTGATACCACATATTCCTTCACAAATCTTTTCCAATAAAAAAATTTGCATGGTACTTGATTTCTAAGATATGTAACTATTTCTTCAACAGCAACCATACAACAAAAACTTTTATAGAAATGTCGCAAGAAGAAAAATCCTTAAAAATCAAAAATTGTAAAAGATTTAAACATTTTTTTTATTAATTAATAGTCCAACTATTTTTCTACAAATTGTTGACGTATAACAATTTTTCGCAGGTGCTTAGTTTGTGAGATATTTATCTAATTCTTCCTCAGGCGCAACGCCACAAAAACTATTTGCAAATATCTTAAAGGGAAAAATCCTTATAAATCAAAAACTATAAAAGGTATTAAAATGAAACTACCACACATTTCAGCACAAACAGTTTTTTATAAAATAATTTTCAAGTGCTTAGTTCGTAAAATATTCAACTCAACAAATGCTCAAAATTCAAAAACTATGAAAGATATTAAATTAAAATTTTAACCACTTGATAGCCAATGAATTTCTCTACAAATAGTCTTAAATAAACATTTTTACTAAACGCCTAGTTTAAGAGATATTTAATTGTTTTTTCCACAGTTGCTAGGAAAATGGTACGTCATAGAATACTTTGCAAGTTCAGAAGAGGCACTCTCGTACAGATGCATGAGAGCTGAGTTTACCATGAGTTCTTTGGAAGATATTACCATGAATTTCACCTACAGGTGAGCGGTTTTTATAATAGTTTAAAGCCTGATACTTTCAGTTTACAGCAATTTTTGTTGATACAAAAACTGGTTTTGGTTTCTCTCGTTTCTCGGTAGATCGCGCTTCGTGCGACAGTTTTCTTATTATTTACATAAGATTAAAGACAAAACCGTCTAATTAACTTCGCAAGAGTGTCACATTGACCAAGCAGTGTTCTGAGGATATAAGTTATAAGGACAAAACAGTTTACCGTCAACTTATTAGGTGTCAATTAGATCTTGGACCCCCGTGAGGTTAAGCTTTCAAGCTACCCACGGAAAAATATGAGAGAAACAAAAACTCCTTTTTACCCGATTAGCCACGATACTTGTTTGATCTTTAAATTCATGGGTACTAAATTTCACGTGTAAAAACTGGTTGTGAAAAAAACATTAATTTTATATCGTATTAAAATTTTGGTATTCTTAAAGATATTTTTCCAGAAACTTTATTTTTTTAGTTTTACAGACGACCCTTTAAACGAAAAACTGATTGGAAATATAACGTGGATTGTTCCAGATCGTTCTCAGCCAGCTCATTGGACACACTCAGAAGATACATGTAGGTATTTTTTCGGTTTATTCATGAAATATGTGAAAAATATTTTAAAAAATCTTAGGCCTGGGGGGTGGCTGGGTGGGGGTTCGGTTGGTTCTATTATTTACTAAATTTGGAACAAGCATTAAGGCGGCCAGGTTTCATATTTTCACGTAACGAGCAACCACTGACCTAAATATTAAATATATTTAGAAAAAAAAACTTTTTGAAAACAAGCTTTTATAAAATGGACTAAAAAGCATAAAATAAGTTGTTCTGATATCATAATAATAAAAGCGATGGGCGTATTAAAGGAAATTTACCCGTTTTTGTTTTAGCCTTTAAGTCGAGGTTTAGTGAAAATCCAGATTCATTATATTATTGCAGAAAAATGTAAAGGTAGACATTTAACCCAACCCAACCCTACTCAAGCTACCCTTACATTTTTCTGATATGCATAGACATAATTACGCCTGCTTCATATTAGGCAGATCATCCGCGACCGGCAGTGCATCGATTTATTTTGTCACATTGAAAAAGAAGAGTCGGCCCATCATCGGTTATGAACGACCAAATGCGCATGGAAAAGTATTTACCTAATTGTATTAAATACGCCCATCGCTTTTATTATTATGATATCAGAACACTCAAAAAATTATTTTATGCTTTTTAGTCCATTTTATAAAAGCTTGTTTTCAAAAAGTTTTTTTTTCTAAATTAATTTTTTAATTTTTAGATTTATCTAAGTCTATGCATTTCAGCTAGCGCATCCATATTGCAGGGAGTCTTTCCTGTCAATTTTGAAATATCTAAGTCTTCGATGAGAAGGCCGTCCAACGATTTGATACGGCTCAAGGCGACGGCGACATAAGCTTGACCAGGAGCAAAAAGCTTAGGTCCCAAGTAAATCACAGCATAGTCAACAGTACTACCCTGCATTTTATGAACAGTTGTAATCTGATCAAAAATTTGTAATCCCCATCCTCAAAAATCCCCAGATACCAATTTTGGTGGAAATCCGACAAACTAAAATTTTACCCCCTCTCCGCCCTCCATGTTAGGGGGGAGGTAGGCAGTCAGTGATACCACATTATTGGATTGTCATCGGAACTATAACGGTATGCGAAATTTGAAGTCAATCGGATACGTGGAAGTCAGTTGAAAGTAATCAGAAAAACTTGACATTTATTCGCCCATTTTGAATCCGCCATATTGAATTTTTATAATCTGATCAAAAATTCGTAATTCCCATCCTCAAAAACCCCCAGATACCAATTTTGGTTGAAATCGGACAAACTAAAGTTTTACCCCCTCTCTACCCCACACGTTAGGGGGGAGGTAGGTACCCGATGACACATATTATTGTATTGTCATCGGAACTAAGTGTCCAGATAATAAAATTTTTGAACGGTCTGCCGTGTAGGGGATGTTATTATCGGAAAAATGCAATTTATGGAAGGCATAGGGGATAAACGCAATTAGGGATAACACTAAACAATGGTTGCTACTACTACTACTATCTCGGTTAAGAACTTTTTCTTACGTTGTCCGACGATTATACTGCACCTTCTTCGATCCTGACAATCATCTTCTGTCAGGTTTTTTTGACTCATTGATCTTTGGATTGACTGTTGCTATTCTAGTTTAGGACGCCCTCTTTTTCTGCGCCCTATTGGTTGCCATGCTAGGACCTGCTTTGGTAATCTCTCGTCGTTCATCCGTTGTACACTCGGGGACTTAATAAATGGCCGTTGCCGTTTTCAGAACAGCTTGGTTGAGAATTCCAATACCGGGCGAGGTTTATGAATGAATAAATTATTGAACATCGTATTTCCGTTTCAATTTTCAATTTTTCATTTTTCATTTTCAATTTTCAATTTTCAATTTTTTAACTTTTAACTTTTCATTTTTCATTTTTCATTTTTCAATTTTCAATTTTCAATTTTCATTTTTCAATTTTCAATTTTCAACTTTCAACTTTGAATTTTGAATTTTGAATTTTGAATTTTGAATTTTGAATTTCATGTTTCATGTTTCATGTTTCATGTTTCATGTTTCATGTTTCATGTTTCATGTTTCATGTTTCATGTTTCATGTTTCATGTTTCATGTTTCATGTTTCATGTTTCATGTTTCATGTTTCATGTTTCATGTTTCATGTTTCATGTTTCATGTTTCATGTTTCATGTTTCATGTTTCATGTTTCATGTTTCATGTTTCATGTTTCATGTTTCATGTTTCATGTTTCATGTTTCATGTTTCATGTTTCATGTTTCATGTTTCATGTTTCATGTTTCATGTTTCATGTTTCATGTTTCATGTTTCATGTTTCATGTTTCATGTTTCATGTTTCATGTTTCATGTTTCATGTTTCATGTTTCATGTTTCATGTTTCATGTTTCATGTTTCATGTTTCATGTTTCATGTTTCATGTTTCATGTTTCATGTTTCATGTTTCATGTTTCATGTTTCATGTTTCATGTTTCATGTTTCATGTTTCATGTTTCATGTTTCATGTTTCATGTTTCATGTTTCATGTTTCATGTTTCATGTTTCATGTTTCATGTTTCATGTTTCATGTTTCATGTTTCATTTTTCATTTTTCATTTTTCATTTTTCATTTTTCATTTTTCATTTTTCATTTTTCATTTTTCATTTTTCATTTTTCATTTTTCATTTTTCATTTTTCATTTTTCATTTTTCATTTTTCATTTTTCATTTTTCATTTTTCATTTTTCATTTTTCATTTTTCATTTTTCATTTTTCATTTTTCATTTTTCATTTTTCATTTTTCATTTTTCATTTTTCATTTTTCATTTTTCATTTTTCATTTTTCATTTTTCATTTTTTATTTTTAATTTTTCATTTTTAATTTTTAATTTTTATTTTTCATTTTTCATGTGAAGTTAAATAAAAGCTTGTAAAAAAAAGAAGAAATATATTTGTTTTTCTGACAAAATAATGTTTTTTTTTATATTTTTTTTAGATGAAGGAATCTACAACACCTATGTTTTGGACTCTGATTACATCAGTTGGGCTCTATTACTACACTGTGCTGAAAAATCCAAGGTGCCGAGGTAAATACCAATCAACTCTATGATTTTAAAGTCGTACCTCAAAAAGTTACCCGATTTTTACCTTCTTATAGTTTATGGACAAATCGGCCTGAAAGGGGGTTTCGTGTGCAAGTTTTGTCAACTTTTTGTGGATAAGCTAATAAGTTTGTTAAGGGCACTTCATAGATCAGGTTTTAACTTGTCATTCTGGTAAATGCGTTTTTTTTTTAAGATATGGCCACCACCACTTTTTTTTGCACGATACTCTTTAAAACGACGTAACTTTCCTAAAAATTATCGTAGAGGTGCAAAAAATAGCAAATAAATCAGTAAACACCCGCAATAAAATAAGTGTCCATTATATTATTATATCAAAATTTTGCTTCGTTTTTTCAGAAAAATTAAAAATATTTCTTTTTTATTGCATAGCCAGTAATGTTTAACGTACATTTTTAATAATACCAAGGCAAAAATAAAAACAAAGTAACATTTTTCTTTAATTTGATGTACTGTGAAACTTCCTATAAGCGGACATTCACCGTGTCGTCGATTTTGTCCGCTTATTGGAGGTGTCCGCCTATGAGAGAGAACTGCGAAATTTTAATATATATTTATTTACAATTTCGGCTGCTTAAGTTTTTCCGATATTAAATTTTTCATCGATCTTTCGTGCTGATAGGTGTTCCTTCTCCGAAACGTTAACAACTTCCATTTTTTCACGTAAACTAAGAAGTTTTTTACTAGGTGCCATTTCAAAGAGATCTATTACTACCCAACTGAACAATAAAAATAAAACACAGCAGGCCCGTCGAATAAAATATGTTGTAAACACGACAAAAGTATTTAGTCTCCGCATTAAAATGGAAAGAGATGATTCCCCGGCTGCAGAGTGCGTTGTTACCAACATACTACATAGTATTTATGCCCTCGTCGTGCAGCGCTCCGTCCCGTTGTCAGAGGTTCGCGTCCGGTTAAGGGAGGTTTCAGTATTTTTAAACCAAAAAAATTATCCGCGTCCGGAGTGAATTTTACATGTAAAGAAATAGAGAAAAGCTTGGTTCCAACAAATGTGTACATTTAATTTATTTCTTTTTAGATATCTATCGTCCTTCATAATGAGTCGCACCCCCACCCTCGGAATCAACGTCATCAGTTATTTAAGAGACAAACTACCCCGTTATGACATTGACCTGTCATACATGTTTGACATGTCACAAACTGATTGCAACAAAACCAGTATTATTGATATTCCGCCATCTTTGATTGCTGAAAGGATTATCCAGAATGCTAGGAGACATCCCATGAAACATGATCATGGAGAGGAGTGAATATCATTTTTATTAAAAGCTTAAAAAATATATTTTTGTGCCTTATACTAAAAAAATGCTTTTTTATTCCTCATTAAAATACCTGTAGTACAAAAATACTTTTTATTCACCCCTAGTGATCATAATGAGTCGCACTCCCACCCTCGGAATCAACTTTATCAGTTATTTAAGAGACAAACTACCCCGTTATGACATTGACCTGTCATACATGTTTGACATGTCACAAACTGATTGCAACAAGACCAGTATTATTGATATTCCGCCATCTTTGATTGCTGAAAGGATTATCCAGAATGCTAGGAGACATCCCATGAAACATGATCATGGAGAGGAATAAAGATCATTTTTATATTAGGGTTAGAAGTTTCGATTTTTTCCCTTACAAGCTTAAAAAATATATTTTTGTGCCTTATACTAAAAAAAAATGCTTTTTTATTCCTCATTAAAATCCCTGTGGTACAAAAATACTTTTTATTCACCCCTAGTGATCATAATGAGTCGCACCCCCACCCTCGGAATCAACGTCATCAGTTATTTAAGAGACAAACTACCCCGTTATGACATTGACCTGTCATACATGTTCGACATGTCACAAACTGATTGCAACAAGACCAGTATTATTGATATTCCACCATCTTTGATTGCTGAAAGGATTATCCAGAATGCTAGGAGACATCCCATGAAACATGATCATGGAGAGGAATAAAGATCATTTTTATATTAGGGTTAGAAGTTTCGATTTTTTCCCTTACAAGCTTAAAAAATATATTTTTGTGCCTTATACTAAAAAACATGCTTTTTTATCCCTCATTAAAATTCCTGTGGAAAGAGCAGAAAATATTTTATATTTTTAAATATTTTAACAAAAATAAACAAACTAGGTCATAACAAAACTAAATCTTATGGAACAAAAAAAACATATATCTTTAATAACGAAAAATAATAAAGAATAAACGTTTTAAGGTAATAAAGATATGAAAAAAAGAAGAAGAGAAAAACAGAAGAAAAAAGAAAAGAAGAAAAAAAGAAAAGATACAAAAAAGAAGAAAAGAAAAAATGGAAAAAGAAAAAGATAGGAAAAGCAGAAAGGAAGAATAGAAAAAAACAAGAAAAGATGAAGAGAATAAAAACAGAAAATATTTTTATATTTTTAAATATTTTAATGAAAATAAACAAAATAGGTTACAACAAAACTTGTTTGTTTTTTATAAAAACAAAACCTAAATCTACTTAAATTTATGGAACAAAAAAAACATATATTTTTAATAACGAAAAATAAGAAAGAATAAACGTTTTTACAAAAAAGTTTCACGGGCAAAACCTTAGAGGTAAAGGTAGCTCGGGGACGCGTTTCTGCCTCATTAGGCTTCATTCAGGTCTTGCCCGTGAAACCTTTTTGTAAAAACTTTTTACCTCGTGAACTTCCTTAAAAAATAAACGTTTTAAGGTAATAAAGAAATGAAAAAAAGAAGAAGAGAAAAACAGAAGAAAAAAAGAAAAGAATAAAAGAAAAAAAGACAAGAAAAAAAGAAAAGAAACAAAAAAGAAGAAAGGAGAAAAATAAAATTGGAAAAGAAGTAAATAAAAAAGAACATAAGGAAATAGGAAAAGAAGAAAATAGGAAAAGAAAAAAATGAAAAAAAAAAATTAAGTAATGGAAAAAAGATGAAAAGAAAAAAAAATAAAAAGAAAAAGATAGGAAAAGAAGAAAGGAAGAAAACAAGAAAAGATGAAGAGAATAAAAAAAGAAAATATTTTTATATTTTTAAATATTTTAATGAAAATAAACAAAACAGGTCATAACAAAATTTGTTTGTTTTTTATAAAAGCAAAACTAAATCTTCTTACATTTATAAAACAAAAAAAAAACATATTTTTTTTTGTCAAAAAAAAAATTTCTTAAAATTTCTTTCTTAAATACTTTTAAAAAAATAAAAATTAATTCTTACTTATTTAGTCGGCAAATAGGACTTTCCTGGACCATTTCGATGTCCACTTTGGGGCCAACTAAATCTCTAATATTGTTGAAACCATATTTGATCATAGTAGGCCTTTCTAAAGATAATCCCCACGCGATAACTGTCACATTGTCCGGCAAACCCATTGGAAGCAACATCTCTGGTCTGAATATTCCTAAAAAAAATAAACAGAATATTACTAAAAAGCATTAAAAAGCATGAAGACAAATTAAAAAGCATCAAGGCGCATTAAAAACTGTTACGGCGCATTAAAAAGGATTAAGACGCATTAAAAAGCATTAGGGTACATTAAAAAGCATTATGGTACAATAAAAAGCATTAAGAATCATTAAAAAGCCTTAAAAAGCATGAAGACAGATGAAAAAGCATTACGGCGCATTAAAAAGGATTAAGACGCATTAAAAAGCATTAGGGTACATTAAAAAGCATTATGGTACATTAAAAAGCATTAAGAAGCATTAAAAAGCATTAAGAAGCATTAAAAAGCCTTAGAAAGCATAAAGACAGATTAAAAAGCATTAAGGCGCATTAAAAAGGATAAATGCGCATTAAAAAGCATCAGAGTACATTAAAAAGCATTAAGAATCATTAAAAAGCCTTTAAAAGCATGAAGACAGATGAAAAAGCATTACGGCGCATTAAAAAGGATTAAGACAGATTAAAAAGCATTAGGGTACATTAAAAAGTACTATGGTACATTAAAAAGCATTAAGAAGCATTAAAAAGCCTTAGAAAGCATAAAGACAGATTAAAAAGCATTAAGGCGCATTAAAAAGGATAAATGCGCATTAAAAAGCATTAGAGTACATTAAAAAGCATTAAGAAGCATTAAAAAGCCTTAAGATGCATTTAAAAGCACTAAAACACATTAAAAAGCAAGAATGATTTCATATACCAACCTGAATTTCCGATCTCGATCCATTTCTTTAATCCAGGATGGAAGCAGAATATCTCCATGCTTGGCTCAGTATAGGGATTATAAGCTGGTTTGAATTCCAGTTCAGTTATTCCTAAAAACCGTAAAAATTTGACATTTGGAACACCCGTTCCATAAAGTAGCAAACTAAATGTCACAAAACTGTTTGGTTCAAGGTTACTTCTTAAATTTGTTACAATACAAATGTTTCATATGTTACCATGGAATAGCGTTCCATAAATTACAATGGAACATTATTCCATTGGTTAGCATGAAGCGTCGTTCCACGTGTTACTATAAAACATTGTCTCACAGTTTACAATGAAACATCGTTCCATAGGTTATAATGGAACACCGTTCCATAGGTTACTATTGAACACCGAACCATAGGTTACTATGGAACATTGTTCCATAGGTTACTATTGAATATTGTTCCATAGGTTGCTATGGAACACTGTTCCATTGGTTACTATGGAACATTGTTCCTTGGTTTACTATGAAACATTGTTCCATAAGTTACTATAAAATACCATTCCATAGGTTACTATGGAATAGCGTTCTATATATCTCTAAAAGGAATACTAACCTAGTTTTTTGAAAAACTCCGCGAACACTCCAATCAGGTCGCCTAATGTCAGGTTATGATCAGCGATCACTCCCTCGACTTGATGAAACTCTGCCAAATGAGTGGCATCAAGGGTCTCATTCCTGAACACTTTGTCAATACTGAACAGTTTGATTGGCTTGAATTCTTTTTGTTGAGCGACTTTGTAGAGCATTCTTGCGCTTACTGCAGTCGTGTGGGTCCGCAAAAGGTTTTTCTGAGCCTCGCGGACTCTCCAGTCGTAACCATAGCTAAAAAACGGATAGAGATAAAAAAAAAGAATGAACCTTTTAAGATAATAAAGAAATAAAGAAAAAAAAAGAGAAAAACAGAAGAAAAAAAAAGAGAAAAAAATAAATAAAAGACTAGGGTAATAAAATATGGAAAAAAAGAAATAGGAAAAGAAAAAAGAAAAGACGAAACGAAAAAGAGAGTAAAATAAAGGAAGAAAGGAAGAAAATAACAAATGAAGAAAGGAAGAAGGGAAGAAAAGAAGAAAGGAAGAAAGGAAGAAAGGAAGAAAGGAAGAAAGGAAGAAAGGAAGAAAGGAAGAAAGGAAGAAAGGAAGAAAGGAAGAAAGGAAGAAAGGAAGAAAGGAAGAAAGGAAGAAAGGAAGAAAGGAAGAAAGGAAGAAAGGAAGAAAGGAAGAAAGGAAGAAAGGAAGAAAGGAAGAAAGGAAGAAGGGAAAAAAGGAAGAAAGGAAGAAAGGAAGAAAGGAAGAAAGGAAGAAAGGAAGAAAGGAAGAAAGGAAGAAAGGAAGAAAGGAAGAAAGGAAGAAAGGAAGAAATGAAGAAAGGAAGAAAGGAAGAAAGGAAGAAAGGAAGAAAGGAAGAAAGGAAGAAAGGAAGAAAGGAAGAAAGGAATGACGAAAGGAAGAAAGGAAAAAGGAAGAAATGAAGAAAGGAAGAAAGGAAGAAAAAAGGAAAGAAAACCGGAAAAAAAAGAAAATAGGAAAAGAAGAAAATAGAAAAAGGAGAAAATAGGAAAACAAGAGAACAGAAAAAGTACAAAAGAAGGCAAGAAGAAAAGAAAAGACGAAAATAAGAACCAAAGAAAAGAAGCAACAAGAAGAAATTATGAAAAGAAAATAGAGAAATAATAATTTAGAAAAAGAAAAGAAGGAAATAATAAAAGAAGAAAAGAACAAAGGAAAAAAGGAACAGAAGAAAAGAAGAAACGAAGAAGGGGGAAAAGAAGAAAAGAAAAGAACAAGAGAACAAAAGATCAAAATAAGAAAATAAAAAATAGAAATAAGACCTGGATACTCAGATGCTTACCCTTGAGATCCATAGCCACCTTTACTGTGCACCCGTTTCACCCTTTCCAGGTACTCCTCAGGAAATTTGTGGCTGTATTGAGGATCGCTGACGAAGAACGTATCATGGGCGTCTCTTGCTGGATGCTGTTGAGGTTGGAAAAGGGCGTCAAAGTTCCAAAAAGAGCTTTCTATGTAGTTGTTTGTTGGCATCTCTGTGAAGCCCATTTCTAGGAAGATTTGGCGGAATTCTGACCTCACCTAAAATGAAGAAGACGAATCAAGAACCAGGGGTAAAATGAAGGAATGAAAAATTATTTAAAAAAATTCTGTTTAACAGCCGGGACTTGAACCAGGAACCTTTGACTTTGTATGGCAACGCCCTACCAAATTGACCACCAAAACATTTGATTATACATTTTTAAAACTTTGTATCATTGTTAGTGGCATTAAATTAAAATCTGCCTTACCTTGAGGAGTGGATGCAAATACCCAGCGCTGGGAGGTGCGCCCAAAGCATCAAAATTATACTCCTTAAACTTCAAATCCTTCCAACTGCCATTGGCTAACATTTCTGTGGTTAAATCAGTTGGTAACTTGTTCAGAGTTAAAGAAAAATCTGGTCCTTTTTTCAGCAAGAAACTTTTTACAACCAATTCTTGGATTAATTTTCGTTTTTTATAGTCTGCCTTTTCTTTGTCTGAGAGCTGGTTGCTTTGGCCCGAAGCAACCAATCTATAAAAAAAATCAAATATGGTGAAACCTCCTATAAGCGGACACTTACGGTTTCGTCGATTTTGTCCACTTATTGGAGGTGTCCACTTATGAGACAGAACGGCGAAATTTTAATATATACTTATTAACAATTTCCGCTGCTTGAGTTTTTCCGATATTCAACATTAACAACTTCCATTTTTCCAGGTAAACTAAGAAGTTTTTTACTAAGCGCCACTTCAAAGATATACCCAACTGAACAATAAAAATAAAACACAGCAGTCCCACTGAATAAAATATGTTGTAAATACAAGAGAAGTATTAAGTCTCCGCATTAAAACGGAAAGAGGTAATTCCCCGGCTGCAGAGTGCATTGTGGTCAACATACTACATAATATTTATGCCCATGTTGTGCAGCGCTCCGTCCCGTTGTCAGAGGTTCGCGTCCAGTTAAGGGAGGTTTCAGAATTTTTTAACCAAAAAAAATGTCCGCATCCGATGATTAGAGTGTCCCGTTATAGGAGTGAATTTTACATATAAAGAAATAGGGAAAAGCTTGGTTCCAATAAATTTGTCTGCCTATAGGGAGTGTCTGCTTCATAGAGGTGTCCGCAAGGAGAGGTTTCACTGTACATTTTTTAAATTAAAAACACATGTCACATTAGGTACTGCTTTCATTGTTTGTAGGGATTCTGTGGAACCGTGGTTTCTTAAACTTACTTTAAGTGCTCCTGGACAACATCCTGAATGCTGGACACTTTTCTTTTAACTAAAGGAGGACTTAAAGACTTATCTACTTGGATCCAACCACTGGACATGGCCTTGCTGAAACCTACTTTCGCATTTGGCATTGTCATAAGGTCTGCCTGAACAATGCCTTGACTAGGAATGGTGTTAAAAATGGCTGCTTCATGACTTCCTACAAAAAAAGAAATTAATACCCAAAATCGAGGAATGATCAGCTGAACCAAATTTGTACACCATCCTACAGGACTTTAATAAATTTTTGGTCTGTAGTGTCCTGTATAGTCCTGTACATGTTCTGTACAAGTCCTGTATAGTCCTACCTGTGGGGTCCTGTATAGTCCTGTGGCTGAACAAGGCCCCCCTAAAAAAATTCGTGGCCAAAAAAAAAAAAGTATTATGTCTTAACTCTCGTTTTTTGTAGAGAGCTGATTTGCCTTTGCCCGCCTCAGTACTTAAACATGCTTAGGGCACCCCTTAGGCGCCAGTACCCTCAGGGTCCTGTAGAGTCCTGTGAAAGTCCTGTGGCGTCCTGTATAGTTCTGTGGGGTCCTGTATAGCTATCTGAGGGCACTGCAGTGCCTCGCCAAGTTCACGTAACTGCTGTAAAATTTAACCTATCTAAAACTCTACTTTGGAATGAGCTTTGAATCTCAAACTCGCACAGTCGCAGATCTTCATAGAATTAACAACACCTTCAAGTTTCATGGACTTCTATAATGTAGTAAAGAAGTTACGAAATTTCAAAAAACGTCAAAATTGCCACTCACTCACTCATGTATAGATCATCAAAATACTACTGTACAAAGCTGAAATTGGGCACACTGATATTGGTTCGTCCCGCCTTCTTTTTTGTAAATATGTTCTTTTTACTATAATTTACCAAATTGGTTCGAATTAGGCTATTTGGTGATTCACTAGAGCATTTTCTATTTTTTGTTTATTTAGTATTAATTAACTAATTAAGTACTTAAAATTACTGGGTTATTTGCATTTGAAACTCCCGCGGTTTTAGAGGCAAATATTACAATTTGCTATAATTAATTTACTTTACATAAAATGCATTTTGAATTACTAAGGTTCCTAGTTCCTTTAATATGGACCTTCGTAATCTCATTCCTTCCTACTTATTCCTTTTCTCCTACGCCTATGGATTAACGACGCCACTGGGCGCCATGTGGGAGAATGAACGCAGCAGCGATATCTGCTGCAGCACAGAGAACCGTTTCGCCTTCGAACGATAATACACGCGTGTTAGCGACTCTCCTACCACATTCATGTGGGGTGCAAAAAATACGGTTGAACAGCACGTCCTCCCATGAGTTCCACTTCCTGTATAAAAATGGTAAGTGAAAATGCATTATTTTTACCTTACATACATTTGTTTATTGCTACACTAACCTAGAAGGTAAACTAGACCATTTCAGAATCCCTTGTACCAGCTTAGCCTATGACCTTATTCCCTTAAAATTACAGTCCACATCTGACACCGTTAAATTCCAGACAACTCTCCTATCTGGACCACCAGGGAGCCCCATTTTTGATCCTTAGCGACCCGGATTTCTGGAATCGTTTTTTTGCCTTTTTAGGTTAGTTTTTTTTTACTGGTTTCAAATGCAAGAAAAACCCTTGTTTTTCCTAAATGCCTTTTTTACTGGTTTCAAATGCAAGAAAAACCCTTGTTTTTCTTACATGCCTACTTTAGAAAACCCCTAGGTTTCTAAAATACATTTTGCGATTTTTTTTTGTGTAAAAACAAATGCAAGAAAAACCCTTGTTTTTCTTACATGCCTACTTTAGAAAACCCCTAGGTTTCTAAAATACATTTTGCGATTTTTTTTGTGTAAAAATTAAATATTTTTAACAATAAATTTAGCCTTTTCATGCGAAAAACCAAACACAGATAAAATCTGTAAACTACTATGCTTTTTTTTGTTTCGAATAAATCAAGTTTTTTCGTTTCTTTTTTGTAAAAAAAAAACCGTATGGAATTTGGGTGTTTTTTTGTTTGTCACTGGAAATAGTTTAAAATAGTGTCTGCAAAGTGCTGATAGTTTGTGCCTTCACATTTGTGGATTGCTATAATTATATCCAATTTGCTCGAAAAAAAATCTCCAAATTGCCATATTCATTTTTGCTTATTGCAAATTGCTATGACTATATCCGATTGCGGATGCTTTACTATATTCGTTTTTGCGTAAAAATTGCTATGAATATATCTATTTCTAATTTACTATTATAATATCTGTCTGCAAATGGCTATGATTGTATCCATTTTTTGCGTGCATAATAAATTTTGAAGGAAATTTAATTCTTAACTTGAGAATTTGTTTTCGTGTAAAGGCAGATAAATAGTTTTACCAAATTAAATGCTTTTGATTTGTAGGTATTTATTTTTAAATTTAATACATAGTAGGTACCTACTTATTTGAATTCGCGAGGCGAAGATAAAAAAACTTATACACAAGTTTTTTGTTATCATTAGTTTGCATCGGGTATTTTCTTTACTTTTGTGCGCTTATAGTTTGATTATTGTAATTAAACGTAGGACATTAATATTTATACAGGGTGTCCAAATTTTGATTTTTTTTTCAGTTTACCTAATTTTTGTCAATTATTTTTTGGATTTTTTTTTTAAATCATGTCTAGTTCGGATAAAATTTTAAAGGCTAAAGCCTTGCGCTATAGTGCGATTTCACAGCTAAATTTGATCATTGAATCCGCGACCCTCGCAAAAAATGACCCTGCCTATCACAGCGGCTTTAAAGTCAAATTTCGGACATTGTCAAAAATCAAAAAAGATTTTGAAAAGCACCATAATACTTTGTTGACGTTGGTAGCCTCTGATGAGGATCGCTTAGTAGTAGAAAACAAAGTGTTTATGGACTTTTGCAAACGCTGTGACGAGATTTCCACTATATTTTACGAACTTTTCGAACTACCCTTTGAAGATGGAGGGCTTTTGAGCAGTACGATAAATCCCATGGGCAGTCCCTGTGCCTCCACAGACCAGCATGGTTTACTGCCTAGGATAAAAATACCTCTTTTTCAAGGGGAATTTAAGGAGTTTCCAACCTTTTTGCAAGCCTTTAATGCTACCGTGCACAATAATAGGTCGCTGGGAAACTTTGAAAAATTCAATTTGCTTTTTTCTAATTTAAAGGGCCCTGCCCTGGATGTCATTTCTGACATTCCTATCCTTGCTGAAAATTATTTAAATGCCTACCACACCTTGGTGGATAGGTATACAAATAAACGATTACAAGCTTACCTTCACTGGAAGGCAATTGAAGGCTTCTCTCCTCTTACTAAAGAGAATGCTACGAATTTGAGGAATTTGCTTGATTGTTTTTCGAAAAACTTAAGTGCTTTAAAAGTCATGGGTTTTAAAACGGAGTTTTGGGATTATATTATGGCACAAATGCTCTTGGATAGGTTGGACCCAACCACGCGCAAGGCATTTGAGCAAAATTATTGCTCCAATGAGATCCCCTCTTATGATAAAATTCGTGCTTTTGTTTCTAGCCATTGCATTGCGTTGGAACAAATACAACAAACTCAAGATTACTTAAAAAATAAAGATTTGTCAATTTCAAGTCAGAAAAATCAAGCAAAGTTTCAAAATCGATCTGCTTTGTTTGCTAATACTCAGAGAGCCTCCAAAAATGCCTCCCAGTCTCCAAATGGCCAAAGTGGCTTAAATAATACTCCAAACCCTCAAAATTTTTGTTTTCTCTGTAAAGGTGGCGATCATATAATATACAGATGTCCTAATTTTTTGGCGAAAACTCCCCAGCAACGTTTTGAGATTGTTAAACAGCATAAAGCGTGTGTCAACTGTTTGGCCTCAAAGCATAATTTACCCCAGCAATGCAAATCAGAAAAAAGATGTTTACATTGTGGACAATTTCATCACAGTCTCTTACATTTCTTTCCTATTAATTCTACACCTAGTTCTGCGAGTAGCCCCTCTACTTCTGCAGTGCAACCCCCGAGGAGCCCCGTGGCTACCGAATTTAATAGAACCACTAACACCATTGTTACTGGTATGTCTTTAAATGATCGCGAAGTACTTCTCTGTACCGCTTTAATACAAATACAGGATGTTTTTCAAAATTGGCACACAGTGCGCGCCATCTGTGACTCTGGTGCTCAATCTTCATTTATATCTAAGTCATGTGCTGATAGTTTGGGCCTTCCTAAATTTAATATCGCCATGACTCTACAAAGCTTAGATCGAATGACAACTTCGGCAAAATCTGGAATTAATTGCAATATATCCTCTTTGCGTGATAATAATTTTGTTTTTAATTTTGATGCGATAATACTCGATAAAATTTGTAGTGATTTACCTCATTCCTCATTTTCGATTAAAAGTTTTCCTTTTCTCGCCAACTTAAAACTAGCTGACCCAGGCTTTAATAAAAGCGATAAAATTGATTTATTGTTGGGCGGCGATGTGTACCCTTACATTTTGCTAGATGGTCGTTTGTCTACGGGACCCAACAACCCCGTCTGCATTAATACTATTTTTGGTTGGGGAATAATGGGCAATCTTTCACTTTCACCTTCAACTACAAATCAAATTAAAACATTTTTTACTACGTCAATGAACGATTCTTTTGTCAATTTAGATAAAAATCTACAACGATTTTGGCAAATAGATGACATACCTAATGTCAAGGCCATTGACCCCGTAGATGAGTTTTGCGAAAATTATTTTTTGAAAACTACCTCAAAAAATGAGGAGGGGAGATATATTGTATCTTTACCATTTAAAGTTACTGCTCCAGATTTTGGCGACACTCGATCCATTGCCGTACGTCGTTTTTTCTCCCTTGAGAAGAAATTGCTACAAAACCCTGATTTTTATGCTGCCTACAGCTCTGTTTTACAAGATTATTTAGATAATAATCATATGCAACCGGTTTCTGCACCTTTGCCGACCGAAATTTCAAATCATTTTTATATTGCACACCATGCGGTGTTTAAAAAAGATTCTACTAGCACCCCCCTGAGGGTGGTTTTTGATGCGAGCATGCACGCCCCTGGCAAAATCTCGCTCAACAACGCTGTTTATACTGGGCCCCCTTTACAAAGGGACTTACAAAAAATTTTATTACTTTATCGTTTGCATAAATTTTGCTTTTGTTGCGACATCCGTCAAATGTACAGGATGATTTTAGTTGACCCTAGTCAAACTAATTTTCAAAGAATAGTTTGGAGGTTTGATCCTAACCAGCCTATTCAAGACTTCGAAATAAATAGAGTTTTATTCGGGGTCTCTTGTAGCCCCTTTTTGGCTATCAGAACTTTGCTGCAACTTGCTAGAGAGCATGAGGACCTTCCTCTTGCCTCAAAAATCATTGAGGAGGCAGTTTTTGTCGATGATGTGATTTCGGGAAGTGATGACTTTTTTAAGGCCACTGAGATGAAAAATCAATTAATCGAGCTACTTAGCCGAGGTGGATTCGAATTGCGTAAATGGGCGAGCAATTGTCCCGAGTTACTATCCGATCTTCCTGAGTCACACATTTCGATGAAGGCTCTTTCTCTCGATTTAGATGCTGAAAATTCAACTTTGAAAATTCTCGGTTTAAATTGGAACCCTCATACTGATGAATTTTTTTATACTTTCGACTGTTCTCTCCAAACATGCACTAAAAGAACAATTTTAAGTAATTTGGCCCGCATTTACGACCCTCTGTCTTTTTTGGCGCCAATAGTTTTAATTTTAAAATTAATTGTTCAATACTGCTGGGCAGAAGACTTAAACTGGGACGACCCTGTCAGTCCGGAAATTGGTTTTAAATGGGAAAAATTTAAAAATGAATTAAAGTTTTTGCATTCTGTTAAAATTCCTCGTCAAATAATTTTGCCTAATGCTAGTCAAATCCAGCTAGTAGGATTTTGCGATAGTTCAGAACGGGCCTATTGTGCTGTCGCTTATATTCGAATTTTTTACTCTGATGGAAACATTAAAGTTTTTTTTGTTTGTAGTAAATCTAGAGTCGCACCGTTGCGTCGTAAACTAACTTTACCAAGACTAGAGCTTTTAGGAGCTGTTTTGTTGGCTAAATTAATGGATTTTTTACTAGAAACGTTCTCGGAAAAAATTAAATTTGATAAAATTCTTGCTTTTACTGATAGCACAGTGACCTTATCTTGGATTCAGGGATCTCCTCACAAATTTAAAACATTTGTTTCGAATAGAACTGCCTATATACAAGGAAGAATTAGCCCTGAGTTTTGGCATTATGTTCCTACTGAACAAAATCCTGCTGACTGCGGTACTAGGGAAATGTATCCCTCTGATTTACAAAGATTTTATTTTTGGTTAGAAGGGCCTTCTTTTCTAAACCAACCTACAAATACTTGGGATTTTATGACAGTTACTTACGATGGGAATGCAGTTTTGGAAGAACAGCGAAAAAATATTTTTAACGTTTTTACTTGCGAACAAACAGTTGAATATTATGTAAACAACTTGTTTGAAAAATACAGTTCTCTTTTTAAAATTAAGAGAATAGTTGCTTACTTTTTGCGAGGGTTACAAAAGTTTAAAAATCCCTCATACAATTTTGCTACTGATTACCTTACAAATCAGGATTACTACAAAAGCTTACTTTTTATTTCGAAATGCGTACAATCTTTTTCTTTCCAAAAAGAAATTGAATTACTAAAAGATAAGAAACAGCTTCCAAAAGCTTTTCAAAAATTATGTCCATTTTTGCATAATGAAAGCTACGATTTGCTTCGTGTTGGAGGCCGTTTATGCCATTCAAATTTATCATACGATAAAAAATTTCCAATTCTTTTGCCTTCTAGTGCAAAATTCACTGAATTACTGATTTTAGATTTGCATCGCAGCAATCTTCATTGTGGTATACAGACCACAACTTTTTTACTAATGCAAAACTTCTGGGTATTGTCTGCTAAAAAGGTAGTGAGAAAAGTTTTAAGTTCTTGCCATACTTGCTGGAAAACTAAACCTAACTCCCTTCAACCCCCTATGGGTAACCTACCGAAATTTAGAGTTTCCGAAGCAAAGGTGTTCGAAAATGTAGGTATAGATTTTTGTGGTCCGTTCACGATTACTCTTGGTCGGACCAGAGGTGCAAAAACCATGAAAGCATATGTCTGTTTATTTATCTGTTGCGCTGTTAAAGCCGTGCATTTAGAGTTAGTCTCTGATATGACATCAGAAGCCTTTCTGGCTGCTCTGCGCCGCTTCATAGCTAGAAGAGGACTATGCTCAAAGATCTCTTCAGACTGCGGGACCAACTTCGTGGCCTCTGAAAAATACTTGCGACAAATTTTTTCTGATTGCGTGAAGGGGGAAGGTATAGTTTGGTCTTTTAACCCACCTGCTGCTCCCCACATGGGAGGCATTTGGGAATCAAACATTAAATCTTTAAAGACTCATCTTCACAGGGTAGTTGGAAATCAAATACTCACCTATGAGGAATTAAATACGGTTTTAACCCAAGTTGAAGCCATAATGAACTCACGTCCTTTATGTGCCTTAAGCACCGATCCTATTGATCTGGCGGTCTTGACTCCTAATAATTTTTTAAATTTGAGGCCTCCAGGTACAATACCCGATCCAAACTACTGCGATATTGCGTTAAACAGGCTGTCCAGGTGGCAACTGTTGCAAAGAATGCACCGCGATTTTTGGATTCGCTGGCACCGCGAATATTTGCACACTTTGCAACAGCGAGCCAAATGGCACCAACCTCTTGCTTCCATTGATATTGGTACTATGGTACTGATCAAAGATGAAAATTCCACTCCATTGGATTGGCCCCTAGGCCGCATTGAAGACCTTATTAAAGGTTCTGATAATGTTCCACGGGTTGCTATTGTAAAGACTCCTAAAGGTACCTACAAACGGCCTTTGGTAAAACTATGCGCCCTGCCTACAAATTAAACTCTCTGAAATGCCCCTGGGCATTCTCAGGGGGGTGGGAAATGGTTCGTCCCGCCTTCTTTTTTGTAAATATGTTCTTTTTACTATAATTTACCAAATTGGTTCGAATTAGGCTATTTGGTGATTCACTAGAGCATTTTCTATTTTTTGTTTATTTAGTATTAATTAACTAATTAAGTACTTAAAATTACTGGGTTATTTGCATTTGAAACTCCCGCGGTTTTAGAGGCAAATATTACAATTTGCTATAATTAATTTACTTTACATAAAATGCATTTTGAATTACTAAGGTTCCTAGTTCCTTTAATATGGACCTTCGTAATCTCATTCCTTCCTACTTATTCCTTTTCTCCTACGCCTATGGATTAACGACGCCACTGGGCGCCATGTGGGAGAATGAACGCAGCAGCGATATCTGCTGCAGCACAGAGAACCGTTTCGCCTTCGAACGATAATACACGCGTGTTAGCGACTCTCCTACCACATTCATGTGGGGTGCAAAAAATACGGTTGAACAGCACGTCCTCCCATGAGTTCCACTTCCTGTATAAAAATGGTAAGTGAAAATGCATTATTTTTACCTTACATACATTTGTTTATTGCTACACTAACCTAGAAGGTAAACTAGACCATTTCAGAATCCCTTGTACCAGCTTAGCCTATGACCTTATTCCCTTAAAATTACAGTCCACATCTGACACCGTTAAATTCCAGACAACTCTCCTATCTGGACCACCAGGGAGCCCCAGATATAAAATAATAAAATAAAAAAAATCCAAAATTTTAATTTACTCTCCTCCCCCATAATGGTAAATTTATGTGAAAGTAACATTGCCCACTTCCAGAAATGCTAGAGAGCTGAGCTTTAGAAGACTGATAGAAACTACCTATGATAAAACTATAAAAGAAAAGCCAAGTAAGCAAAAATGTTATTTTGTAAAAAGAATTGATATAGAAGTAAAGCCAACTTCTCCAATACAAATTTCAAAATGAAAGGTTCTTACTAGTGTGGAAATGTTTTTTTAAACTTTTGCTATTACAGCCAAACTTCTTTATGTTCAATTTAGTACTGTACCTAAGAGTCATTTGCAGCCGTAATAGCCAAGTTTAGAGAAACATTTCCACAGTTGTATGAATGTTTCATTTTGAAATTTGTATTGGGGAACTTGGCTTTATTTTTATCTCAATTCTTTTTACAGAATACCATTTTTGCTTACTTGGCTTTTTTGACATGAAATGTTTTTGTTATGATACTGTGTTACTGTTACATCTTAAGTTATCATCAAGGAACAGTTTAAATATTCTTACCACTTTCTGCTACAAGCTTTCCTTCATCAGTCAGTTCAACACTTTTCTGGCTTAGAGGCTCTGCAGTGATATAGTCCCCACTAGCTTGTATACTCTTTAGGGCTCCAATAACTTTTTGGTGATCTTCTTTGAATATCTCAGCCAGTTTTAGAGTGTTTGCTTCCCCATGATCATTGAGATATTTTAGTATTTTTTCTGCCATATTGTCAGCAAGTTTAGCAGAAAACAAAGACAGTAAGTTAAAAAAAGGCTTTTCAAACTATTTCTTGTCTCTGTACAAGCTAGAGTTATGTAGCAAATAAAATAAGTTTATGGGGTAACTATGTTTATTTGCTACATAAACCTAGCTTTAACTACCTGTTAAGTAAAAAACACAGATAATTTAACAAAAATATTTAAAATTTGCACTTAGAATATTACCAAAGGAAATTTAGATGAAAATTTGGTGGAAATTTAAGGGAAAAACGCAAAAAAACGTGAAAAACCGGAAAAAGTTTTTTTTGAGGTTAGGTTAAAAAAAAACTAGGGTTAAGTAAAAACGTCATGACGTCAACCATCAAAACAACCAACCAACGATGTTGAATTTGCTCTGTGCAACCAACCAACCAAATCAAAACTCTTTCACCTAACCTCAGTTTTTAAATTTATTTTTGGTAAAGTTTTTTAAAGTTTTTAAGAATTTTTGTCGTCTAAAAGGTAATAATTTACTTAAAGTTACATTTCATTGTTTTAAATAAATGTGCTTTTATTGTCTATGCAAACATTTAACCTAATATAAGAATTTTTTTGTTTTCATATGTTGATCCATAACTTAAAAACCGCTGGTCCGATTGTCACAAAATTTTGCCTTAATAATCACCAAAGTTCAGTGATTAATCTGTAAAAAAATTATTGTCACCGAGTCTCTAGTTTTTGAGATATTAAATTTTACAAGTTGAGTTGTAACTTATACATTCCTTTCATTATTTACATGTAACTCAAAAACTGTGACTTATTTCAACAAAATTTAGTAATTTTATTTTTTTTTGTCCTAACAGACAACTGTTTTAGGTTTCAGTAATCTAGGTCTACTGTTTAACTTGTATTGTAATCCAAAATTAACAAGTTTTTTAAAAGAAAATAAGGTTTTAACACACTTTTTATTTGATTTTAAAGTTTCTAAGTAGTTTTTATTTTTTTTTAGGAATATGAATGAACCTACTGACTTTATACCAACTAGGGCTTCACTATTAAAAAAGCGCTCCAGTTCTGAATATCAAGAAGTAGCTTTTATATCCCACAAATCCACAAAAAAAAGTAAAAAAGATGTCAACAAAGAGGATGTAGAAATTAAAAATAAAAATAACAAAAATGAAGAAAAAGGTTTTAATGTAAAACAAGTGAAGAATGAAATCATAAAACTTGGCATATCAGGATTTGACCAAACAAAAAAAGAAGAAGCAAAAATCCAACTGGCAATAAAACTTGGTGCAAAACCAGCAAAAAACAAATATAGAAATTACAAAGAATTGTTAAAAGAGAAACAAATTGAAAAAGAACAACAAGAAACACAAGACAAATTACTCCAAGTAGGAAAAAATAGTGTGGGGAAGTCTATTGCTAAAGGAAAAAGTTTTGATAAAAAAAGAAGAATAAAAGATGGGATTTTGGAAGTTTATGGTAAGGTTGTAAAATCTACAATAGTTAGTAAGAATAAGAGAAAATTAAAAAAGTAGTATGATAAAAATTATTAATACCTTAAACCCAAAAATTGTAAAAAAAACATCAACATAAAATGATTTTTTTAAATTTCTTTAAAGTTTACATTCAACCTTTCCTGATTTGTATCAAATATGAAAAGTAGTGGTGGTAGAACTAGATGTGACAAGTCTGTATTTTAGTTAGTACACAATAGTTTGGTTTGATCTGCTTTCTCTGATGAGTTATTAAAAAGACAACTGTTTAAATATTTTAAGAAATATTTAGAACATATTAAAACTTTGATATTTAGACAATACTTAAAAAAATATATTTATAAATAAAAAATAAATAAACAGGTTGAGAAAATTTAATTTGGTCTCCTCTGCAGTTATAATAAATGGTTATAGAGGAAAATGTATTTTTTATTTATTCAGTATTGATATGAAAATATTTTTGTTATATAAAATAAGATTTAGATAGAAATGCAAAAACAGTATTTGTCAGTCCTTTCCATTATTTCCTTTAGGCCATTGTAGCGAAAAAAAACTCCCAGCTTGCAGAAAGTGGTGTAGTTGCGATTTTTACATGTGTTGGTTTTTGACTTTGGGAGGGGGGGCGACTCCCCCCGCCATCTTGGATAATTTAATTTTATATAATATAATTGATTACACACTTTCTGTAAATTGCTTGCCTTTTGAGAAAATGACATAAAACTGTACTGTGTACTGCTAACACTTCAGGGTTTGTATCTCAGCAAGGGTACTACCCAGAGAACTCAATGATGTCTCATTTTATAGGCTATTAGTTGGTCTTTATTTTATGTTATTACAGATTTTCTCAAAAATAGACAGTTTCGAAGTTAAAGGCCACAAAAAAAAAATGGTCAAGGTCAAAATCCAAAATGGCGGAGAAATGTTTAGCGTCATAACTCTAAAACCATTCTTGTGAAAAAAAAACGGATAATAGCGTTTTTGTAGGGAATTTTTTTGTCTTTAACGAACTGAACCAAGATGGCGGGGGGGAGCCGCCCACCCAAGGTCGAAAACTGAAATTTGTTCTTAGGCCTCCAATGGCAATAACATATGTCAAAATCGTGACTACACCACCTTTACCTCAGAGTAATAACATACATATTATTATTACTCTAAGACCTTTACCAATACTTGTGTAAAAATCACTATATATCTTCATAAACAAAAGTTATATAGTGGAAAAAAATGCACTTATTTTTTTCTCAAGCAACCATCAGAAAAAAGGTTGACAGGTCAACATTCAAAGAGAAACTAAATATTTTTGGAGAGAAAAGCAGTACAATATACTCTAATTTTCTAGTTTAAAACACCTTTAAATAATGCCGGGCACTATTCTGACAGTTTTCCATTAAAAACTGACAGTTGATCTGTCAAGATTGACATACGAAAGTCGAATTTATAAATCCAGTCGTTTATTTTCCATTAATAGTGGCGGCACTATTAATTCCGGCTCTTATAATACACAAAGGCCTAATTTTGAAAGAAGACAGCTGTTCTTATAATGCGAAACTGTCAGAATAGTGCCCGGCACAATTAGTGCCTGGCTTTTATTGCAATAAGTCCCTATTGGAATAAAGCCTAGCTTAAATAGTGTCAGGCTGAAATTTTTAACAGTTTTACATTGGAATATGACAGCTGATCTTTCAATGTAAGGATTTTGTTTACTAAACGAACCGAAATAGATACTTTCGTTTTTAATTAAATATAAATAAACGCCGTATTTTTAAATTCGACTTTATGTCACTTTTGAAAGATCAATTGTCAGCTTGCAATGTAAATCTGTCAAAATACGGCCTGACACTATTACTGCCTGGCTTTATCCAAATACCTGATTGGTAAGGTTTTAATCACCGGGCATTTTACCGCTCTTCTTGGATTTTACCTTAATTCATTCAACTTTTGGTTTGTAAGTTTTTTTTATTTCTATGCAAAAGAACTTGGATTGTAAATTTTAAATGAATTTAATTTAAAAAGAAAAGCATTTATCTACTAAAAAAAAGAGATATATTTTTAAAGTTTGAAACATAGTGAAGTACACTATAAAAATCATACTTTTGTAAAAGCAGTGCTAAAAATAATAATATAAAAAAGTCATTCTTAAATCTTAAATTTTAAAACCTAATACACAATACAGAAAATGTACATTTATAATTAATAATCTAGATGTTTATACTGATGAAAAGGTGTTAAAGTAAAATATTTTTTTAAAAAATTCTTTTCTATACCAAAAATTTCTTTTTAGAAACAAGTGAAATTAAAGAAAGAAAACAAAAAAAAAAGTTTTTCTGTCTTCGGCCGGGACTCGAACCCGGAACCTCTTGTTCTGTACGCAAACGTTCTAAGCATTGAACCACCGAAGACCATAGATAAATTTTCGGAAAACTTCCATCTATGCAGGTGCGCGGTGTTTCAATACAAGAACAAGAAATTATCAGGGTATTAACTCGACTAAATCATTCAACTGATCTCTATAATTCTTCTTTTCCACTGTCAAAGGTATGATAACTCAAAATTAGACTTAAAGAATCAACATCTGAAAGCATGAGATCATCTTTTCGTATGTTAAAATCTCTGATCGCAACGGTAAATGCAAAATGTAAAAATTTTAACAGACGAAAGGTAATCTCATGCTTTCAGACGTTGATTTTTTATGTCTAATTTTGGATCAGTTGGATGACTTGGTCGACTTAATACCCTGAGAATTTCTCGTTCTTGTATTGAAACACCGCGCACCTGCATAGATGGAAGTTTTCCGAAAATTTATGTGTGGTCTTCAGTGGTTCAATGCTTAGAACGTTTGCGTACAGAGCAAGAGGTTCCGGGTTCGAGTCCCGGCCGAAGACAGAAAAACTTTTTTCTTATTTTTCTTTCTTTAATTTCACTTGTTTATAGTTTTAGGTTCTTGCATTATTTGCAATTTAGTATTGGAGAATTTTTTTTTGTTTAGTAAATTATTGTAAATTTTTTTTAAAATATTTTACTTTTTACAGTTGATAAACAACAATCTATGTTTTAAGTTTCTTAAAAACCAATTTTCTATCTTATTTGTTTTAATAATAAAGAGGTGTAAGTGTGACAGAGATAACTTATCAGTCAACTAAACTACACATGTCTGTCTCTGGAATCGCTCCTTTCTCTTTCTCTGTCACGGGAGTATCTCTCGCGATCGTCACGCCTCCTGTCGCGGCTGCGCGAACGCTCGCGCTCACGTGATCTGTCACGTGATCTGGATCGCCTGTCGCGAGATCGGGACCTATAGCAAAAAAATTGTGTTAAAATTTTGTAAAATTTAAGAGATAATTTAATCAAACTAAATGATTTTTTGGTAATTTGTTATTATTAAATATTAGATAAAATCTGGAAACATTGATTTAAAAAAAAACTGCATATTTACCTTCCTAGCCCGCGCAGCAATGGCTAGAGAAGGTATTATTTTCGACGATAATTTTTTTTTTTGAGATAACACCGAAAATTTGTTATTTGGGTTTATTTTGACCTATCCTAGCAATATCGTCGTGATGTCTGTCTGTGTCTGTCCGTAACATGATAGCTCCTAAACCGCTAAACCGATTTTCATAAATTTTTCAGGTAAAATAGTGCTCGACACTGTAACGAGCTGATTAGATTTTGGTCAAAATCCATTAATGCTAATGACAGTTAAATTTTTTTTTAATCCTAACTTTTTAACGGAGCATTGCATCAATACACGGTTTTCGGAATATAGTAGATCACATTTTTTCCAATAATTTGTGTTATAACCAAAAACTTTGTAGGAGCTCTCGTTTCGGAGATATTTACAAAAAACTGTTTTCAAGGCTGATATATATCCTGGAGTTCACTTCAAGTGTACTAGTAGGCTAGCTAGGAAGGTTACAGATCCGTCATGGATATATTTATTTTTTATTTAGAAGGAATGCGAAATTTAGTACTCGTGAATTTAAAAATCCAGCAAGTTTCGTGGCTAATCGGGTAAAAAGGAATCTTTGTTTCTCTCATAATTTTCCGTGGGTAGCTTGAAAGCGCAACCTCACGGGGGTCTAAGATCTAATGGACACCTAATAAGTGTTACAAGACGCTAGCCCTACCAAGTCCACTTCCAATCCCTGACTTCGCATGCGTAGATCTACCAATATTATTTACCTCATGTATTAGAAAAGATGTACAGGGTGATTTTCACTTGAATGATTCTAACCACATGAAAATAGAAAGTTTCAAAAACCTAACCTAACGAAACCTAATCAGATCTAACCGAACCGAACCAAAGCAAACTAAACCAATATTTTAAAAAAAAAAAAAAACTTTCCTGACTTCCTACCCGGGATCTTAGAGGATGTGAATCCGAACCGGACCGTTCCGAACCGAACCTATCCAAACCTAATCCTACCCAACTAAACCTAATTAGCAGTATATGTTGTAGTTTAGTTTGGTTAGGTTAGGTTTGGTTCAGTTTAGTTAGGTTCGGTTTGGTTCGGTTCGGATTCACATCCTCTAGGATCCCGGGCAGGAAGTCAGGAAAGTTTTTTTTTTTAATTATTGGTTCAGTTTCCTTTGGTTCGGTTCAGTGAGATTCAGGTTTTTGAAACTTTCTATTTTCATGTGGTTAGAATCATTCAAGTGAAAATCACCCTGTATTCATCTATTCTAATACATGAGGTAAATAATATTGGTAGATCTGCGCATGCGAAGTCAGGGATTGAAAGTGGACTTGGTAGCGCTAGCGTCTTGTATAAGTGTTGACAGTTAACTGTTTCGTCCTTATGGGACTCAGAACACTGCTTGGTTAATGTGACACTCTTGCGAAGTTTATCCGTCTAGGTTTTTTCTCTTATCCTATGTAAATAGTGAGAAAACTCTCGCAAGAAGCGCCATCTACCGAGATACGAGAGAAACCAGAACAAGAGCAGGCGAAAATGGGCACTAAATTTCTGGTTTCTCTCGTATATCGGTAGATGGCGCTTCTTGCAAGAGTTTTCTCACTATTTACTTAGGATTAGAGACAAAACCGTCTAATTAACTTCGCAAGGGTGTCACATTGACCAAGCAGTTTTCTGAGGAGTCCCATAAGGATGAAACAGTTAACTGTCAACACTTATTAGGTGTCCATTAGATCTTGGACCCCCGTGAGGTTAAGCTTTTAAAGCTACCCACGGAAAAATATGAGAGAAACAAAGACTTCTTTTTACCCGATTAGCCACGAAACTTTTTATTTAAAAGGTTTCACATGTCAATTTTCATTAAAAAGGTGAGAAAAAAATATGATTATGTGACACTTTTTTTTTAAACAAAAATAACATTTCTGCTGATTTCGTAACTTACTTTGGAGAACCCCTATTGATATCATAACTTTTTTTCTCATTAAGTATTCAAGTTTTTTAATGCAGCTTTTTTTCAAATCAGTGTTATTTCCAGAATTATGTGACAGACTATCTGCTATAATCTATATCTTTAAAAAAACGATAGATATGATCTTATTTCCCAAAATGGCACCCAATTTCTGCCATATTGAACTTCTTAAAATATTATACAGGATGTTTTTTTAGTAAGTGTTCAAACATTTAAAGGGTTTTATTAAAAATAGTATCAATTTATTTAAATAATCCTTAACCAAGGCCAACAAAAAAATACAGGCCACGACCCTAAAAAAATCAGTCGTTCTCGCGGGGCTGAATTTTACATTGGGTCTTATGGGAGGTCAGACGTTTTTTTATGATATTTTCAAAATGACACTACAGATTTCCGCAAAATTTCAGTGAAATATTCTCAGACACCATCCCGATATTCCACCAAAGGTTTGTAAGGAAGCAACATGATTAAAAGGTTAAAATCTTCAAGATTTAGCATTCCTTATTTTGAATTCAAATTACCCGCCATGTACCACATGCCAACTGTTATATTTGACTTTGTCATATGTGATTGTCACATTCGCTTCTGCTTTAAACTTAATTTTTGTGTGAGCTAATGAAGCGGCTATGAAAAATTAGGGCTTACTATACATTTAAAAAAAATTGTTCTGCCAGAATAAAGTAAAAACAATCTCAAAAACGGCTTTATTTTAAAAAAAATCAAATATCCATGAACCGTCATTCTAACTTCAATATTTTAAAGACAATCAGCTGTGTGGTGACGTGACCATCAAAAAAAAATCAGCCCTCGATGTGACGTCAACAAATTGGAGGATCGTGGCCTGTCCCTTTTGATAGCCCTGCCTTAACTTTTGAGCATTTACTTGGCAAACAACCTGTATAATGTATACAGGGTGTCCCGAAATTAGTCTATATTTAAACCACATATTCTATGGCCGAAAATAGAAATAATTTTGGAGACACCCTGTAGGACACAAAAGAAACTACAAGTTTCAAAAGTTTTTTTTTTAAATAATAAAAATATTCAATATTGAAAAATTTCTAAAAAAAAAATAAGTAAGTACCCTACACAAATTTGTAGAAGATGTAGAAGAAGGAGTAGAGAGGTTGAGTTGAGTCCGAACACTATAGATGAATTGTTGATTCGTTGAAACGCCAACAGGGGGTGTTGTTGAATTTTTTTTTGGTGAATTCCCTCACTGAGAGTGTAGAGATTTATTTAGAGATGGCGTTGGTTTGAGTTGAGTGGTGTTGTGTTGAATTTAGAAGCCACAGCATTTCAAGGGTGGTGTTTGTTGGTTGGCTCAGGGGGGGTGGTCAAGATGGGGGTTGTTGTTGGCCAATTTCACAATAGCTGACATGCTGACAGTAGGAGTCGAGAGCAATGTTGACAAAAGTGCTGAAGCCCTGGAAGGTTGATATTTTTTTGAAATAAAATAATTATACAGTACCAGACATAAGTAGGAAAAAAACACTAAAATTGTAAAAAAATCTGATTCTGTGGCAGTCTTCTTTCTTCGCTTTTTTTTAATTTAATTTTTTTCCAGGTGAAATCTTGGGCTAATCTGGGGTCACGGTAGTGCCCCGCCAAGTTCGCGTAAAATACTGTACCATGTTTTCTTGAAACATTTCAGCCCATATTTGACCTATCTAAAACGCTGCTTCAGAATGAGCTACGAAACTCAAACTTTGCACAGTTGTTGATCTTCATAGAGTTAAGAACCCCCTCAAGTTTCATGAACTTCCATAAAGTAGTAACAAAATTTTAAAAAACGACAAAATTGCCGCTAACTCATGTATAGATCATCCAAATTTTACTGTACTTCCAGACATGCGACAAAGCTGAAATTTAGCAGACTAATAGAAATTATGACCAAACCCTTGGAAAAAATCAAAAAACCCCAAAATTCTGATTTACCCCCTCCCCTATACCTGTAAATTTATGTAAAAGTAACATTGCCTAGAGAACTGAGCTTTAGCAGACTGATAGGAAATGGGATAAAATCATAGGAAAAAATTTAAAAACTCCAAAATTTTAATTTGCCTCCCTCCCCTATAAATGTAAAGTTATGTAAAATTAACATTGCCCACTTCCAGAAACGCAAAGAACTGAGCTTGGAAGGCTGATAGGAACTATGATAAAACTATAGAAAAAAATTTAAACATTCCAAAATTTTAATTAACTTCCCTCCCCTATCAATGTAAAGTTATGTAAAAGTAGCATTGCCCACTTTTAGAAACGCTAGAGAGCTAAGTTTTGGAAGACTGATTGGAACTATGATAAAACTATAGGAAAATATTAAAAAATACCAAATTTTTTTTTACTTTTCTCCCCTATAAATATAAAGTTATGTAAAAGTAACATTGTCCACTTCCAGGAACATTAAAGAGCTGAGCTTTAGAAGGCTGATAGGAACTATGATAAAACCATATGAAATAATTAAAAAACTTCAAAATTTTTAATAAGACATTGTAAAGTTTTGAACAATGTTCCGCATATTTTACTACTTTAAAATTTAAATATTATCCAAATCCTTTAAAAAAGTAGCAATATCATACACGAAAATGGTATTTCGTAAAAAGAATTGAGATGAAAGTAAAGTCAAGTTCTCTAATACAAATTTCAAAATTAAAGGTTCTTACTAGTTTGGAAATGTTTTTTTAAACTTGCTTATTATGGCAGCAAGTGACTCTTAGGCACAGTGCTAAATTGAACTTAAAGAAGTGTGGCTGTAATAGCAAAGTTTTAAAAAAAACATTTCCAAGCAAGTAAGAACCTTTCAATTTGAAATTTGTATTGGAAAACTTGGCTTTACTTTTATCTCAATTCTTTTTACAGAATACCATTTTTGCGTAATTTGCTTTTTTTACATGAAATGTTTTTGTTATGATTGGTTATTTTTAACAATTCTGAAATTTAGTATCTAGACTATCCATAGCCAAAGACTGATATCTGTCTCTACCAGTGCTCAATTGTTGTGAAATCGTCACGACTTACATAACTTAATGACTCTTTGAATGGTACAAATCGCGCTTAAAATTACAGAGAAAATACTTTTTTTTAGACATAATTATAAACTGAGAGCTAGATTGAAGTTTTCAATGTACAGTCAGATAATAGATAATAAAGATATTTGTATTTAAAATAGAAAAAAAAAAACAAATTGTAAAAGGCTTTCGCGGCCATCGTCCAATGGTGGGTGTGCTTTCGGGCTGTTCGGCCGTCGAAGACTTCGAGACGCCGACAAACAGTCAACATCTCCTGAAGATGCCATCCACTCGAGATGGCGAAACGTCGAGAACGAATTTCCAACGACGACGGCCGAACAGCCCGAAAGCACACCCACCATTAGAAAAAAAAAAAACAGTTTGAACCAAACCAAAAAAATAGTGAACCTTATCTCCGTCTGTATACATACATACAGGGTGTCTCATTATATTTTTCTCACCCTTTTAGACCATTAATAATTGATATAGGAATATACAAGAAATTTTGTTCGAATTCGCGAAATTTTTACTTTTAAATTGCATCTTGACTTTATTCCTGATGCTTACCATATTTGACAGGCGCTCAAATTTATAGTTTTTGTAAATTGGATGCTCCTTATATTATTTAATTAATAGATTATAGGCTTGGAACATATTTTTCAAAAATACCCGATATGCCGTAGTTTAGAGCCATAGTTTCTAAGATACAGTCGAACCTCTATAACTCGAACTTTAAGGGACAACCAAATCAGTTCGAGTTATGGAGAGTTCGACTTATAGAAATTCGAGTTAAAGAGGTTAAAATTCATATAAAAAGTGCAGGGACCACTTAAAAGGTTCGAGTTATAGAGAGGTTCGAGTTATAGAGGTTCGAGTTAGAGAGGTTCGACTGTATTAGCAATTATAATAGTACCGCTTTTGTGTTAGTTTTAGTATCCTTATTCCAAATTATGTTAGTCCATATGTATCAGCAGTGACAATGACACAACATTTTTGTCGTTACCGGTTGTCATTTTAAGTGTCATTTAAAAAAAAATAGTTGTCATTGTCACTGTTTATACATGGGGACTAACATAATTCATAATAAGGGCACTGAAATTAACACAAAAGTGGTATTGTTATATTTTTATCATTTAAAAATTTATCACTAATATTTCAGAAACTATTTATCAAAACTGCGACATATGGGGTATTTTTGGAAAGTATATTCCAAGCCTAATCTATTAATTAAATAATATAAGAAGCATCCAATTTACAAAAACTATAAACTTGAGTGCCTGTCAAATACAGTAAGCATCAGGAATAAAGTAAAGATGCAATTTAAAAGTAAAAATTTCGCGAATTCGAACACAATTTCTTTTATATTCCTACATCAATTATTAATGGTCTAAAAGGGTGGGAGTAAATATAATGAGACACCCTGTACATACATCTTTAAATGATAAATTTTGACAGAAAAAATAGACTGGCATTTTAAAAAGTCCCTGACTGTACCACTTGTTCTTTGGTACAGGATCAGATTTATATACAATTTTAAGGAGTTTATCTACTTTTGGCCAGTACTGTACATTGTGTCCCAAACTCTCCACTTTTAAGGCACTTTGAGTCCCTTCTTATTCTCATTTCAAATTTAATTAAGTAAAAAATTAAAATACCTTTGAATGAGTGACTAATAAATTTAGAAAGTACTCAAAATCCACCAAAAAATGTCTAGTTTGGGACAGCATGTATGGTATGAAAATTTAGAAACACCCTGGTAACTTTTTTATTTTTAAAACTTAAAAAAGAAAAATCTTAGTTGACAAATAAAAAAACGGTTTTTTTTTTAACAGTAAAAGACAATAATATGTTGAACAAATTCTATGGTGCTTAATAAAAAAGCTGTATCTAAACAAAAACATGTTAAAATTATCAATCTTTACTTTTTTAATAAGATAATAAGTAATATAGAAAAATTATTACTTTGAAGAAAAATGTTTTTTTACATAATTATTTTAGCATCAAATTTCAATTTCAAGTTAAAAAAATAGACAAAGTTAACAAGACAAAACAAAAATTAAAAATATGTGTTCTTGTTAAATTAAAAACATGTAAAAATGGAAACAAAAATAAATTTTCAAAAAAAAAACATATTATTTTGGGCCTACACAAAACAGATTTCAGTATCTTTCTTTTTATTAGTGTTAATATTAAAACTTTAATAGATTTTCTAAAAACATACCTATCCCTGGAGTACCGTGATGGACCTCTTCTGCTTCCTCCACCTCTACGAGTCTTTCCACTGGACATTTCCACTCGGATTCTTGATCCACAAACACGCCTTAAAACAAAAATTTTTAAATTAAGATGGATATCTGAGGGCACGGCAGTGCCCCGCCAAGTTCGCGCGGAAACTGCTGTACCATCTTTTCTTGAAACATTTCAGCCCATATTCAGCCCTATCTAAAACTCTACTTTGGAATGTAGATTTTTATAGAGTTAACAATCCCTCCAAATTTCATGGACTTCCATAAAGCACTTAAGTAGTTATGACATTTCAAAAAACGTCGAAATTGCCACTCACTCACTTATGTATAAATCATCAAAATTCTACTGTACTTCCAGACATGCTACAAAGCTGAAATTTGGCACACTGATAGAAATAATGATCAAACCCTTGGAAAAATCAAAAAACCCCAAAATTCTAATTCACTCCCCTCCCCTATACATGTAAAGTTATGTAAAAGTAACATTACCCACTTTCAGAGGTGCTAGAGAGCCAAGCTTTGGCAGACTGATAGGAAATATGATAAAACTACAGAAAAAAAATTTAAAACCCCAAAATTTTAATTTGCTTCCCTCCCCTATAAATGTAAAAGTATGTAAAAGTAACATTCTCCATTTCCAGAAATGCTAGAGAGCTGAGTTTTAGAAGGCTGATAGGAACTATGATAAAACCATAGGAAAATATAAAAAAAACTCAGGCATTGCAAAAGTTTAAACAAATCCTTTCGGTGCACTATCCCGACACTAAAACGAGACATTTTTTGATGACGATTCTTTTTGAAAAGAGTAATTTAGGGATCTTGAAACTGATTTAGGTACGGAAAATTACAAAAAAAATAGTTTTTTTAATAAAAAACACACTTTTCAATTTCTATCTAAAATGCACACAAAATCACATACACAGGGGTATTGGGCATAGATACTATGGATTTTGGGCCATTTGCTGGGGTTTTATTCTTATATTCTGTGACTGACTGGAAATGCGAGGTTGCCACATCACAGGCATAAAATAAAATATTTTGATTTACCTAATTGTCCCTTTTTTCTGGCATTCATATTTTTTTAACCAATAAATTAAAAGGGAAGGCTTGGATCAGGGTAAGTTTTATTATATTTGTAGAAAGGTTGGGTTTGGGTTGGTTTTGGTAGAGCTGGGATGCCTTGATTTAGGTTTGGTTTGGGTTCAGTTGGGATGGGTTGGTTTGTTTTGTTTTGGTTTGGTTCAGTTTGGTTCGCGTTCAGTTGGGATCGGTTTGGGTTGGTTCTGTTTGGTTCGGTTCAGGTTTCTTCAGTTCAGTTGCGGGTTTGGTTTGATTCTGTTGGGATCAGTTCTGTTCGGGATCGGTTCAGTTAGGTTCGTGTTGATTCGGTTCAGGTTTGGGTTGGTTCCATTCAGTTTCGGTTCAGGTTGGTTCGGATGTGGGTTCGGTTTGGCTCGGTTCCGCTCGGGTTGGGATCAGTTCAATTCGGTTTGGACCAGTTGGTTCTGTTAGGTTCAGGTTAGTTCCATTCGGTTCGGGTTGTTTTCGTTCGGTTCGGGTCAGTTCCGTTTGGTTGGGTTTGGTTTGGGTTGGTTTAGGTAGAGCTGGGTTGGGGTTAGTTAGGTTGTACTAGGTTAGGTTCAGTTTGGTTTGGGTTGGTTTAGGTAGAGCAGGGCTGGGGTTACTTAGAATAGAATATCACTTTATTGCCAACAAGCTACATTGTACTAGGTTTGGTTAATTTTATCTTTTTAGGTGTGATCAAAACAGATTTAATAATATTTGTTTTCTTATTTTGATTTTTTTTGCGGAAACGTGGCAACATTGCAAAATATAAGCCACAGATATTGGCAAATTTTGTTTTGATGGGGTTGAAAAAAAAAGAAGAAGTCAAAATTGAATGAAAAGTGAGGTTAGAATGCTGTTTTGTAGGTGTTTTTTAAGGTTTTATTTATTTATTTTCTCAAAAAATACTGGATAATTAACATTTTTTTTTTTGGAAAAATGTTATTTAGAAGGTTTACTTTAAGGTAATTTTTATTTTTTCCAAAAAATCGTGTGTCTGGATAGTGCACCGGCCCCCATAAAGAAGTTTGGCTGTTATAGCCAACTTTAGAAAAACATTTCCAAAGTAGTAAGAACCTTTCATTTTAAAATTTGTATTGGAGAACTTGGCTTTACTTATATCTCAATTCTTTTTACAGAATACCACTTTCACATACTTCTTAATGTACTTGGTACTTGTACTCCAAGTACTTTCATAATGTATATGTGACAGCTCTACTTACGTTCCATCTAGCCCTCTGCATGCATCTTCAGCATCTCGAGAATCCTCAAACTCAACAAAAGCAAACCCTGGTGGGTTTCTGGCCACCCACACATTACGTAAAGGTCCATATTTGCTGAAAGCACTTTCAACTTCATGTTTGGAGGCAGATGAACCTAGGTTTCCCACATAAACCTTGCAAGAGAGGTCCCATTCTCGATAGCGAGACATTTTCAATGCTAAAATTAAATATAGTATTTAGAATAAACTATGAGCTATATCAAGAAAACAATAGTTTATTGATTACAGAGATGGTTGTACAGTACATACAGGACTAGAATTAAGGGATTCTGGAAGGATTTCTAGTTGAAACAGTGGAAAATTTTTTATTTATTTTCCCTCCAAAAATGCTTTCTAAAATAACATTTGTGGGGAATTTTATCTTTTGTTCAAGGAAAAAAACAAAAGACTGTCAGGGAATTGTCCACCATCTTGAATTCTTTAATAGTTTTTTTTTGGATTTTCGATGTTTTGCTCAGGGATTTTTCCAATTTTTTTTATAAATCTTATAATTCTTACCTTTCTAACAAAGCACACCTATTTTTTGTTCACACTTTCAATATTTTCAAGGAGAAAAGACGAAAATAAAAATGTGACTCCACCTCACAACAAGAATGAGAAACTGACGTCACAGGACGCATGCGTATTTTTAGCCACTCATATTTCATCGATTTTTCTTGCTCTCTTTCTTTCTTTAAGAACGACTTTGTCAGGCACGCCAAATTCAACCTTGGTGTTCTGTAAAATTCAATTTTCAAGTATTTTTACACATTTCCGGACGCCACTAGCAACGTAGGCGCTTATTTAGGGACCTTAACATTTACAACGGTTGATCACAAATTAAGTTTTGTTGAGAATCTCTTTCTAAATAAAAAATAAAATGTACCTATGTTTTTTAAAAATAATATCATATAGACAGGGTCAGCTTTTCTAAAGCCAAAGGTCAGCTGTGGGGTCCGTCCTGGTTTATTTCATAATTTCCATTCAGTTTTCCCGTGGATTTCTTGTTATATTTTCATTTTCTTTTGTCTATGCCTTATTTTTATGAAAACAAAAAATAAAAAACGAAAAGTTTAGAAAGTTAGGCTATTTTTCATCAAAAGTAGGGTTAAGGCAATTGCGTAAATGATCAGATCAGTTCGAGTAGACACTCCGCTGATCTTCCTCTCTTTTAAATGTTGTGTATTAAAGGGAGATACAGAGCCTTAAGGGCGTCCCGGTATGTCTACTCAAACTAGGAACCGGAAATCAGGACGGTACCATACCTAAAATAAGAAGACAGAAAACTCACTTCAACTCACCCCAAAATAAGAAACGAGCTTAGAAATGGAAATCAGAAAAGGGAGTTTTTATAAAGTATTTTAATAATTTTTGTCAATTTTATTTTTTAATCCTTGCAACCATAAAAATAAGAATTTATTTTAAGATATTTAGGCCAAAAATATTATAGTATAACTTATTTCAGCCCCTAATTTTGCAAAATCGTTTCGAAGAATATTTAAATTTCGCGGCAAATTTCAAGGAATTTTTGCATTCAGTGACAGTTGACATTAGCAGTCAAGCCAATGGGAAGGAGATCCTGAGCGTGGCCTGAGCTTCAGCCTTTGGTGTTCTGTGAGCTTCAGTATCCACCGGCCGCCGAAGGGAGAGCACGTACGTCCGTGGCAAGAATTTCAGACGTTGGGAGTGGTTTGGAAAACGAAGGAAGCGCAAACATGGCGGCCCGGTGTGTTTTGCGAAGTAAATCCGTAAAAATTCGCTTTAAAACTCTTTCTACGTCTTTAATGGAAACAAAAGTCTAAACTAACATCCATGACCTTTAAAGAGTGGTAAGAATAAACTAGTAAAATCATTTTACTTTCATGCTTTTTTCATATTTAGAAACCAACGCTTTTACACTAGTCAGTCGCGATAAGAAAAATTTTTACTCGTTTGAAAATTTCCCGTTTTCATGTAAGCAGAGCTTTTAAAATACTTCTGATTTACTTGGAAAACAATAAGTTATGAATATAAATTGAGATTTTCTTAATTTTGATGTGACTGGAAGGATATTCATGCGGGCATAGCTAGCCTCAGTTTTCAGGAGGAGCCTTGGCACAGGTTTACGTATTGTATGCTCGTTGTATAATACACAAGGGCGTATCCAGAGGGGAGCAAGGAGGGCAGCTAGCCCCTTTCTTATCAGCGTTTTTTTTAAAAATCAGATCATGAAGTTTAGCAATCTATTAATAAATTGTGAATTTGCCACTTTTTGTGTTAAGAAGGCCACGAAATGTAGAAACCTGACCCCCTCCCATTCTCTTTTGGACTGGATACCTCCGCCTTGATGATACACCAGGGCTATCAAAATGGACGGGCCACGATCCTCCACTTTGTTGACATCACATCCGGGGCTGATTTTTTTTTTGATGGTCACGTTACGACACAGCTGATTGTCTTTCAAATATTGAAGTTGGAATGACGGTTCATGGATATTTGATTTTATTTTAAATAAAGCCGTTTTTGAGATTGTTTTTACTTTATTCTGGCAGAACAATTTTTTTTAAATGTATAGTAAGCCCTAATTTTTCATAGCCGCTTCATTAGCTCACACAAAAATTAAGTTTAAACCAGAAGCGAATGTGACAATCACATATGACAAATTCAAATACATGTCAAATATAACAGTTGGCATGTGGTACATGGCGGGTAATTTGAATTCAAAATAAGGAATGCTAAATCTTGAAGATTTTAACCTTTTAATCATGTTGCTTTCTTACAAACCTTTGGTGGAATATCGGGATGGTGTCTGAGAATATTTCACTGAAATTTTGCCGAAATCTGTAGTGCCATTTTGAAAATATCATAAAAAAACCTCTGACCTCCCATAAGACCCAATGTAAAATTCAGCCCCGGGAGAACAGCTGATTTTTTCAGGGTCGTGGCCTCTATTTTTGTGTTGGCCTTGGATACACTTAGGTTTTTTTAATAGTAGAGGCCCTTAAAGTATGGGAGGCCCGAGTTTAACAGCGGGGACGAGCCTCCCCAAGCCCCCCTTAACTATAGGTCAAGTTAGTGTAGTTACCACTAGGGACCCTGTATGAATAATGATATACTTTTGTCATAGCAGATAGAAATAAAGGCCTGGTCATATACATAAGTGCATTGTAGTGTCCCTCATAGAAAAAAATCAATTTCATTGGTGTCCTTGAATAATGAAAGTGTTTAGTCATGGGCGCACCAAGGGGGGGCTCGGGCCACCCCCCCCCCCCCCCCCCCAAGCATTAGAAGTTTTTTACATATTTTCCACATTTTTCATGAAAAAACACTAAAAATAGCTTATAATTTGACATCATGAGGCTTCGGGCCCCCCAAGAGGCCTTGCCCCCCTCCCCCCAAGATATATTCCTGGGTGCGCCACTGGCTTACTTTTAAATGTAAAATTTTTTTTCAATTTCCACAAAATTTGTGAAAATGAAATTATTTTATAAAAAAAAACAGGATTAAGGACACTCATCGTAGAGCAATACTCATTAATTGAATCACGTGTCTATTTTAAGGCCTGATCCACTTCGCTTCTTTGCCGCTCCCTTCTATTTCCCACTTTCTCTAATAGAAAAAGATGAAAACATAAATTGTATCTATCTTTATCTAGTTCTATTCTCAATAGAAGGTTAACCCTGACCCGTGGAGATGTCTGACATATTTACCACATCGTCGGCGACACCGCAAAACCAAGTAACTGACAAAAATTCAAAAATTACATTTTGGCGGCAATCGGTTCATTGTATTAGTATTAGCATGTGCAAAATCTCTTAACTGACAAAAGATTCTAAATATTTTAAAATCGAAACATTTAAAACCACTCATCTGTTTTAAATCCATTTCAATAACTCAGAATTGGAAGTTTTTAGAGCCTTCTAAAAATTTTGATTTTTGCAGTTACTTGGGTTTGCGGTTTCGCCGACGACATGCTAAAAAAAGACAGCCATCAAAGATAACCCACGGGTCCGGGCTAACCCTCTATTAAGAAACCGGCCCTTAGAGAAAGAGGGACAAGAAGGAAACTGTGATCCTCCACTTTGTTGACGTCACATCCGGGGCTGATTTTTTTTTTGATGGTCACGTCACGACACAGCTGATTGTCTTTAAAATATTGAAGTTGGAATGACGGTTCATGGATATTTGCTTTTTTTTTTTAATAAAGCCGTTTTTTGAGATTGTTTTTACTATATTCTTGCAGAACAATTTTTTTTTAATGTATAGTACTCCTTAATTTTTCAGAGCAGCTTCTTTAGCTCACACAAAAATTAAATTTAAAACAGAAGCGATTATGACAAATACAGATGACAAAGTCAAACACTTGTCAAATATAACAGTTGGCATGCGGTACATGGCGGGTAATTTGAATTCAAAATAAAAAATGCTAAATTTTCAAGATTTTAACCTTTTAATCACCTTGCATCCTTACAAAAGTTTGGTGGAATATGAGGATAGTGTCTGAGAATATTTGACTGAAATTTCGTGGAAATGTGTAGTGCCATTCTGAAAATATCATAAAAAACGTCTGACCTCCCATAAGACCCAATGTAAAAGTCAGCCCCCGGACAACAGCTGATTTTTTCATGGTCGTGGCCTGTATTTTTGTGTTGGCCTTGCTATGGATTATGCCTATGGCTGTTCACAAATTAATACATTTTTGGCATAATCACAGATCGAAAGACGTCTGGCGATATGGTTGGTTGAGTTCAACCGATCAACTTTGTCTTTCACAGTTTTGATTATTTGTGAACTAATTTTGTATATTATTCTTTTTTTTTTGCTTAATATAAACAAATATAAGCATTACTTAAATGGACCTAGACAGTGATAAAGGTATCAGATCATGTAAGATTTAAAAATTAGTTACCTACATATATGTAAACAAAGATTTCTCTTTCCAAATGATGATTTTTTAAAGTTTACCGTTTAAAATATATTTTGTGTATTTATATTTACCCTACCATTTACCTATGATTATATGGTAGTTGACCTGGCACCTAGGGCACAGGTTACCCAATGGGTGATCCATGCCTAGGAGACCCATTCTGGGCCTGTTGTGACCACATACCGATTGTGTTTAAATCAGATAATAATTGAAGTACTATCTAGTAAGCATAGAACCCAGTAGACTTCAAATCATATTTTTAGCCAGAAACTTAGAAATTTTGATACCTATACCACACATAATGCTATGGTTATAGCCTTAGACCACTGATGGTATAAACCTTTTGACATTGTCAACACAGAGCACCAGCTACTAGCTCCATGTGGTGATTTCCTGAATTGCCAGGCCACTTTGATACAAAGATTTTATATGATGTGTGATCTCAGAGTTAAATTTTTTTTCCACACATATACTGGTCGAAGCTCAGTTATTGCCAGACTACCCATGGGTCACAGCCCCTTTAGTCGCCTCTTACAACAGGCCTAGGTTTAGTTCGGTTCAAATTTGAGGGGGCTGTGCTTGGTGCTTTATCTCCTGACCATACAGAACTACTATTACCTATGTTTGGAATTTTTTTAAGTTATTTCCGTATTTGTAATTGTTTGGGGTTTGTGACTTTCAATCAAATCCTGTTTAACCTTATCTGTGCTTTCAATAGACCACAGCCCCTAGAACTGGACAAAAAATATGGATGCTAAAAATTATTTTTCTTTTTTTAAGATGGATTTCGCAGAGATTTTTGGTTGGAGTTCTTTGCTGAGATATGATTGAGACTTGCTAATCCTATAGTTTCTGAGTAACCTATTCAGAGAAAGGCTTCATTGATTCTGCTATTAATGGTAAGTTATCCCAATCTAATGCTGAGTTTATACAGATAAAAATAAATATAAAAATTAATAAATTTTGCTGCCAAATAAAAGTAAATATTTAACACTTTTTTACAGAAAAATACTGGCAAATGGCACTAAAAAACAAAAAAAAAACTTCTTCACCAAAACAGGAACAAAGATGTTTTATGTGATGTGATGTCGCACATGCTCACATAAGTTTTCAGATAAAATAAAAAAAAGATAAAAGTCGGCCAACTTTTTATTTTGATTTTAATTTTAATTTTTATCTAGTTTTGTAACACCTACATAGTTTTCAATAGAGTTAACTTATTTTAATTTTTATCAGTATACTTATACCCAGCATTTAATTCTTGACATTGACATTATAAGTATAGTTCTTTTTGTCATAAAAAGTAAATCATTTTAATTTTTATTAATGGGTATTGTTCTACAGGGTAGGTATTCCAAATTCAAAATCAAATCCAAAAGTACTTTATCAGGTAAAGAAAGATTTACATTTGACAAAGCATGCTAAATCTAATGTTATAAAAACAGGAATTTTTGAAAATTCACAATCAATTTTTTTCAAACTAATTTTATTTTATTTTGATTATTGTGTAGTTTTATAAAAACTATTAATCACTTGTATTTTTAATGTTTTTGTGTCTCAAAAAAACTATATTTTTTTTCATGCTTTTTGCGTTTTATAGAAAAACTGCAAATTTTACAAAAAAGTCACAAGATACAAAAAAGATGTGTATTGACAAGTTGTATCCACAGTGGGTTTTATTTTTACCATAAGTTAAAAAGTTTTCGAGTTATGCTCAAAAAAACTACGAAATTGGCCTGAAGGTACCCCTAGACACCAAAATTTCACTTTTTATGAAAGTTTCAGAAGTGGAAAAAATGCTTCAAAAATCAAAAGGTTCTCAAATGGAAAAAGAATGGAAAAACAAAAAAACATTCAAAAGTCGCCTTTAAAAACATAGTTACACAATGAAACTCGTTAGGGTGTTTAAGTAACCTACAACTAGTCAGCTGTACAGCGGCTGCTCCTTGTTCCTGGTTTAACATGGTCAACTGAAAAAAGAATGGAAAAACAGAAAAACATTCAAAAGTCGCTTTCAAAAACATAGTTACGCAATGAAACTTGGTAGGGTGTTTATGTAACCTACAGCTAGTCATGTGTGTAAGCCGCTGCTCCTTGTTCGCGGTTTAACATGGTCAAATGGAAAAGAAATGGAAAAATAGAAAAAAATTCAAAACCTTCAAAATCATAGTTACGCAATGAAACTTGGTAGGGTGTTTATGTAACCTACAGCTAGTCATGTGTGTAAGCCGCTGCTCCTTGTTCCCGGTTTAACATGGTCAAATGAAAAAAATTGAAAAACAGAAAAAAATTTAAAAGTCACCTTCAAAAACACAGTTAGCCAATGAAACTTGGTAGGGTGTTTATGTAAACCTACAACTAGTCATCTATGCAAGCGGAGGTTTTTGCAGCTTCTAAATGAATTTATTTTTTGTAAATATACTTTTTGTTTGGCTGCTAACTTCACATTTTGGCAGGTGTAGGTGGCTGCTAACTTCACACTTTGGCTGCTGTAAGGTGGCTGCTAGATTCACTCCGATAAAATCACATCGGTGGAAAGGTATCATTTAAAGCAAAAAACTGCAAAACCATTTTTGTCTTAATATTACAGCCTTTGTCAAAAATCTTGGCCAAGCCAAATTTGACACAAGTTTTTTTTCAGTTTTGTTCAAAATTTTAACAGTGATTTTTGAGAAAATGTTGATTTTATTACTTTAATAAAATTATACCTACGTAAGAAAATCCACGTTTCAAAAAAGACAAAATCATTTGCCTCAAATCTATAAACGATTTATTATCAATAATTCAAAAACTCTCTGATATTGTTACTCGCGGTCCTCTATAACCTACTACTACTTCTGTTCATACTAAAACTCTAAATTGCCACGTGGAATGAGTTTTCTTTGCGGAAAAATTCTTTGTTACCGCCTGGGACAGATTCCTTGTCACAAGCTATTTTATTTCTTATTTATTTTTCTATCGATGATATACAACAAAACATATATGTTTACATATCTAGACATTTCAAGTTTTTGTAGAAGGTAACTTGGAGTTATTGGCTCCATCACTTTGAGACAATATTTTAGGTTAAAAACTTGACAAACCGACAGGACATTTTCATGTTTCAAATTTTTTTTTTGTTGCTTTCTACTAATCAATTGACGACTTTAAATGAATTCAGACCTAGAATGATTCGCGTTCTTCATAATAAAATTTAAAAAGCTTAGATAAATATTTTTTTTAGCTCACACTACTACTATACTATAGTAGTTCGAGAAAAATACTCTGCCAATTTATGGGCACTTAAGCTCACACTACGTACTATAGTTATAGCTTACGTGTGAGCTAATATTACTAAAAACTGAAATATATTGCATTCAATTCCAGACTCAATTACGTTTCGTTTGATATCACCCAAGCCATGTTTTGACTTAAACTCTAATTTTTGAAATTTACCCCCAGCACCCTTTTTTTTAACTAAAATGCATTTTTTTTAACTCCAGACTCAATTACCTTTCGTTGGATATCACACACGCCATATTTCCACTTAAAGTCTAATTTTTGAGATTTACCCCCACCTTTTTTTTTTAAATAAACTAAAATGTATTTTGTTTAACTTCAGACTCAATTACATTCCGTTTGACATCACACACGCCATATTTTTAGATAAACTCTGAAATCTTCCCCCACCCTTTTATTTGGCTTGTGTTCGGTGGATTTTGTTCATTTTTAAATGGGACCATCTTAACCCAAAACGTAGCCTAGGTACCAAATTTCATTAAAATTGGACAGACAGACATACAGACAGACGGCGCAACAAAAAAGTTTCAAAATCATCTGAAACGCAAAGATATATAAAAGATTTTAAAATCGGAGCAACTTTTTTTTCTCGAAAAAATTAGGATCACCATAGCTTACACTACTATAGTATAGTAGTAGTGTGAGCTAAGATTTGCTCCGATTTATTTTTTTTTTATATATCTCTGCGTTTCAAGAATTTGAATTTTTTTTGTCGCGTCGTCTGTCTGTCTGTATGTTGGTCTGTATGTCTTCATGTCTGTCTGTAACGACCAACGCGCATAATTCAAAAACCGCTTGCCCTATTTAAATAAAATTTGGTACCTAGGCTAGGTCTTAGATCGAGATGGTCCCGTTTAAAAATGAACAAAATCTACCGAACGCAAGCCAAATAAAATGGTGGGGGTAGATTTCAAAAATTAGAGTTTATGGGACAATATGGCGTGAGTGATATCAAACGAAAGGTAATTGAGTCTGGAACATTTTAGTTTTTTTTTTAAATAGAGTTGGGGTAGATTTTATAAATTAGGGTTTAGGTCAAAACATGGCTTGTGTAGTATCAAACGAAAGGTAATTGAGTCTGGAGTTGAATAAAATATATTTCAATTTTTAGTTATATTTGCTCACACGTACACTATAACTATAGTACCTAGTGTCAGCTTAGGTGCCCATATATTGGCAGAGTATTTACTCTGTGACAACCAAAATTAGGTTTTGTTGCAAAACAAAAACGTGTCATATATCACAATGCGCTTTTTCGCTTCAAGCTTCTCTTGAAAATCGAGCCAATTGGGGTCAATTTTTTTATATTTTTCCTAGAAACACCTAAAACCCCTCAAAAACAACAAAATAGGGACACCCGGTACTATATAAAAAAAAATTACGCGGCCCATTAAATTATGTTTGGATCGTGCTGGCTAAATCAATAATTTAATATTGCATGGTCTAGAGAAAGAGGCCCTTATATAATTAAGATCCAACTTCACTTCAGGTAAGTTCGTTTGATCATTAATATTCCCTTATTTGGTCAGCAATTAATTCGCGAGCTGTGATTGGTTGAAATTTATTGATTTCGGTCCCATTGGAATGTACTGATAAGAGTTTTTTTGGGCAAAGTGCATCTTTTAGTTGTCTGGACTTGTTAGTGAAATAAAAATTTTCGCCTAATTATTTTAAAATAATTCGTGTGATTTTTTTTTGCAAAAAAGTTGTTGAAAAATGTGTAATTAGGTGGTGGAGCCTGCAAGGATTATTATTAAAGACATTTTGTGGAATTTTTGCAGTTGCAGAAAACATTTTTGAAAGGTAAAATTTATTTTAAAGATTTCTAGGGAAAAAAACGATTTTTTGGAGTAGCCAAAATGGAGGATGCCCACCGTATACACCTATATTATAATATAAGTACAGAAAAGCTTGCGTTCATCACAGTTCTCTTTTTTTTTACAAGCTTTTATTTAACTTCACCTGTATATATGTATGTATGTGGGTATGTATGTATGTAATCAAATCTTGCAACTCATTTTTGAAGAACTTCCAAACATCCGATTGACTTCAAATTTCGCATAGCGTCTTAGTTCCGGTGACAATACAATAATATGGTTTCATCGGGTACCTACCTCCCCCCTAACGTGGGGGGTGGAGAGGGGGTAAAACTTTAGTTTGTCCGATTTCAACCAAAATTGGTATCTGGGGGTTTTTGAGGATGACAATTACGAATTTTTGATCAGATTACAAAAATTCAATATGGCGGATTCAACGATTTAAGTTTTTCTGATTACTTTCAACTGACTTCCATGTATCCGGTTGACTTTAAATTTCGTATAACGTTATAGTTCCGATGACAATCCAATAATGTTGTATCACTGACTGCCTACCTACCCCCTAACGTTGGGGGCGGAAAGGGGGTAAAATTTTAGTTTGTAGGATTTCTACGAAAATTGGTATCTGGGGGTTTTTGAGCATGAGGAGTACGAATTTTTAATCGGATTACAAAAATTCAATATGGCGGATGCAAAATGGACGATTTAATGTCAAGTTTTTCTGATTACTTTCAACTGACTTCCACGTATCCGATTGAATTTAAATTTCTCATACCGTTATAGTTCCGATGATCCAATAATGTGGTATCACTGACTGCCTATCTACCCCCTAACGTGGAGGGCGGAGAGGGGGTAAAATTTTAGTTTGTCGGATTTCCACGAAAATTGGTATCTGGGAGTTTTTGAGGATGCAATATCAGGGGGTTTTTGAGGATGCAATATCGATGCACTAGCTGAAATGCATAGACTTAGACAAATCCAAAAATTAAAAAATAAATGTAGAAAAAAAAACTTTTTGAAAACAAGCTTTTATAAAATGGACTAAAAAGCATAAAATAATTTTTTGAGTGTTCTGATATCATAATAATAAAAGCGATGGGCGTATTTAATATTAGGTAAATGCCTTTCCATGCGCATTTGGTGGATCGTCAACAACCGATGATGGGCCGACTCTTCTTTTTCAATGTGACAAAATAAATCGACACACTGCCGGTCGCGGTTGATCTGCCTATCCATATCAGAAAAATGTAAGGGTGCCTTGAGTAGGGTTGGGTTGGGTTAAATTGTCTACCCTTGCATTTCTCTGCTATAATATAATGAATTTGGATTTTCAATAAACTTCGAGTTAACAAGGCCAAAACAAAAACGGGTAAATCTCCTTTAATATTCCCATCGCGTTTATTATTATGATATCAGAACACTCAAAAAATTATTTTATTCTTTTTAGTCCATTTTATAAAAGCTTGTTTTCAAAAAGTTTTTTTTCTAAATTTATTTGTTTATTAGGAAATGTTTTATAGTTTTATAAAATAAATTAATATTACTGTTTTACCATCATAAACTTTTTAAAAATATGTTTTGCAAGAGCATCCTATTTACGGCACAATTATTAGTTTAAAATTGCGTTCAACATCGTAGTTCACACAATTTCTAAGGTCCGATTATATCAGTTTTGAAAAAAGTAGAACTGACACATCCAATGATGATGACTATGCCTTTTAAAACCATTTTAATTAAGAAATTCTTTGAAAATATCGCTTACAGATAAACCGACAGAAAATTTATGTAAATAAGGCGGTTAAAATAAGAACACTCATCGTAGAGTTGCTGCAGGATAAGTGTCCTTAGGTTAAAAAATATTTTTCTTTTTTTGCAGATTGTTGAAGCTGTAGCTGAGCTGGGAATGGGTCGAAGCCTGTAGATTCTGTTTTCTGAGTATGCTGAAAGAGGCTTTATTCATTTCTGCTTTTGGTAAGTATCATTGTTTTTAAAATATCATCCAATCTAAAAAGAAAAAAATTCTTGGTCGTTTTAAAGAATATTTTTTTTTTCAAAAATAGGGGATTACCAAAGGTTAAGGCCCAAAAAGTTTTTGAAAATGATAAATGGGCACAAAAACACAAACAATGGCAGTTTTTTTTTAAATATTTTTATAGAAATACTTAAAATAATACCTGTAATAAATTTTTGCCACATGTTTAGCAAACACGCAAAAAACTGATTTAGTATATCAAAGAAGAATAAAGCTGCTTCCAGAACTATTTCTATAGCAACTGTTTTTTGTTTCAGATTCAGAATTTTTATTAGGTACATTTTATAGTTTGTGTTATTATCACAAAAAAGCTATATCCTTTAATATGGATCACCCATTATATTTTAAATGGGCAAAGTAGTAGTAATAGTAGTACTTTTGATGGATCATCAAAATCTAATGCCAAAAACGACGTGAATCTTATGTGAATCCCTTTGTTAAAATAGGTTTAATTCTTTTAAAATTTAATTCCTTTTTTCTTCCTGATTTCCAAAATGAATAATATGTTTATGTTTATGCTAGGATGAACCTTTTCTTAGATCTAGCACATTTAAATGAATTAAGTACTATGGGTTTATTTAGAAAAATTATTACTGAAAACAAAAAAAAATATGTGCAGTATGCAGTGGCGCACCCAGGAATGTGTCTTGGGGGGGGGGGGCAACAGCTACAAAGCGCGCCCTGAAAAACCTTGCGACCAAAAAAAAAATTTTTAAGGTATTTTTCATGTTTTATCATCAAATATGTAGAAAATATCTTAAAAATCTAAGGTATGTATTAGAATTGACATAAAATCACTACATAGATATTTTATAGATTTTTTAATCAGAAAAAAAACACAAAATGACTCAGAAAAAATTCTACAACTTTGCTTATTTATACTATACTGTGTGATCAATATTAACGAATACCTATGGCTAAAAATAAATGAGTAAAATACTGAGTGCTCCAAAAGTGTGGCTCACCCCCTTTTTTTGCATTTTTGAATATAGACAAATAACACTAGGGGATATCAAATAATGTCAATTTTAACGTCAAAATTTGGTATATTGAGTACCGTTGGTTGTAGTGGTTGTCGAATGTTCCCAAGAATCGAAAAAATCTTAAAGTATATAAGGTGTCATTAAAAACTCGAAAGTTGAGGTTATTTCCAGTAAAACAGCAAGTGGCAGAAAGTCATGTAACTTGTCAAAAAATGTCAAATTTGACAAAATATGATATCTTCCAGTTTTATTTCTCTATCTTATAAAATTCAAAAAGATGGGTTTGTTTTCCTGGATCACATGGTATGGTTTGGGTATTTTTAGTTCTACCAGAGTAGGGTACCCTTTTTTAAAATCTTAAATGAATAAATTTATGGTCAATTTTTTATATTTTATATTAATCTTTGTACAGGGTGTGCCATTTTTTATGGTCTATCTATCCTTCTTCAATCCATCTTTGGACCTAGGCCTTCCCCAATATCTTCCACTCTTCTCTATCTGTCGCCGTGTTCATCCATCTAGTTCCCGCGTTTTTCTTCAAATCATCCGCCCATCTCATTTGGGGTCTTCCCCTACTTCTTTTATTTTCTCAAGGTCTCCAGTTTACAATACATTTGTTCCATCGATCGCCTTTCTGTCTGATATTATGACCAGCAAATTTCCATTTTAATTTTGCTACTTCTCCTCTGACATCCCTTACTTTTGTTTTAGTTCTTATGCATTCATCCCTTTTTCTATCTGTTAGGTTTACATGTAACATTTGTCTTTCCATTGATCTTTGGGCTTTTGTTACCTTATCCATGTTTCACTTTGTAAGTGTCCAGGTCTGGGATCCATAGGTAAGTACAGGAAGGATACATTGGTACACTTTCGTTTTGAGGTACTGAGGTTATTTTTTATTTCTTAATATGTAGCTTAATTTACAAAATCTTACTGATCTTTTGATTTCAGCTGTTTGGTTTTCTTTTTTTAGTTTAATAAATTTGTCCCAGGTATATATATATATATATATATATATATATATATATATATATATATATATATATATATATATATATATATATATATATCTTTTGGTTTATTCTGACCATAATATCTTCATCTGTGTTTGTTATGATTTTAGTTTTAGTGTAGTTCTTACTTAAGCCTATATTTTTAGCTGCTGTATCCTCTTCTTCCAACATTTTTATCAGTTCTTCTTTCTTGTCTGTTATTAAGGCGATATTATCAGCATATCTTAGGTGGTTCAAGAATTGCCTGTTTACTTTGATGCCTATTTATTCCCAATGTAAGCTTTTAAGAACATCTTCTAGGGCCTGGTTAAATAGTTTAGGGAATATTGTTTTACCCTGTCTGACACCTCTTCTTATGCGGATTGGGTTGGTTCCTTCGTGGATTTTGATTGATGTTGTTGCTTCGCTATATATATATTGGCTATTAGGTCTGTGTATCTGTGATCTATTCGGCTATTAATTAAAGATGCTGTTACTGCCCACTGCTCAATGCTATCAAAAGCTTTTTCGAAGTCTATAAACACAATATATAGTGGAATGTTATATTCGTTGGCTCGTTCTATTAGGATTTTTATGGTTAATAAGTGGTCAACTGTATTGAAACCTTTTCTAAAGCCTGCTTGTTCCTTTGATTGATATCCGTCAAATTTTGTTGTTCTATCTGTTAATATTTTTGTAAAAAGCTTATAAATAACATTGAGGAGTGTTATAGGTCGATATTTTTTTAGGTCTGCTCTATAGCCTTTCTTGTGTAGAATAATAGGATTCTTTCCAGTTGTTTGAGATTATTTTTTCTTTTAGTATTTTATTCAGGAGAATATGGAGGATATTAACTACAGCTTTACCACCGTACTTGAGCATTTTTGCCGTTACTCCGTCTTTTCCAGATGATTTGTTATTTTTAATTTTCTTTAATGGTCTCTATTTCCGCTTTGCTTATTTCAGGTTGTAGCTCTGAGTTTGAATGGAAAACACAGTTATTATAAAAGATAGAGGACTGGGAATTTCACATTACTGTCCTCAAATTTTGAGACAAGAAAAAAATATGTTATTTTTTTTTTCTAGCCCTTGTAGTTTTGAAGCTATAAAGGGAAAATTGAAAAAATCGGCATTCCAGAAATCCATTATTAGGGCAGATATTTCAAATATGTTAAAACTTCTCTACAGAGAGTTGATTCTGTCGATAAAATGACGTTCTCAAATTTTTGGTCCGTCAAGTCGATTCGAGATTTCAGAAAAAATTAAGAGAAAAAATAAAGACCTGGATTTTTTTTTCAATTTTCTCTCGTAACTCCAAAATAATAAGGTCTGGAAGAAAAACGTTTGTCATATATTTTTTCGAAATTTGAGGTTAATGTGAAGTCCCCAGCTCGCTATCGTTTATAATATCTGAGTTTCCAATTCAATAACATCAAAAATGGGACACCCTGAAATAAGTGTTTGAAACTCGTAGACAATGATTGTGTAGAAATAAAATTTCGGACTTCCATTGTCTTTATTTATTTTAAAACACGACGTTTCGGTTAGTAAGTATCTCTAACCGTTATCAAGTGTAAACTGTGTAAAAGTTTACACTTGATAACGGTTAGAGATATTTACTAACCGAAACGTCGTGTTTTAAAATAAATAAAGACAATGGAAGTCCGAAATTTTATTTCCTGTAATAAGTGTTATTTAAATATACGGCCAAAATCCAAAGGGTGCTTCTTTAGTGATTTTAAGAAGAAAAATTATATACACATAAGTCACAAAATTGCATAGTTAAAAACTATGTCACAAGGTCAAACTTTAAAAGATATGTTTTTAGTAAATATCTGAATAATATTTTGTGTTTCTAGTAGCTAGTAGGCTAATTTAGCTTTAATCAAATTAAAATTATTAACGTCACTCCATAATTATTTTTTCCAATTGTTTTTTTTAATCAACTACTAATACAACTCTTTTCATTTTTGGGTTTTTTTTCGTATCTTGCTTTGCTTTCGAGACAAAAAATAAATACCACTTGTAAGTCCCCGGGACATTAACACTAAATATTGTGACTTAAAAACTATGTAAAAATTGTATCTTAAAAAAAACTGTATGAACTTTTTTTCTTCTCGCTCAAAAAAAAAACCCAAGGAGTTTGCCCACATACTTATATAACATATTATATAAGTTTACTTTTAAAAGCTGAGTTCTTTGTAGTTCAACGATTGTTAAAAAAAAAGATATTTTAATTTCATAAAAACAAATTTTTTTGGTATAATGTTTTTTAAAATATCATAATTACATTTCAACTGGGTACCCTACAAAGAAGACCCGAAAGAAGACCGAATTGAAGAATTTTCGGGGGTGCTTTGGAGTTATAGGTGCACACATACATAGAGACACAAAAAGCAACGTGTAGGCTTAACAGTTAAAAACAACAGGTCTTGAAAATTGGCTGACAGTGACTTGTTATGAAAATATCTAAAATTGCAAAAAAAATGTTTAATAGAAATTGAGGCTAAAATAAATCTAAAACAAAAGTTGTTCTAAAAAGCTTAATAAAGCAAGTCTTGAAAATTGGCTGACTTGCGACCAAGTGTTATTAAATGAAAAGCGGTTAAGACAAGTCTTAAAAATAGGCTGAATTGTTTGAAAGACTTTAAAATAAAAAACTTGTTAAAGCGATACCTAATAAAAAGGAAGTTATGTATCATTCCTGTATAAAGACAGTCTTGAAAATTGGCTGACTTGTTAAAGGAAGCGTAAACTTTAAATGAAGCGGCTGACTTGTTTTAAAAATTATAAAATTAAAAAGTTATTAAAAGAGCATGCTTTAAAAAATAGCTGATTTGATAAAAATCTAAAATTGCTATAAAAAGCGGTATAAAGCAAGTCTTGAAAATCGGCTGACTTCGTAAAAATCTAAATTAAAATGATCTGCCATTACCATAATAAGCAGGGTAAAACAAGTCTTGAAAATCGGCTGACTTGGTAAAACTCTAAAATTAAAATGATCTATTCTTACAATAAAAAGCAGTGTAAAACAGGTCTTGAAAAACGTCTGCCTTGGTAAAACTCTAAAATTAAAATGATCTATTAGATATTACAATAATAGGCAGAGTAAAGCAAGTCTTGAAAATCGGCTGACTTGGTAAAAATCTAAAATTAAAATGATCTATTATTACAATAATAAGCACTGTAAAACAAGTCTTGAAAATCGACTGACTTGGTAAAAATCTAAAATTAAAATGATCGAAAACAAGTCTTGATAATCTGTTGACTTGGTAGAAATCTAAAATTAAAATGATCTGTCATTACATTAATAAGCAGAGTAAAAGAAGTTTTGAAAATCGACTGACTTGGTAAAAAATCTAACATTAAAATGATCTATCATCACAATAATAGGCAGTGTGAAACAAGTCTTGAAAATTGGCTGACTTGGTAGAAATCCAAAATTCAAATGATCTGTCATTACAATAATAAGCAGGTTACTTGGTGGAAATCTAAAATTAACGTGATCTGTCATTACAATAATAAGCAGTGTAAAACAAGTCTTGAAAATGGGCTGACTTGGTAAAAATATAAAATTAAAATGATCTGTCATTACAATAATAAGCAGTGTTAAACAAATCTTGAAAAATGTTAAATTAAACTGATCTTACAATTATAAACAGTGTAAAACAAGACTTGAAAATCGGCTGACTTGTAAAAATCTAAAATTTAAATGATCTGTCATTACAATAATAAGCAGTGTAAAACAACGCTTGAAAATCGGATAACTTTTTAAAAATTTAAAATTAAAATAATAAGCAGTGTAAATCAAGTCTTGAAAATCGGCTGTCTTGGTAAAAATATAAAATTAAAATGATCTATTATCACAATAATAAGCAGTGGCTGACTTGTTAAAAAAAAAACATGAGGTAAATTATGATCAATTTAATAAAGGGCGGTATTAAAATGAATATATGTGTTATCCGCATTCTCGTTTTTCTTGATAAACTTTTCAAGTAAATAAAATAAATAGGGAACTGTCTGTTCCATATATTTTAGTGAAATGTCCGAATTTTACCTAGATCACTAACTGGATTTTTTACAATCAGACTGTGTTTTTCTTCTCATAGCTCTGGTAGCATTTTTTTGATAAACCCAGTGTCCTTTCTGTGTCTGTAGCACCGCGGTGTGCTTAAAAACATTGATTTTGGTGTTTTCTCTTATAGATTTTTGAGTTCCATGTTTTGGAGCCCCGTGTGGTATCTCCGGCCTGTCGTAAGAGGCGACTAACAGGAGACTCCAGGTGGTGAATTTTTATGCCACATGTCACAAAAAAAATGTAAAGGTATATGGTATACATGGACCATTAAGCACCCCCGACTTTGGAAAAAAGATCAAGGAGCCCCATGGTCCTTGAGAAATTGGTCAATGATTGTCGCCGATTGATTATGTATATTTTTTATCAAACAAAGGTAATAAAGGTTGGTTTTCTATTTAGTTTAAAGGAAAATAAAATAAATGGTTTTATGCCGTTGTCAAGTCAAGTTGCGGCAATAAAAATGGTTTCCAATAAAATAAAATCTGTCGTAGACCATCATCGAACTAAAATAAAGCATTTTAGAATTTTCAATGATCGTCGCCGATTTATTTTATTTTATTGGTTATTATTTGGTTTCAGGTAGTTCAATTATCGTCGCCGATTAATTTAACTTTTAGTTGTGGTTTCAAATAAAATTAAATTTTTCGTAGACAATCATTGAACTACAATAAAAACCTTATAGGTCATTAAACCCGTTAATAGTTCAATGATCGTCGGCGATTTATTCAATTTTATTTGAAATCTATTGCAAATAAAATTAAATTGATCGTAGACAATTATTAAACTATAATAAACCCTTGTAGTGTAATAAAACCATTCAACGATCGTCAACCAACTATAATAAATCATTATTGTGTAATAAATCCGTTATAGTTCCATGATCGTCGCCGATTTATTTAATTTTATTTGTTATATTACTTAGTTTCAAATAAAATTAAATTGATCGTAGACAATCATCGAACTATAGTTAACATTTATAGTGTAAAAAACCCATCATACTTCAATGATTGTCGCCGATTTATTCAATTTTATTTGTTATATTATTTAGTTTCAAATAAAATTAAATTGATCGTAGACAATCATTGAACTCCAACAAACCCTTACAGGTGATTAAACTTATATTATAGTTCAATGATCGTCGCCGATTTATTCAACTTTATTTGTTACTTAGGTTCAAATAAAATTAAATTGATCGAAGCCAATCATCGAACCACAATCCATCGCCAATTTGAGGGTTAAGGCGGTTGCGCCGTAGGCGGTTGCGGTCCCGTCCCATCGCAGATCATTTTAGGCTCGATCGTGCGCGGTGGAGTTCCTTCTCATGTTTTGCAATATACGCATTTGCACTTGTCGTTTCAGGGCCCGGGAACGCCAAGTGCAAATGCATACATTATTAGACATGGATAGGAACCTCACCACTCATGGTCGAACTTAGAATGGTCCTCGATGGGACGGGAGCGTGACCGCCTAGTGCGTTCCCGTCATAACACTTAAATCGGCGACGAATTGTAATTCGATGATTGTCTACGTTCAATTTAAATTTTAAATAAAACAACAAATAAAAGTCCAGATATCAGCGACTATCTTTGAACTTTTAGTGCGTACCCTGCGTTGACAACTTGTGTTCTGCGTTACGAAGTGCCTAGTGTTAAAGTGTTGGTGCTAGGTATTCTGTGTTGCAATGTACCTCGTGTTAAAGTGTTGGTGCTAACTGTTAGGTTGCAATGGGGTTGGCGTGACTGTGGGAGTTTGTGTTTTGGGGTTTGGGGTTTAACTGGGGTTGTTGGTCTGACTGTGGGGGTTTGCCTGTCCCTCCGCGCTGGTGTTCCACCTTGTCGTCGGTGTGGAGGCTTCCGCTCTCTATGTTTCGTTAGCCATACAGGATTGGCTGGCGAAATATAGATTGCCAACTAAGAGAACACCGGGTGGGGGGTGGGAGAATGGTTAGGGTTAATAGGTCTCTGGGAAATTGGTGGGGGTCGGTCAAAGGAGTACTTATGAGGAGTGACATTATTAAATTAAACAGATTAAGGCGGGGGTTGGGTAGCGTTCGTAAAATAAAAAATTAAAATAGCTAGAAACGAGAGTCTGTAATTAGGACCACTGGAGCATGGAAACTGATGTTCTCAACAGAGAACATCGGTTTCCGTGATTCAGTGGCCCTATAGTGTGAGTGGATCCCCTAGGGGGGCTTGGGAACAAGGCATATAATGGCCTCGTGGCGGGAATACCCGGATCGCATCGCAGTGGCGGGCAAGAGGCGCTGGTGCAGTGCCGCAGCGCTTGTCTCCCGAAACACTGGGAAAACAACAATCCCCACATACACCGACAGCTTCTCCAAACCACAACTTCCTTCCAGGATGTGACCTCGTCGTGCACTCATTCTCATTAGAGGGTAAAAGGTGGCGAAGAGCTATACCATCATACATCAACCATATTGGTCCTGCTTGGTTCCATCTACCTCAAGGGAACTGGAGTACTGATACTTGCCGGTGGATCACCTTCGTAATTTGGTTGAGTTTCTCGCGAGTTTTATCGTTTTTTTAAACAGTGCATGGCACTGTAGTGTAGTGCGGTGTAGTGCAGTGTAGTAAAGTGCGGTGTTGTGCAGTGCAGTGTAGTGAGGTGCAGTGTAGTGCGATATAGTGTAGTGTGGTGCGGTGCAGTGTAGTGTGATGTGTACAGTGCCGTGTGTGCAGTGCAGTGAAGTGCGGTGTTGTGCAGTGAAGTGTTGTGCCGTGCAGTGTAGTGCGGTGTTGTACACTGTTGTGTCGTGCAATGTAGTGCAGTGCTGATGGTGTGTGTAGCATAGTAAAGTGTAGTGCAACACATAGTGTACAGTGTAACATAGTGAAGTGCTTGCTATCCAGTGAAGTGTAGTGCAGTGCAGCCAAGTGTATTTTTTTATCATAGTGTTTGGCAGTGCATTTTATTAGTCGTTATTCCTATGTTTACACGTATATTTATCCCAATCACACCACACATTTGACAATGACAGTGCGTTGTAAAAAAAAAACCAGCGTGCAATTTTTACAACTTTATCTGGTTTGTTTTTGATGGGTTTCAAACCTAGATAAAGGAAATATAAAGTTTTGACAGTACGCTATAAAAAAGAAATGATATCGTTAATATTTTTATCTTTGGTTGTGTTCTAAGGGTTTGAATCAAAGATAAAAATATTTTCGTTGTGTATCCACACCTAAACTTTTAAATCCTAATAAGGAAATCATAAAAATTTTAAGTCAATTATTTTATTGACTTAAATTTTAATATTTTTATCTTTGATTGTGTTTTAAGGGTTTGAATCAAAGATAAAAATATATTTTTTGGTGTGGATCCACATTTAAATTTTGAATTCGATAAGGAAATCATTGAAATTTAAGTCAATACGTTTTATTGACTTTCATAATTTTATCTTTGGTTGTGTTCTAAGGGTTTGAATCAAAGATAAAAATATATTTGGTGTGGATCTGCATATCTATTCTATATTTGGAAATTGTAATAAGGAAATCATTGAAATTTAAGTCAGTATTTTTTATTGACTTGAATGTTCATATTTTTATTTTTGATTGTGTTCTAAGGGTTTGAATCAAAAATAAAAATATTCTTAAAGCGGGTCCACATCTAAATTTTGAAATTGTGACAAAGACATCATTACCTACCGATTTCCAAAAATACACAACCACACCCACAAATTCTTACATTAGTTTCTAAGTAGTAAGTAAGTAGGTAGGTACCTATTGTTAATTAAGTATTACTAATAAATGTAAAATATATTAAAAGTGATTGTTTTTTTATTTTCCTTCCCAATCGGTACGCGTTCAAAAGACACGATATGGAGATATACTCAACCATTTTCCACCGGTGAACAAGGTCGATCCACTGCTACGCCCGTGGTACGTCCCGCGATTATTGGTACCACAGGTCAATATGTAGTTGATGGTTGTTGGGAGCTCTGCCCCTTTGCCCCTGATGGGTATGAGTACACAACAAGGTCACCTCCAAAATGGAAACACCATCAAACTTTCCCTCCCGTTTGCGGAAGGAAGGTTTGATGGTGGAAGTTGTGGTTTTTTGGAGAAGCTGTCGGTGGTGGGGATGTTGTTTTCCCAGTGTTTCGTAAATGGGAGACGGGAAGCTGTGGGAAATGGCTGCATTAACTGGCGCATCTTGGCTGACACTGCGACATGCGATCTGGGTTGCCGCGAGGACCATTGCCTTGTATCAAGCCTAGGGGGGGTGTGTGTGTGTGTGTGTGTGTGTGTGTGTGTGTGTGTGTGTGTGTGTGTGGAGTGTGTGTGTGTGTGTGTGTGTGTGTGTAGGTGTAATTGAGAGGGTGAGTGTTTCTGTGTATGATGTGTGTAAGATAAAATCTGTGGTAGGAAGACAAAAGGGGGTAACTCATGTGGTAGCAAAGCCTGAGTTACCCCCTTTTGACTTACTACCATACAAAAGGGTATGGGGGAAAAAAAGTTAAAATAATAAAATTAAAAAATATATAATAAAAGTTAAAACCAGACAACCTTTTTTAAAGGGTGGGGATAGGGAGCAAGAGGTAGTTGTTTACTCAAAGATTCTTTTGGCCTTTGTCTCTTGACTTTTTCTTGGAAATAAAATTTTAAATTAATTAATTACTTATAAGTTCTTTTGAACTTTAAGAGCTCAAAAAAAAATTCAACAGGATGACTAGAAAAAAAACACAATACCTGCTTAAAATAAATGAGCCTAACTCACGCCTTAATTTTATTTTCTTTTGTGTCACTCCTAAACGCCTAATTGTCAATTTGATAAAGAGTTGCCCTTAACCACAAAGTAATTTTTCTTTGTGCCTTAACTTAAAATGAGATACTTCAAAATGATGGATAAAAAATAGCACCACTTTTAAAATTAAATAAAAATATGTATTAAACTTTGTATATCATATATATTTGTGTATATTAGGTTTTTAAATAGTTTTAACTTTGCATTTTTATAGTTTTATTTTATGTTACATGTGTACAAGTGATGGTTAGTGACAGCGGCGTAGCGTGGGGGGGGGGCACGGGGGGTTCGTCGCCCCCCCCGCCCCGAGGGTAGTGGCGCCCCATAGGTGGGAGGGGCGCCCTTGTGACTTATCGGCCGCCCCCTGACATATGATGACCATCATATTTTATTTATTTTTTTTTTTTTGGAGACGGCGCGATTCAAATTTCTACGACGCGGTTCTTTTTTTTTTGGTCGCAAGATTTGTGAGAGGCGCCTTTTTGACCTTTTGGTCTTTTGGCTTTTTTTTTTTTGCCGTAAGATTTTTCATCAGTTTTCAGAGGCGCCCTTTTTAGCTGTCGCCCCCCCCGCCCTTTCGGGCACGCAACGCCGCTGGTTAGTGACGTGTAAGTGACATCAGTGTGTTAAATCAAGTGTAAATAATAAAATAGTGTCGGTATGTCAATTTTTACTATCTCCATAATAGGTAAGATATTTTATTATACTGTTTTCCTCCACACAAAGTCTGGCTCTCATTATGGCAAAAATTTTCTGTTGTAAAGTTGTTTTAACTAATATTATGTTTTTTTTTCCTGAGAATTTACGATGAGAAACCTTTAGCATCATCATGACGATAGTACCACCTGTGCTGATTGTAATTGAAAAAAAAATTCTTTATAAAATTGATACTTTTGATTTTCTTTTTTTTCTTGGTTACTCTATTTGTTACTAGTACTTTCTGATATTATTTATCCATCTAAAACAAAAACCACATTTTTAGATATGATGACTGAGACTAGAGCTTTTGACATTTACACCTTAATTTTTTTTCTAATCAAGCATCGAGCTTTGTTATCTATAGTGGTTCCTACCTTTGCTGACAGTGCCTCAGATAAAAATAGTTTATTTGTGATATCAGTTTTTTGTCAGATTCATTCTGGATTATTGCTATTATTTTTAATAATAGTTACCCATCTATACTAAACCACCCGACTATTATCATAGCAATCTTTCCTGATGTTTCCTGATTTCTATTAATAGTCGAATTTAGATCTTTTTTACTATTTAATCAGATTTTGGCATTTTTGTCGGGTGAAGTATCAAAAAGAATTTGTCAAATTTGATGTTAATTTGTTAATAAATCGTCACTATATCTGAACACATTTTTAATTTAATTAGTAAATAGAAATTTTTGTTCTTTTATGTTAGGTGAGCATCTTGAGTAAAACAAATTTTAAGTTTTTTCGCAAACACACTTTTGCAATTTAAAAAAATTGTAATGTCAAGATTGGTATAGATAGATCACTGAAAATGGCAAACATAATAGTACCTATACCTATGGTAATAAACAAAAAAAATTAAAATATATTTCTCAAACTGGGTAAAGATTTTTTAGTGACAATGGCATATGCATTATATTCTGTTATATTTGATAAGAGATTGGTAAATTTAAAAAATATAATTTTTAAATTTGGTTTGGTTTGGTTCGGTTTTTGTCTAGTTAAATCAGGTCAGGTATCATCATCGTTGAGCACAATTTCATTTGATCTATTCCTTAAAGTGTTAAATTCCGCATCGTGTTATTTTTTCAGTAATCAAAGCTAATTCACAAAATTTGTCCATATAAAATATGTATAATGTGCCTTAGCTTATAAGGTTTAATAAAAGTTTATTTAGTCTTTTTTGTTCAATGAAAGTCAGTTCATCGTTAAGCCAATGCTTCCCTGCTTTCATGACAAGACAGGTGTTGATTGATAAACAGTATCTTTGTTGCGTTCTGTTCACACTTATTTCTCTATGGGCATACAACCCTTACATCTTACTATGATACAAATTTAAAAAAACTTTGTGAATTTACAGGACTTTGTTTGGCTTTCTACCCTTTAGGTTTCATGCCGTTCTCATTCATATTTTAAATTCCCAGTGCTACTGTAGGTTTACAAGAGCATCTTTTTCGATTCTATGTTTATTGTCAAGAAAAAAATTCAAATTCCCTTCGCAGTAGAGGGAAAGATTAACCCAGTCTTGAGTTTCAGATTTATCAAAGGTTCAGAAGGTTGAGGTTTAACAAGCACAGAAATGTTTAGCTCTTTTCCATGCAACATGTACTAAAACCAGTTGAGACAAGAAAGGGCAAGGATTTTTTTTTTGTTAAAATATACCTAAAACTTGTAATTCGGTTTATTTACCGAAATATAAAAGAGAAATAAAAATAAAAAGATGTTATCCTTATAAGGTACTAAGAAAGAGAAACAGCTTTTTAAAACTTGTTGCAACCAATCTTATAATGTTTTAAATATTTACGATAGAAAAAAAAGGTTTTAAAAGGATTTGTTTACTGAATATTTATTCCAGAAGATGGCAATTTTTTAAAACAGGACTTCATCCACCCTGTGCTGGGTGGACGAGAGCTAAACGGGCCTGTGTGGGTTAAACCTCAATTTCCTGCTGGCAAAAAAAATAAATATAGGTATGGGTGTTCAGTTAATTTTTTTTGAATAATGGTAAATAATTACATTTTGTTCAGTTTTAATTATTAGTATTTGCTAAGGTGTAAACAGAAATTCTAAGGCGTCAAAATTACAACAAACATTAAATAAAAAATAAAAGTAAATAAATATTTATTGGTTGAAAACCCAAAAAAAAAAAAAAATTCCAGCGGAATACAAAACAACAGACAAAACTTACACCTCCAAGACCTAGCCCGTGTAAATGCGCCTTTAACACCAAAAAAACCATGGGACTTTTTTTCTTAAAAATGGGGTAAATTTATGATTTTGGAAAAATTTGGCACTTCGAACTTACATTTACTTTTATTTGAGCATGTGACTGCATAATTAAACCATTATTTTGTCTCTACAATAATAACATTGCTAGTCTGTCTTTACGATATGACCCAACTCTCTTTTAACAACTTTAAACTCTAAAATTATAATAAAGTGTGTTTATGGTGTTCCGATAGGTATTAGTAAAGATTTTCTATAGATTCCAAAACTATTTGGCAAAAGTTTTAATTGCTTTAAAAAAAACATTATTGAAAATTTATGGCAACTTTTTGTCAAAAACAGAGTTGATAAGTATTTTCCGATATTACAGCCATTTTTTTAATGTATTTTTATAAACTAACAAAAATTACTTAAACTTTTTGATATAACTAACTACCCGCTTTTTCCTATTATGATGACACACCTCAGATTTTCATTTTAGGTCACAGTTGAAAAAAAAAAGAGTATTGAGTGTTTCAGCACCTCAATTCTTGGAGTGTTCCAATATCAATGCATGTAAACAATTACATACACCGAAAAAACAAAATGTGCGGTGTACTTACATTAATTTTTAGCTAATGAAGGGAAGTTTAATGTACACGAACTTTAATACAATGAACACTTAAAGACCATTTCATAATATTAATACTCGTGTATATTACAACAATGTTTTTCGTTCATTAGCAGAAAATTAATGTTCAATGAATTGATTTTACGTACCTTTTTCGATCTGTATCTTATACTACAGCGTTTATGAAGTTATATTCTAACGGGATTCTACTGACAGTTCGATAAATAAGCATATACAACCGTCATTTAAAAAATCTTATTGTCTAAAAATAGATTAAAAGTTTAAAAATATTAAAACAGTATCCACTAATTCTGTTATAGGTATTATCTCACTGTATGTTTTATAAATCGTCGACAAGGACTAATCTGTAAACTGTCCTAACCCACATAAGCTTGAGCTAGCACACTTTTAAAAATGGTTTTTATTGAAAAACTTATGTTTTCTTTTTTAACATTGCAAACAAAAGACGAAAAACAATATGTTTTATCCCATATACAGTTTTAAACAAAAAAAAACATGATCTCAATCGAAATCTTTTTTAAAAGCGCGATACCTCAAGTTTTTCTTTATGTATTAAAAATTTAAACTAGGAAGTAAAATGTTTCCATACTACAGTGTACTCCGGCTATACCGTACCTGGGTTACAACGTACTTAGGGTTATTACGTACATATTTCATTGGTCCGGCCATAATACTCTTCTTGTTAATTGTGTTGTTTATAACGTACTTCCGCTTATAAAGTACATATTTTCTGGTCCCTTGAGGGTACGTTATAACCGTAGTACACTGTATATGCAAAATTATAGAAATTACATTATATTGTTTTAAATGGTTTATATTTTTATAACGTAACTTATAGCAAAATAATTTATAAAATAATTTAAATAAATGCAGGACCAAAGGAGAATAAAATAATGTAAACATGTATATCTCTTTTTAATGTAATTTCTGTTTTTCATAACTACATAAAATTTATTTAACGACTGTATTACAAATTTTTACACCCATCGATTTTGCTTGTTCCCAACAAGAAGCCAGAAGACAGAAGAGTGACAAGAACCATGACGTTTAGCCAATACATCACCAAGGGCCTAGCAAAGCGGCCAAAATATTAACCAAAGTTATGCAATTGACGAAAGCGCGGAGAGCAGGGCCGAGAAGACACAACAGACAAGACAGCTACGCCAAAGGCGCCGCTTAGAGACCTAGGGGAGCCAACTCAATAAACACAACAAAATTGGAAACTTCAAAATTAGCAATTGATACCGAGAGCAGCCTGTAGTCAATAAAGAAGACGACAAATTAAAAACTGTAAACAATAGATCTCGAGGGGAGCCAACGTCAACCCTTCACAAGTCACACAAAAATATACACGACAAACTAGAAACTCTAGACGCTGAGGGAACTATTGTCAATCTCTCAAGAATCGTGAAGTTAATAAACACGACAAACTGGAAACTATAAACAATAGATGCCGAAGGGAGCCAACTTCAGCCCTTCATAAATCGTGACATAAATAAACACGGTAAACTATAAACTGAACTGTAGACTCCTCCTAATAAGTTATGTAAAACTTGATTGATTTGAAAAACTGGAAATTACAATTAATGGACAATATGACACCAGAACAAAGCAGTACTAGCAAAATGACAATAGCTTCGAAATGTCATTGATTGGGAACTTTGAGGCGATTAATACAAAGGTGAGTTTTTCAGATTATTTTACTTTATTATTAATTATATTTATTAATGAAATCCAGCGGCGTAGCGTGGGGGGGGGCGCGGGGGTTCGTCGCCCCCTCCCCGCCCCGAGGGTAGTGGCGCCCCATTGGTGGCCGAAGCGCCCTCAGCTTTATTAAGTCGGACCGGCAACGGCCAATTGAGTGGGCGCCAAAGGAAACTAACGACATGAAGACCTTTTTTTTTTTGTGGTCGCAAGATTTGTGAGAGGCGCCCTTGTGACCTATCGGCCGCCTCCTCACACATGATGACCTTTTTTTTTTTTTTGGTCGCAAGATTTTTCATCAGTTTTCAGAGGCGCCCTTTGTAGCTGTCGCCCCCCCCCCCCCCCGCCCTTTCGGGCACGCTACGCCGCTGATTAAATCTCTAATAAAATGGACTTTATCAGCCATTCCTAATTTCTATTTTATCATAAAACTTAGTTGTTATTATTTCATAAATCATAATTAATGTTTATTTATTTCAGACATCCTTCGAGACCCGTAAATGCGTCAAACCAGGAAGATTTCTGAAGTTTCTCGAACGTCATTGATTATGGTAAGTTCTTTGGATTATTGTAGAGATTTGAATTTTTTTTTGATGCAACATTTCTGTTCGGGCTTAGGCCTCTCAAGAGTTAAAATAGATTTGTCATCTCTATTCAAGTTGCAATTTATCTGCTATTTTTTTTAATTTATTATAACAGTAAATATTTATATCATTAATTATACTTAATATATTTTATTTATTTATTTCAGGCAGCCTTGGATTTCCGTAAATACGTCAAAATAGCAAGACTTCTGAAGTTTAAACTAGTTCCTGAACGTCATTGATCAAGGTGAGTTCCTTATTTAAATGCAACTTTAAATTGCATTTCAAGAGAAAGTCTATAAGTACCTAACTTTTTTACTTACGAAAATTTCTTGAATTTTATTTTTTATTTTAATATTACATTGATTAATTTTCAAAATTATGCTAAATATTTTTTTAAAATTTATTTCAGGCAGCGTGCGATACTCGCATATTCGTCGACACGGCAAAACTGCGGTTAAAATAGTAAAATTGCGTACCAGGTTATGTCACAAGAAGAATACAATTATTAGGACAAGTAAAATCGGTGGGTCAAATATAATTTTTGGTATAATTTAATAATGTAATACGGTCGTTATGTTATTTGAAAAAAAAACCAAGGAAGTTTAATTTTTTATTTTAGGAATAGTTTGCTATTGCGAAGTTTTTTGCACTGGTTATATCTAGATGTCGTTAAATATTATGTTAAGTTTAAAATTTAGTGACAAAATTTAAAAACAATAATTGAATACATTTAAATATTTTTAGTCAAAGGCAATATTTCAGTGGTCACTAAATTTTAAAGAAAAAAATCTTGTGTTATAAATAATCATAAATATGTATAAAAAATAAAAAGCCGAAAAAAAAATACCAAAAAAAAAAATAAAAAATTGCAAAAAAAAAAACGAAAAAATTGCAAAAACAAAAAAAACATGCAAAAAATATGAAAAAAAACGGCAAAAAAGAAGAAAAGAGCCAAAAAAAAATAAAACACCAAAAAAAAAATAAATCGCCAAAAAAAAAACAAGAAAACGGCCAAAAAACCAAAAAAAAGCGGCTTAACATTATGGATTAAAATTTGTAATACTTTGGTAAAAAGTAAAACACTTTCACTGTCACTGTAACAAATATGACATATTAACCATGATTCAAATATCATAGGCATTAAACTGTCAGTTATTGTTGCGTCACATACCTACTTTAAAAACCTCAAAATCTCCTATTATTGACAGTTGAAGGTCTACGAAATTTAAATCATAATTTTTATATTACCGATGTATCGTAAAGTATTTTTTGTTTTAGTGTTATCTTGGTGGAGATTTTTGTAATTTTGCAACTGATTTATTTTTTAAAATCCTAATCTTTCTTAGACCTTGCAAACCTTATATTTTTTCGTACACCACATATTATTTATAAAAAAAATAGTATTTTTACAAAGAAATATTAAAAACTAATAAATAAAATTACAACTCTTGCCACCACAGTAACACTAAATTTGTTTTTGAGTATACATAGGTATATATTTCTTTCTAATTAGTAATAGTTTTTCAAAGGCAAAAAATCATTCTTGTAGAAAAAATAGCTTGTTTAAAAACAATGTCAAAGTGCACTTGTGCAATTTGTGCTCGATTTTTTTACATTCGAAAATGTATTTTTAAATGAACATTTTATATTTATTTTATTTTGAATATTAATTAACATATAAAACGATTTTTAACCGTTGATCAATAACCACATTAACGTAAGTGGGGAGATGGGATCAGTCGTGGGATACAAATGTATAATACTAAATTTTTAAATTTAAATTCGAAAACAAAATAACTACAGTAAAAATAATTAGCAGAATTAGTGATATACTAAAATAACGCGTTCAACATAACACATTCTTTAAAAAAATTGTTAGATACGGATAAAAATTTTAGAAAGCTGAAAATAAGGTATGAACTAAAATCAATTAAAAAAATTTAATGGTTTCTATCGGATCGCTTACAAATATGTATACATTTTTAAGTAATCAACTGTTTAACAATTTAATTTGTTTAATTGCAGGAGCTATTCACTGGATAATTTTTAAAGATTTTCTCGTTGGTTATTAAAAAATTGGGTTTCTGGAAAATTGCTTATCTAAAAATTATTTGTTGGAGTTTTTCTGAACACTTTTACACACTAGTTTTCGTTAGTCTTTTTCTAACGAACATTATATCGGATAATTCACAATAATCAGTATAGGATCACTGACGGTCCTTTATTTCTTAAAAAATTATTCCCTTGGTAACCAAAAAAAATTTCTGTTTTATTAGGACCTTTATTTAAAGCACTTGAAATTATTAAACTACTTATAAATTGAAATATGTAACAAACAGTTATAACTAATTTTTAAAAGCTAAGTACTCTTTAAAACATTATCGGAGCACCTAATACAGTCAACTATCTTCGATTAATGAGTATCACGCTTAAAAAACCTTCCTCTTGTATAAAACCAGTCCACACCCTTAGTATTTTTTTTCAAAATAAACGTAATAAGCTGTGTCACAACTTACAGTTTTTATATTTGTTAAAAAAAGTAATACCCACGATAAAATTAGTGTTTTATTGCACGACTTAAACAAGTTCATGTTTAGTTAATGTTTTTAGTTTAAAAGTCTAACGAATTTTTGGTTTTAGGTGCATTGGGCTTAGACAGAACTATTGACTGTTTTGTTAATCGATTTAATTTTGATTGACTTAATTTTAAATTACCAAAGAGCTAATTCAATTCTGTAATTGGCTGTGGCTGGTAATATAAAAAGATATTTTAAAAAAATGTTAGGGGAATTTTAACACTATTTTTAGAGGTTAACCTTAGCAAATACTCCAATATATTTTGATATTAAAACCATTTTCTTATTTAAATCAACTATATATCTAAAATTTGTATTTAAATGCTAAAAAACTTTTTTTTATTAAAAAGTTGTCAAAGACCTTTGATAAATCAGCCATCTTTTTACAATATTTGATCATCAAGATGCTGGAAAATAGAACATTTTTAATTTTATGAAGAAGTATATAAATTGAAAAAACAGTCCATTTCTCAAAGTGAGGTTTTCAAATCACAAAGAAAAAAACTGGAGAGACGTTGAGTTTTTTCTTTGTAAAAAGTATATAATCTTGGGAAATTTTTTTCTAAAATTAATTTTTTCAACCTAAATCGTTTTGATGACCCACCTGTAAACATCATCAAATAAAACTATAGCACACAAACTTTACACAATGTTTGCGATTTTTAAAAAGTTACAATTAAAAAATTGTTTAAAAAAAACCTTTAAAAAAATTAACAAAAAAGTTGTATTGCTCAAAAATAACATTTGTAGTTGCATGCTGCGAAAGCCATTGCAGTTTCCCAAATCAAACAAAAAATGCGTGTAAAGAGTTGCATTAGTTTATTGCCTGGTCGTAATAGGGTTTAAGATGGCTGATATCTTAAACTTAAACTAGGTTGATTTTTGTCTACACTGCGAAGGGAATCTAAATGTTTCCCTGATAATTAGCATAAGATCGGTTTTGATGGTTTTGGGAACCCACAGTAGCATTGAAGATTTACGATAAGAACGAAAGTGGTATGTGTCCTGAAGGGTTGGACGTCAAACATAGTCCTGTATTGCCATGGATTTTTTCTGAATATGCTTCGCAGTGAGGTCTAAAGGTTCTATGTGTGTAGAGATTTAACTATGACCAGAACGCGACAAATATACCGTTTGTCTTTCGATATCCGTCTGACATGTATTCAAGGGAGTTGCTGTTTAGCAGTGATAGCGAGTTTCATGGGAGAAAGGGCTCAATAACACTTCCTAAATTTAAGTTATAACCATAAAGTGATTTAATATTTAAAGACTTAGCTTTGGTCTGCTGAAATAAGTTACTGATTTGTGCTAGAAATTTTAACTTCAAAGTTTTACTGTAACTTTGATGATTATTTATTATATTTTTCTTAGATTAAAGAAATATAGGGAAATTAATGTAAGTTAATGTCACATTTGCCATTTTCAAACAAAATCTTTAGTTTTAGATTTGTGAAAAATATTAAAAGTTTATGGGTACAAATTTAAAATAAGGGGGCACTTTAAATTTATTCAACATTTTAAATTATTTCGCCATTTTCTAAAAAGGTGACCTATTACTACTTTTTTTGGCAATTTTAAATAGTTCCAAAATTAATTGTGTAATTATTTGCCTTTATTCGTTTTAGAATAAAGGGTGTATAAGGAAGTGTAGAATTATAAGCTTGGTTCACACTTAATACGTAAGATCATGAGTCAGCTCAACTATCAATCTCGATGTTCGTTTTGTTACTTTCTAACACAAAATTGTGGATGCGCCTTTGTTAACAAAATTTTTTAAAGAAAATATGGATTGCTCATATTGTTCCATATAGTAAAGGCATAATTCAGAGTTCTAAAATTTTTTAAATTTAATTTGCATTCATTAAAATAATTTTAAAAACTCAACTAAAAATTAACATCAAATTTGGCATGAATATTCTTTCATGTTGTTAGGTATATCTATTATTATATATTTTTTAAGGACTTGATTTTGGAGGGCTAGCTTTTTTATACCATCATGATATTTAACTGCTTAAGATGGTTTAAAGTAGCTAATTGAAAGTTTAGAATAGGTAGTGAATCCAGGATATTGTTTATTTTCTTTGATTTTGATTTATTCATCATCATATATTTTGTATTTGTAAGTATATTTGTCTTAACTTTTCTCAAACTCTTTATTTATTATTGAAATCTGGACAGTTCAGCCACTTCTCTCTAGAATGCTATATCCCTAGTGTTAAAAGTCATTTATTATTGATCACTGAATCGATATACATACTCAATCAATATAACTTCTAACGAAAACAGTATTTATAGAATATATCTACCTATTTTGAGGAGTTGTAGAAAAAATTACGAGAAACAAAAAAATCAGAATAAAACACAAAAACAAACCATCGTGTTTATACACAGTCCAAATCTCTGAACGAAGATCCAAATAGTCCATTCAGCTTATTGGCTGCTGTTTTTTGGTAATTAGTGAAACATCGATGAGAATTTGAAAAAAATATCCAAATATTACTGGCAAAAAATGCATAAAAAATGAAGTTCGCTTATGAAGATTATTACGATGGCATTAATGAAGATTTTATCCCAACAAAACCATAAAAATTTCCACAGTAAACAGAGACAAAGCAAAATTAAAGAAAAAACCAATCAGTGATCAAAAATATCTAAGGAAAATAAACATGAAGTGAACCTAAGTATACTGCAAATTCTTATTAGTTTTTAATGTGTTTTAAATATTTTTATAGTTAATAATTCTTAAAAGGTACTATTTTTTATCAAATTTATTGGTCTTTAAAATTAGGGCTTAATTATTTTAAATAATTTTGCAGACCATATTTTTTAGTATTCTGGAAAAATTTTTAAAAAAAGGTTTTTTCAATTTTATTATAAAAATCCCCATCGTCATATAAGTTGATTTTTAACTTCTAAAATTAGAGTTGGAAGTTGGGCAAACATCATTACTTATATTTATTTTTGTTCTATACCTAAATAACTGACTTTGGTTTTGTAACAAAACTAAATTTTAATTTTGACAGGGGCATCTCTTTATTTTAAAACCTTTTAAGTCGAACAAAACGGAAATTTTGTGTAAGGGGAAAATTGAGACTTTCTAAACAACATATAACATCAGTATGGTCCCTGTATAGCTGTTCTTGTTTCCTTTAACGAAAGCCTTAAAAGAAAACAATTTTCTAAGGGAGAATTCCAGGAAAAATTAAGTATTTAACAATATATCATTACCAGTTACTGTCCATGTAATTAGGTAACTGTTTTAATTTCCCTAAAAAACTCACAAAAATTAAATTTCTTCTAAGGGGAACATTAGGTCTTTTTAAACAATATTTGTACCCTCAATTTAATTAACTTTTTTGCTTACTAACAGCAAATTTTTAATTTTTTAAAAGGTCAATTATTAAGCCACAAAAGGGCATTTCTTCTAAAGGAAAAATTAAATATTTTTAAACAATATCTTTACCCCTGTACGGGAGACCAACATGAGAAGATTTAGGGTCAAGCCAAGAAAATATTGATAAATTAAGTAGAGCATTAGATCAAGATAATCATCCACTGGAAAGAACAGAAGAACGGAGGGCTCTGGTGAATCAGATTAAGCCCAGAGGCTAACATGGTAACTCTCTACTCCATAAGAGGAGCTGAGGAGGAAGGAAAGAAAACGGCACCGCTATTCAATTTCAATAATATGACGCATTTTAAAAAATGGCCCGGGATAAGGAATGTTATGATTCTATGATGACTCAAAGCCACATAGGTTTGCGTGGCAACAGGAAGCATGACAAACTTTTCAAGATTTGATCCAAACAAAGTTTTGTCGGAAATGAATCCTTCTAGAGCTGTTCAGAGGGCACATCAGATCAGCCCTCGGTGAGTGGACACTCAATAAGAGGCAGAGGTGAAGAAGACAAGTATTACTTCAGCAAAACAAAATTATCTTTGTATATTAAGGTGAGTGATCAATAAATAATGGTATTTAAAAATCAACAACTAAGACAGTTTTTCTTTTCCAGGTTTGGTGGGGACAGAGAGCCAGACAGAAGCATTAAGTTTGACAGGTGAGTCCCATAAAATATTAGAATGCCTTTGGAAATCATTAAAGTATATTTTTTTCTTTTTTGCAGGTTTTGCGACTTGATTTCAACGAAAAGATGGCGAATGGGTAGCGGTAGGTTATCCTATCAGGGACAGTGAGTCATCCCTGCCCACCGCAGACTCCAGGGACCTTCTGACCCGGAAGGCCAGTAGGTACCTGTCTAGGGTCCCGGTCCAGGGTACGGACAAATTTTCGCCTTTGGCAATACATTTTCTCTAGAGAAGGTGTTTCGGGTAGCGGTAGGTTTAACCTATCAGGGACATTGAGTCATCCCTGCCCACCGCAGACTCCAGGGGTCTTCTGACCCGGAAGGCCAGTAGGTACCTGTCTAGGGTCCCGGTCCAGGGTACGGACAAATTTTCGCCTTGGGCAATAAATTTTCGTTGCAAAATCAGTTGTTTTATTTTTAGAATAAGATGTTTCGGGTAGCGGTAGGTTTATCCTATCAGGGACAGTGAGTCATCCTTGCCCACCGCAGACTCCAGGGACCCGGGTCCCTATCCAGGGTACGCACTAAATTTTACTAAAACTGGTCATTTCAAACTTATCTTTGTTGTTTTATGGATTTTCAACAAAGATAAGAAGTATTAAAATCTTTGTTATTTTATGAGATTTCAACAAAGATAATAATTATGATTAATTAAGTTGCCTCAAAATTGATATTTCTCTGGTCTTTAGAAATTAGGTACTTTAATTAATTTTGTTCAGCAGGTGCATTTCAAGATTTTTTTCATTTTTAGGACAAGATGTTTCGGGTAGCGGGTAGGTTTATCCTATCAGGGACAATGAGTCATCCCTGCCCACCGCAGACTCCAGGGGCCTTCTGACCCGGAAGGCCATAACCTGTTTAGGGTCCCGGTCCAGGGTACGGACGAAGACCACAACGATAGATTTGGCATTGAAGACACAGCTGTATAATGATCCCAACAGCGAGTTCCTGTCCTTAATGGTTTGGCGATGTCAAAAAAGGTAGGTTTGTTTTAAATTGAAAAAAAAAACAAATTTTGCATTTATTTTATATATGTTTAATTAAAGGTAATTAGACAAGATATATTAGATTATATACCGGGTGGGAAAAAAAACGGACAAAATCATTTTTTTTTGTTTGAAACTCGTAGACAATGATTGTGTAGAAATAAAATTTCGGACTTCCATTGTCTTTATTTATTTTAAAACACGACGTTTCGGTTAGTAAGTATCTCTAACCATTATCAAGTGTAAACTGTGTAGAAATAAAATTTCGGACTTCCATTGTCTTTATTTATTTTATAACACGACGTTTCGGTTAGTAAGTATCTAACCATTATTTACACTTGATAATGGTTAGAGATACTTACTTACCGAAACGTCGTGTTTTAAAATAAATAAAGACAATGGAAGTCCGAAATTTTATTTCTACAAAATAATTGTTGTTGCCGCCTTTGAAATATCGTACAACCGATTTTGCAGGAATTTGATCAGGTTTTTGAGTAAAAATACTTTTTTGTGCTCTATCTCACAACCAAGATATCGAACGTACAGAATCAAGCTTTAACCTTCAAAAGGCTGGTATTCTTACCAGTGAAACCGATTCAGTGGTTCCCCAAATAATAATTTTTGTTTTACAGACTATACGATTGATAATTCTGTCTGCATTTATTTCCTTATAAATTTATTATTACTGAACCGGTTTTAAACCAAACATGGTGAGAATCGATTGTTTCTTGAAGATGTCGATTAAAGTTTGGCTGTCATTTTGAAATCGAAAATGGCGGACTAAGGCAAATTCGTCCGTCTATGCAGGATCGTTTCTTCTTATGTTGCGAGCGATTTTTAACCATCGACGTTAATACGAAAAAACGGACGGATTAAGTTTGACCCGTTTGTCAATCTGTTTGTCGGCCCGCACATAAATTTGAAACTAGTCAACCGATTTTAATGCGACTTTTTTCTGAAAGTGTTTTAATTTGTGATAAGAGGTCATCAGATATATGTTATGTCCTCTATACAAATTTTACTACATGACTTTCAACAAACCAGAACAGGATCTCGATAGAACCCAACGGGACCTGTACAAAACCAAAAAAACTCGATCATTTTGGAGTATGTACAAAAGTTACCCCACTTCATAACCCCTGGGACTAAAATACAAGCAATCATTAGAACAAACACTAATATCTTAAGAACTATCAAAAGAATTTATAGAAATTCAAAAAAAGTTTTCAAAAAGTTATCCTTTATGTAGCTATTTTGGATTTCAACATAGCGGCCAATTTTAATAGTGATCTTTAAAGAGCAATCTCTAGCCTAATGTTTTTTATTACTTTATTGAAATCGGTTTAGTAATAATTAATTTATGAGGAAATAAATGCAGACAGAACTGGCAAGGGAAGGGTTTTAAAACAAGAATGAATTTGATTCTGTTCTCCATTTTGAATTTAAATATGGTGGCAATTTTCGATAGTGATAATTAAAGAGCAATCACCATGATGCTTTTTATTTAATTAAAATCGATTCATTAAAAATTGTTTTATGAGGAAATGAATGTAGACTATTGCAGACAGAATTAAGAAGGCAAAACAATATTTGAAACAAAAATTAATTTTTCGGGAAACACTAAATCTATTTTAAGGATTTGTATCTCGTTGTGAGAAATGAAAACAGAGCTTTTCAGGGAACTTAAAAAAATATATTTAAAATTTCGGAAAATAAGAATAAATGTGTTTTAGAAGGGTCAAGTATGATTTTGTATGCCATATTGCAGTTTGTTTATTTATATTAAAATTGGTGGAATACTTCGAAAGTTATAACGAACAACATGTTGTCTTTTTTTTGCCTACCCGGTACATAGATTAAGCAAAATCCTCTATAATCTGATTAGTTTTGTCTTGAATGGTTTGAGCAACACAAATCATGGTTTGGCTGCCAAAAAGTGTCCACCAGTTGTTATTCTTAAATATAGAAAAAAGTTTAAATTGGCAAACTAGTAGAATTTTTGATGCTCTCTAAGATACATAAATCAAAATAAAAACATAGAATATTGCTTAGAGTTAAAAAAAATAAAATTTTTTTAAATTAATTGAACACCTGGTATTTTTTAGTTTTTTCTGATAGGTCTTTTAATTCTTAAGAAATATTGTGTTTTGATTTTTTTTTTGCTAAAGTTAAAAATAACGAAGATATTTTCAATTCAAAATTACGTATTGAAATTTTATTTGCTAGACGTAATTTTGAATTTGGAAAATCTACGTTATTTTTAACTTTAGGAAAAAAAAATCAAAAGATAATTATTTTTGTTTAGAATTGAAAGACCTATAAGAAAAAATTATAAAATACAGGGTATTTAATTAAAATTTGTTTTATGATTATTGAAAAAATTCGAAAACTCAAAAACGCGATGTTTGATTTTTTTTTTTGATTTAAGCATCTTAAAAAGCGTCGAAAATTCTACTAGTTGGCCAATTTAAAGTTTTTTGGAACACCCTGTATAGCCTGATTATTTTATTTTAGTGAGGACTGCATGCTCTCTCTACAGCCCTTGGAAAATGCAATGTTTTGCGCCGAGCAGATATTTATGGAAAGACAACTTTACATCTAATGGGATTCCAGGTAATTATTTATACAGAGTGTTATGCAAAATATCTTTTATATTTAAATGAGACTTCCCCCACCTTATCATCTATTTCAATATAAGATATGTTTTCATTAAAATCCTATATCTAAACCTAATTTAAGTATAAATTAGTCTAACAACAGGGATTGGTATAATATGCTTATTTTTTTCTATATATAGGGTGAATCAAATTGGCCACATTAAGGGGGTTCGGGTACCCCTTCTGGAGGGGATAAAGGAAAAGGGCGGTTCTAATTTTAAAGCTAGATTTTTGGTGAAAACCGCATTTTCATATGGCAACCCATTTTCTTTTTAATGGTCTGCGTTTTGGACTGGGGTCTCTCAAAATATAATTTTTGCATTAAGTTGCTTATTTGTAAACTTTTTAAAGCAGAATGCGACTGTCAAACTGAATTTTATCATATTTAGTTTCTGAGATATAACATAGAGTTATATTTATTCTTATAGAATATCCCTTTTTTTATTAGAATTTTAAAATTTCCGTTAGAACAATGTGCCATACACTATGTTCTATTTGTGTTCATTTTTATGGATTTAATGGTTTTATATTCTTGGCATTTCTTTTTATTTTTACCTTCCTAGCCCGCACAGCAATGGCTAGAGAAGGTATTATTTTCTCGGATTTTTTTTCTTGAGGTCTAAAATGTGTTATTCGGCTGTATTTTGACCTATTTTCGCAATTCGTCGCAATGTCTGTCTGTGTATGTGTAGGTGTGTATATGTCTGTCCGTAACACGATAGCTCCTCAACCGCTGAACCGATTTTCATGAAATTTTTAGGTAAAATACTGTTCGACACTCTTACGAGCTTATTAGATTTGGGTCCAAAATCCATTAATGTTAATGACAGTTTTTTTACAGTTATATAGGGTGTTCCAAGGTAAGTGTCCACCATTACTAACTTTTTTATTATTAAAGATAGAAACAAGTTTAACTTGGCAAACTAGTAGAATTTTTGATGCTCTTTAAGATACTGAAATAAAAAAAAAATAGATAATTGTTTTTTTGGACTTTTTGAGGTTTTTCAAAAAACATTAAAAAAATATTAATTGAACATAGTATTTTATATTTTTTTCGGATAGGTCTTTCAATTCTAAACAAAAATTGTCTTTTTGAGTTTTTTTCCTAAAGTTAAAAATAACGAATATATTTGAAATTCAAAATTACGTATTGAAATTTTATTTGGTATAACGAAGTCTAGTGTAATTTTGAATTTGGAATATTTTAGTTATTTTTAAGATTAGAAAAAAAATCAAAAGACATTTTTTCTTGAGAATTGAACGACCTATAACAAAAAAGTGTTAAATAAAACTGTTTAATTGATGAATTTTATGTTTTTTTTTAAAAAACTCAAATACATTCAATTTTTTTTCATTATTTAAGTATCTTAAAGAGTGTCGAGAATTCTACTAGTTTGCTAATTTAAACTTTTCTATCCTTAATTAAGCAATGGTGGAAAATTAACTTGGAACACCCTGTATATCTTGAAAAATAAAGTGACAGATAAAATTCAGTTTGACAACTAAATTCAGCATTAAAAAATCTAGAAAAAAAGCATTTTAGACCAAATCTGCCGTGCAAAGCAGAAACCTAGTAAGTCAGACACAAGTGTTTTGGGAAATAGAGTTTAAAGTTTATTTAACTACATACTAACTTCATAACTTCCTTGTTTTTCAAGATAGCCACATTCTAAAAAAACTGGCTGGTGCCGTTTTTAACGGCGATTTCAATGATATAAAAATCTCATTTTCGAGTAAGTTGAGTTACTAGGTTTTTGCTTTGCACGGCAGAAATAGAGATCTTCATAGAGAAATTGTAGACCGGGTCCTATCCAAAATGCAGACTTTTCAAAAAGCTCCCGTAGATTAAACGTGGGTTGACATATCGAAATGCCGATTTCTTCAAAAGTCTTGTATGGTCTTGTCTTGAAATTTGGGCCTTGCAAAAAGGGCTAAATTTTCCTCCAGCTTCCCTAGAAGTACTTGAAACCCCTTTAAAAGTGTCCAATTTGAATCAGCCTGTACATAGCTCTTTTTATTTCAAAAAGATCACTTTCTAAGAAATATTTTTTTTACAGTTTTACTTGAAGAATCGCTCAGCTGCACTCCAAGAACCTCAAGCATAGAATACTTGGGATAACAAAGGATTTTGTTTTAAGTTTTATGGTTTAGTATTTTGTACTTTTGTTGGTTTTTATTTTTTGGACACATCACTCCACAGCATCTCTCGAAAACAATCAAGATCTTTTGTTGATATGACGGTTCTTAAGATATCTGCAATTCTGGGACAAAAGAATAATTAATGCCTACCACTCCTTACAAGAAAAAAAAATATCAAAATCGGTAAGACAGATGAAGAAATTCCTATGTATTTTTTACGCTGAATTCAAAACCGAGGTCAAAAAAGTTCTTAGTCGTCTGAATTTTCCTCAGTTTGCCCACTATGAAATTAACCAATAAAACAAACAATTTTCTTACTTTAATGACTTTTGGTACATTCATTCTACTGGTCGAGAAGATAAGAAATCCCAAATTTGAAAAGTTTCTGATTATTAGTACCTAATTTAAAACTTATTTTTGAAAATCAAAAAACTGCCAGTTTTGCCCGAACATGTACTAATATAAATTATATCTCGATAACTACTTAAATCAGGGTAGTAAATATGGTTTGTTTAAAAGGTCTTTAAAATATCTTTTGAGTAAGGAATCACAAGTAATGTAATTTTTCCAAAAAAGGAATTCAAAATTTTTAAAAATATTTTTTTAAAATTATTTTGAATTTGTTTTTTTGTAAAAATTACATTATTTGTACATCTTGTGTAGGGAGTTCTCGAGATATCTAAATTTATTTTCGTAAATGTTTAAGCCAAATTGGCAGTTTTTTTATTTTCAAAAATTCTCTCAGGAAATTTTGAAATTTGAGATTTGTCATCCCCTTGACCAGTAAAATAAGTGCATCAAAAACATTAAAATCGGATAGATGATCAGCCAAACCAACTTTTTTTTGGTTGATTTCACATGAATTGACTTACTGAGAAAAATTCCAGACATCTAGGGACTTTTTGGACGTCGGATTCGGATTCAGCATGAAAAAATAGATACATATTACTTACGGATCTGGAATTTTTTTCTTGTGGGGTTGTGTAGTAATTAATTAAATATTTGTTAATCTAAAGTAGCCCTGGTCTATTTTTAAATGATTAGTAACAGGCTGAATTTTCGTACATAAGTTTTTTCATCCGAGACGAACAACTTTTTCCTTTGCGAAAATTCTTGAAAGTGATTCCTAACAGGGTGCTTCGGACTGACTAAACCAAGCATGCGATTTTGGTGACATGTTGCCATTGACTTTTCACACTTTTCTCAAGTCACAGAAAAAAAATAACTAGTTACTAATTTTCTACTTTTACTTTGTTTTTTAGTTTTTAGTCGGTTTAGAACGTTTTTCTACGTGATCCGACGCCTATTCTCCACTTCCTTCGATCCTGACAATCATCTTCTGTCAGAGTTTTTTAACTCATTGATCTTTGGATTGACTGTTGCCATTCTAGTTTAGGACGCCCACTTTTTCTGCGCCTTTGCCATTCTAGGACCTGCTTTGGTTATCTTTCCTCGTTCATCCGTTCTACATAGCCGTACCAAATCAGTTGCCTTTTAGTGATGTCATTCTTGATGTTTCCCTCGATTCCCATTTTTTGTTTTATGATCTTATATCTTATGTGATCTGTTCTAGATATTCTCATTGATCTTCTTATTGCATTCATTTCGACACTTTCCATTTTTTCTGTTACGCGACAAGTCTCTATTCCATACAACAGCGTGATTTTCACCATTGTTTCATTTATGTTAAATTTTACTTTCTTTTTTATCTCTCTGCTCCATAAACTACTGTTAAGACATCCATAATAACCTTAATCCCCACTTTTGGTATTCTTCCTTTAACTTTCTCGCATCGAGATGAATAAAAAGAAACAGTACATAATTGTAACGGGCCATTTTTATTTCTGTGGATTAAGAAATGTGTGAAAATTCAATGGTATCATTTTCGCCAAAATCGCACACTTGGTTTAGTCAGTCCGAAGCTCTAAAGATTTCTACGCACGTAGACTCTGTTAGGAATCACTTTCAAGAATTTTGTCAGAGGAAAAAGTTATTCGTCTCGGCAAGATAAACCTATGTACGAAAATTCAGCCTGTTACTCATCACTTAAAAAAATAGACCGGTGTACTGTGGACTATAATTTTAAAATATTATGGAAGGTTGCCAACCAAACATTTTTTCTCATGGCCACTTGTTTACAGAAAAACTATTAAACCTACATTAATGATTTTTTTTTATGTGTAATTGGAGACACTAAGACCTTTTCCGGGATATGTAAAGGGGGGGCTAAAAATTAACACAAGTACTAAAAATCGCTACTCTATCTAAAACTTTAATTAAAACTCAAAAATCTTATTGACATTTTTTTAAATAAATGATCAGAATACGGACAATATTTCTGATGCATGAACTTTGCGGGTGTTTGGGCAGGGTGACCCCAAAACACGTTTCAAAAACACGGGTGGACTAATGTAAAAATCAGTAATTTTTCGAAAATTACCAGAAATTGCAGACGTCTTAAGAACTGTTAAACATATCAACAAAAGATTCACATACTGTAGTGGCCAGTAATTTAGCAACCACCTAAAACTATATAAAAATCTGACCCACATTAACTATTAAAAAACTAGTGAGTGTATTCGGAAAGTTCAATCTATTTCTTAACACAGCTGCTACGATTTTTTTCATAAAATTTTATAGTGTGTTTTTGTCACGTTTTAAAAATAATTCTGTGTATTTTTAGGCAAAAATTGCTAACACTATTCGAAAGAAGGGTAAACATTTTAAACCTCCTGAAAATACCATAACAATTGAACAGATAATGTAGACATAAATTTTTAAAATTAGCAAAAATCATCAAAATTCGCATAATTTGTGAAAAATTGGGTGTTTTTAGTAATTTTTGCCAAATTTAAAAATTTATATTATTATTTGTTCAATTTTTATGGAATTTTCAAAAGGTTTAAAATTTTTACCTCTGTTTCGAATGGTGCCACTCAGTTTTACCTAAAAATATATAGCAAAACGTTTTTTTAGACGTGACAAAAAGGCATTATAAAATTTTATGGTTGCCATAGATGTAAATTCGGAAATAGTTTAAAGTTTTCAAATACACTAATAAGTTTTTTGATAGTGTAGGATCAGATTTTATTACAGTTTTAGGTTAGTGCCCACTACTCTTTGATAAAAAAAAAGGGATGCAAACATCATGGCGAACGCATTTGTAAATTTCCGAAGTCAAAAGATCACTAACATTTTAATAAACGCTTATTAACTACCCATAAATAAAGAAAAAAACAACAGTGATCTTTTGCAACGGAAATATATTAGGCAGTCGCAGTTCAGTCCCTTCGTGGATTGATTAAGCTAGACTCGATCGCGCGTGGTGAAGTTCCATTCCATATTTAATGTTTGCATTTACACTTGGCGTTCTAGGGCCCGAGAACGCCAAGTGAAAATGGTAAACTACAAATTGTGCGATCAAGCCTAGTATGGTCCACGATAAATCAGGATTCCGATCGCCTAGTATGTTCCCGACTTAAAGAAGCCGTTTATAAAGTGTTTTCAACTCGCATGATGACTTGCATCACTATTTTTTTTCTCAAACAGTAAAATATTTCTAAGAAAATGTGGAGTTATGTATTCAAAACAGGGCTATTTTGAAATATAATAAAATTGAAGGGTGGGGCGAATTATTCTTTAAAAAAGACAGCTAAGAAAAGTTACAATATATGTAATATTTCTTAGTTGTCCTTATTTCATCATAGATGGCGCCACTGTGGTGTGAGTGACCTTAAGTTAACTACTCTCTAGCAGTGACCTATAGGTGGCGCCACTATGAAGAAATTTCAGTAGTTCAAGGGTTTGTGAATAGGTGTCGCCACACCTTTTCGTATTAGTGACTTTGGCGCCATCTATTCGCAAAAGACCAAAGTACAGAAATTTCTTCAGATGGCTCCTATATTGCCTTAAGGTTACGATTAGTCCAGTGAGTTGCTTATAGGTGGCGCCACTATGAAAATATTTTAGTAGTTCGAGGGTTTGCGAATAGATGGCGACACGCATCTATTCGTAAACAACCGAATTGCAAAATTTGTCCTAGTGGCGCATCATGTAGCTGTCTTACGGACTACACGCGTAGTTCACTGAGTAAATGTCAGATGGCGCCACTACAAGGATTTCTTAAAAAAAATACGTTTTTTGTTACATTGAGACTGCATACAATGAAAAATTCTTAAATTGAGACCGCATATGATAAAAAAAGTACGCATTCCCCCTTAAAAGGAGTACGGGAATTCGTAGTACTACGGTTTACGAATAGATGCCGCCACAAATAGCAAAAGGCGTGTCGCCATCTATTCACAAACCCTCGAACTACTAAAATATTTCATAGTGGCGCCACCTATAAGCAACTCACTGGACTAATCGTAACCTTAAGGCAATATAGGAGCCATCTGAAGAAATTTCTGTACTTTGGTCTTTTGCGAATAGATGGCGCCAAAGTCACTAATACGAAAAGGTGTGGCGACACCTATTCACAAACCCTTGAACTACTGAAATTTCTTCATAGTGGCGCCACCTATAGGTCACTGCTAGAGAGTAGTTAACTTAAGGTCACTCACACCACAGTGGCGCCATCTATGATGAAATAAGGACAACTAAGAAATATTACATATATTGTAACTTTTCTTAGCTGTCTTTTTTAAAGAATAATTCGCCCCACCCTTCAATTTTATTATATTTCAAAATAGCCCTGTTTTGAATACATAACTCCACATTTTCTTAGAAATATTTTACTGTTTGAGAAAAAAAATAGTGATGCAAGTCATCATGCGAGTTGAAAACACTTTATAAACGGCTTCTTTAAGTCGGGAACATACTAGGCGATCGGAATCCTGATTTATCGTGGACCATACTAGGCTTGATCGCACAATTTGTAGTTTACCATTTTCACTTGGCGTTCTCGGGCCCTAGAACGCCAAGTGTAAATGCAAACATTAAATATGGAATGGAACTTCACCACGCGCGATCGAGTCTAGCTTAATCAATCCACGAAGGGACTGAACTGCGACTGCCTAATATATTTCCGTTGCAAAAGATCACTGTTGTTTTTTTCTTTATTTATGGGTAGTTAATAAGTGTTTATTAAAATGTTAGTGATCTTTTGAATTCGGAAATTTACAAACGCGTTCGCCATGATGTTTGCATCCCTTTTTTAATATTATATATTGTACAGTAGTGACCAACAATTTAGCACTTACCTAAAACTGTACTAATATCTGATCCTACACTAACTATCCAAAAACTATTAATGTATTTAAACTATTTCCTAATTTACTTTTACGGCAATCATAAAATTTTATAGTACCTTTTTCTCGCGTCTAAAAAAACATTTTACTATATACTTTTAGGTAAAACTGCACCATCCAAAAAAGCGGTAAACATTTTAAACCTTTTAAAAATTCCATAAAAATCGAGCAAAGAATAATATAAATTTTTAAATTTGGCAAAATATGCTAAAAACCCATTTTTTTACGAATTTTGCGAATTTTAATGCTTTTTGCTAAATTTAAAAGTTTCTACACTATGTTCAATTGTTATGTGATTTTCAGGAGGTATAAAATGTTAAGTTTCTTTTGAACGGTATCAACAAGTTTGGTCTAAAAATGCTCAGTTTTTTTTAAAACGTGACAAAAAACACTATAAAATTTTGTGAAAATAATCGCCGTAGGACCTAAGTTAGATTGAGCTTTGCAAATACTCTCCACTAGTTTTTAATAGTTAATGTGGGTTCAATTTTTATAGTGTTTTAGGTAGTTGCTAAATTACTGGCCACTACAGTATGTATTATTATACGTTAATGATATGAATCTTTTGTCGATATGTTTAACAATACTTAAGACGTTTGCAATTTCTGGTAATCAATCTGTGTTTACAAATCTTAAAAACATTAATTTTTTTAAGTGTGCTAGACTAGATTAAGGCCCGCAACTTTAATTAAAATATATTGGTTCGAATTTTTACAGGGGGACCCAAAAAATGTACTTGAAAACGGTGGCTATTTTTTGATTTGCCTGTATAATTCGAGCAAAAAGGGTTGGCCGTGATCTAGACTTTCATATAAAAAAAAGATGTTTCTTTGGCTTATAGCTTCCCCATAATTAGAGTTTAAGTGATGTATAAGATATATAAATGTATATAATAAAGGAGATATTTTCGAGCGTGTTTTTTTCTTATTTTTTGCTCTCCCCTGTAAACATAACTATATTTTCAAATTACCTATTTAAAAAAATCGCGTCCACACCCCATAAAAAAATTGCGATGGTTTATTTATTATTTTAACAACTGATATTTGAGATTTTACGGTTACTTTACAAAGAACCCAAAAGAAAAAAATTGGAGGTCTGTAAGACCATCATATTTCTATGTATTTTTCCACGCTGAATCCGAATGCGGCGTCCAAACAGTCCCTAGACGTCTGAAATTTTCCCCAGTGAGTCAATTCATATGAAATCAACCAAAAAAAAGTTGGTTTGGCCGACCATCTACCCGATTTTAATGTTTTTGATACATTCATTTTACTGGTCAAAGGGATGACAAATCTTAAATTTTAAAATTTCCAGAGTTAATTTTTGAAAATAAAAAAACTGCCAATTTGGCTTAAACATGTACGAAAATACATTTAGATATCTCGAGAACTCTCTCCACAAGATGTACAAATAATGTAATTTTTACAAAAAACAAATTCAAAATTTTTAAAAAATTTTGAATTTGTTTTTTGGAAAAATTACATTACTTGTGATACCTTATTCAAAAGGTATTTTAATTATAGTAGTTATCGAGATATCTGAATTTATTTTAATACATGTTCGGCGAAACTCGCAGTTTTTTTAGTTTCAAAAATTAATTTTAAAGAAATTAGGTACTAACAATCAGAACCTTTTCAAATTTGGGACTCCTTATCTTCTTGACCGATAGAATGAATGTACCAAAAGTCATTAAAGTCGGAAAGCTGTTTGGCAAACCTCATTTTTATTGGTTAATTTTATAATGGGCAAAATGAGGAAAATTGAGACTAGTAAAAACTTTTTTGACTTCAGTTTCGAATTCAGCGTAAAAAGTACATAGGAATATCTTAATCTGTCTTACGGATTTTGATATTTTTTTATAGAGGGTGGTAGGCATTAATTATTATTTTGTCCCACAATTGCACATATCTTAAGAACCGTCATATCAACAAAAAATCTTGATTGTTTTCGAGAGATGCTGTGGAGTGATGTGTCCAAAAAATAAAAACCAACAAAAATACAAATACTAAACCATAAAACTAAAAACAACTGAAGCTGAAAAGGTCCGATATCTTGAAAATCTTTTGTTTTCCTAAGTATGCTATGCTTGAGGTTCTTGGAGTGCAGCTACGCGATTCTTGAAGTAAAACTGTAAAAAAAAAACATTTCTTAGAAAGTGATCTTTTTGAAATAAAAAGAGATATGTACAGGGTGATTCCAATTGGACAATTTTAAAGGGGTTCGGTTACTTCTAGGGAAGATATAGGAAAATATACCCCTTTCGGCAAGGTTCAAATTTCAAGACAAGAATTTTCATAAAAACCGCATTTTGATATGTCAACCCAATTTTGAGCTAGGGGGGCTTTTTGAAAAGTTTACATTTCGAAAGCTACTGGCTCTACAATTTCTTTATTTATAAAAATATCTTTTAGGTTTGAATTGTTTTTTATCGATTTTTTTAGCTGTCAAACTGAATTTTATCTGCCACTTTTATTTTTCGAGATATAAAGCAAAGTTACCTTTTTTTTTATAAAATGACATACAATTTTTTGAATTTTTTTACATTAAAATTTAAAAAATGGGTTGACATATCAAAATGAGGTTTTTACCAAAAATCGCATCGCAAAGAACCCCGTTTTACCTGAAGCCCCTTAAAACTGCCCAATTTAAATCATCCTGTATATAGAAAAAAATAAGGAAATTAAACCACCATGTTGTTAGACTAATTTATAATTAAATAAAGCTTAGATACAGGATGTTAATGAAATTATGTGTGAAATGGGTGACAAGGGGAATACTCTATTCGTTTGCCCTTACCTTTGGAAACACAATTTCACTTATTGGACATCTGTCAAACTCATGCCAAATACAATATGGCTACTCAAACATGAAAAAGCAGGATAATTTTGGAAAATTCACAACTTTTTTATTTCTAAACCGATTTTTTCTAAATTAACTTAATTTTATTTGGATTATATTACACTTTTATAAAAATTATTAACCATTACTTAATGTTTCTGTGTCTCACAAAAATGTATTCCTCAACTTCATCTTTTTTTTCGTGTTTCTTGCGTTTTATAGAGAAACTGCTGATTTTACAAAAAAAATGTGCATTGACAAGTTGTATCCATAATGGGTTTCATTTTTACCATGAGTGAAAAAGTTTTCGACTTATGCTTAAAAAACTACGAAATTGGCCTAGGGGTCCCCCTAGACACTAAAATTTTACTTTTTCATGAAAGTTTCAAAAGTGGAAAAAATGCTTAAAAAATTAAAAGGCTCTCATTCTAAATAACCTGAGCTAAGTTTTTATTTTTTGTACTATGTTTTCTATCAAAAATGAGGGCGTATATATGACCGCCCCACGATTTTGCACCAATGTTTTCCGGACTATTTTTTATACCTTAGGAATCTAAAAGGCACCTAAAAGGCACATCGGTGGAAAGGTAATTTAAAGCTCTACAAAAACCTACTAAACCATTTTTCTCTTAACATTACAACTTCCTTCAAAAATCGATTCACAAATGACAAAGATGAATTTTCCAAAATTTATCTTTTTTATCATTTTTAAGGTGTCATTTTGGCATGAGTTTGACAGATGTCCAATAAGTCGAATTGTGTTCCAAAAAGCAAAGGCTTTCAGCCTCTGACGTCAAATTTGAATTTACAAGCACACGAGATCACCAAGCAACTAGATAGTAATATGATATAATGAAGTTTTTAAGATTTTTGACAAAAGCTATAATTTTAAGAAAAAAATGGTTTAGTAGAGCTTTAGATTACCTTTCTACTCATGTACCTTTTAGGTTCCTAGAGGTTGCCCTAAGGTATAAAATATAGTCGGTGCAAAATCGTAGGTCGGATACGTCTAAACCGTCATATTTAATAAAATATAGAGTAAAAAAATCAAAAATTAGCTTACTGTATTTAGAATGGCAGTGTCTTTTAATTTCAAAAGCATTTTTTTTTTTCACTTTTGAAAATTTTATGGAAAAAAAGGCCAATATCGTACTATTTTGAGCATAACTCGAAAACTTATTAACGTATGGTAAAAATGAAACCTACTATGGATACAATTTCTCAATACACATCTTTTTTGTATCCTAGTTTTTTTCTGTTAAGTCAGCAGTTTCTGTATAACTCGCAAAAAACACAAAAAATTAAAAATGCACTATAATCCAAATAAAATAAAATTAGTTTCAAAAAATCGGTTAAGACATAAAAAAGTTCAGAATTTTACAAAATTGTTTTCTTCATTCAAACTAATTTTTGTGCGGGCTATATTGAATTTAGCATGAGTTTGACAGATGTCCAATAAACGGAATTGTATTCCCAAAAGTAAGGGCTTTCAACCCCTGGAGTCCACGAAGAGTGAAGGCCTCTAAGCGAATTATCATTTAATTATAACAATCTGTATAAATAATTACCTGGAACCACATTAGATACGATGTTGTCTTTCCATAAACATCTCCTTGGCAAAAACCATTGCATTCTCCAAGAGCTGTAGGGAGAGCATGTTGTCCTCACTAAAATAAAAATAAAAATAGGCTATACAAGGTGTCCCATTAAGGATGGCAGCCGGATTTTTCTCAGAAACTTCTATCGCTACGAATTCAGAAAAAAAATTGTTATAACAAAATCAGTTCTTGCGAATTCACCAAAAATATTTTTGTTTCGGTAGTTGTGAAATTGTTATTTGTATTTCTTTGTCGTTTACATTTTTTCTGTTAGTTTGTTTGCACGTTTAACTTTTCTTTTATTTACAGTTTGATTTAACTTAAAGTTGGGTAGATTTTAAACATAATTTAAATATTTTTTAACATTCCAGGGTGGCGAAAACCTTGGTGGCCACTATTTTTCAAAACATTGTTTGTGGGTTTGAAGATATTTTAATAGGGGAAAAAAAAAGTATTGAAAGGAAAAATTATATATTGGATAATTGTTGGGAAATTCTATTTTCACATTTTAGTAGTGGACTATGAGTCCACAACTCTGAAAGGTTAAAGAAAAGAGTAACAAAAGAAAAAACTTTCACCTTTTTTCTCATTATTATGTAGTTTTAATCTGCTTTGTCAATAAATATTATATATAAATAGAATCTGAAAAACGTCATTTAGCGAATTTTAGGATAGGGAATTCCATAAGACCAAAATGGCCAAACTTTGAAAATTCATATTTCAGAAACTATACAGTTTATACAAATAAGGTTACCTTTTAAACAAAGTAAATTACAGGGATTCCTGACAATTGACAACAATATTTTTGCTAGTAAAGTTTTGAATTTGTATTTTTTTCGTGTAAAACAAAAATTGCACAGTTTTTTCTTTGAGTGTCATAGTACCGCATTACTGTCATTCAGGTTTTGTCGTTTCTTGTTGATATATTTTCTTTGGCCATAGAGATACGAAAAAACCACATCTTGAGTTAGGATTCAGAAAAAAGTCATTTAGCGAATTTTAGGATAGGGAATCCCATAAGACCAAAATGGCCAAACTTTGAAAATTCCTATTTCAGAAACTATACAGTTTATCAACAAAAGCTCCGAGTTACAGTATGGTGGGGCCATAGAGATACGAAAAAACCACATCTTGAGTTAAGAGTCTGAAAAACGTCATTTAGCGAATTTTAGGATAAGGAATCCCATAAGACCAAAATAGCCAAAGTTTGAAAATTCATATTTCAAAAACTATACAGTTTATCAACAAAAGCACCGAGTTGCAGTATGGTGGAGCCATAGAGATTCGAAAAAGTCACAGATCTTGAGTTAAGATTCTGAAAACCGTCATTTAGCGAATTTTAGGATAGGGAATCCCATAAGCCCAAATGGCCAAGCTTACAGCAACTATACAGTTTATCTACAAAGCGAAAGAACCAAACACTGAATTAAGATTTCAAACAATGAACTAGTTGGCGGAGAGCTACAGAAACAAAAATATTATAGGTGAATCACAAGGGCCGATTTGGTTAAAACAATTTTTTTCCCGAAGTCGTAGCGATAGTAATTTCTGAGATAAATCCCGCTACCAACCTGATAAAAATGTTAGTTTAGAAAAAAAGTTAAATAATGTAACAATTCCTTATTATAATATTACAATATAACTTTTTTGACAGTCAAACCATAATACAGTGTACTCCGGTTATAACCTTAGAGTAATAATATTTTTTTATTACTCTAAGGTTATAACGTACCCTTAAGGGACCAGAAAATATGTACTTTATAAGCGGAATTACGTTATAAACAAAACAACATAATTAACAAGAAGAGTATTGTTACAAATTTAAGTTATTTACATTTTATAGTTAGAATTTATTTAGGCTTAGTGTAGTATTAGGTTGACGTATTTTATGGTTGTATTCTTAATCTAGGTTTTAGTTGCGTTATCTGTGACAAACTGGTATACGAACGGTCCAGTTCTAGAAAAGGGCGGAATGATTCCGAATCGAACAAGGATGGAAAATTCTCGAATTGTAGGCAGACCCTCATATATAGGGCCGGACGTCGTGCATCGGGCAGTCAGAGATAACCAATGGTAGTGATCGCTCGATGTTAACGCGAAGTTAATAGGCGTATTAAAGTAGTGAATTATTAGCAAGTTATTAGTAAGTTTAAGTGCGTGTTTTTGTACATAATTTGTCGGAATAAATTGACGTATCGTTTTCAACAATTGTGAGTTTTAATTTGTCGTTGTGAACCCGTAACAGTATTATGGCCGGACCAATGAAATATGTACGTAATAACCGAAAATACGTTATAAACCAGGTACGATATAACCGGAGTACACTGTATTTACTTTTGGTTAAACCATTCAGCTGTACCCAGCCTGTAGGTCAAAAAAATTAACTTATAACTTTCAAGCTATAGTACCGATTTCAGTAGAATTAAATTCACTATACAAGGAATTGCTCAGGCTTTAAGCATCGAACATTTATAGATGTTATATGTTCGATGGAGGAATCTAGAAATAGGGAACCAATTAACCAATTTTAATGGTTCATACCTTGTTATGCGTGGCGAAGAGAGTGATTGAAACGAGCCTTTTTGAAGGGTAAAGCTTGATGCTATGCCCCATTTTGGAATTTAAGATAGCAGAGAAAAAATATTTCTACTTAAAAGCCTGATCAACTTCCTGCAAAGTACAGCTTCTTCTATTAAAATCGGTGGAATAATTTATAATAAAGTTATAACAAGTAACATTTTGTCCTGCTTTTTTTTGGGCCACTCAGTATACCTATCAAATTGCTTAGGACCCAATTCGATATTTATAAAATAAATGAAAAATATTACTGTTTTCGAATTAAAATGTACGTACCATTTTTGACATCGCCAAACCATTCAGGACTGTAACTCGTTCTCAGCATGTGGATGAATTTTTGTGGATCTTTGGCTGTTGAGGTCGTTATATAAAGCTGTCTTCACGGCCAAATCTATCGTTGTGATCTTCGTCCGTACCCTGGACCGGGACCCTTAACAGGTTCTGGCCTTCCGGGTCAGAAGGCCCCTGGAGTCTGCGGTGGGCAGGGATGACTCATTGTCCCTGATAGGATAAACCTACCCGCTACCCGAAACATCTTGTCCTAAAAATGAAAAAAATCCTGAAATGCACCTGCTGAACAAAATTAATTAAAGTACCTAATTGCTAAAGACCAGAAACCCATAAAACAACAAAGATAAGTTTGAGATAGTCAACTTTAGGAACATCTAAAATAATAGTATTAAAATCAATACCGTTCTTGGAAAATTTAGTGCGTACCCTGGACAGGGACCCGGGTCCCTGGAGTCTGCGGTGGGCAGGGATGACTCACTGTCCCTGATAGGATAAACCTACCGCTACCCGAAACATCTTATTCTAAAAATAAAACAACTGTTTTCGCAAAGAAAATTTATTGACGTAGGTGAAAAGTTGTCCGTACCCTGGACCGGGACCCTAGACAGGTACCTACCGGCCTTCCGGGTCAGAAGGCCCCTGGAGTCTGCGGTGGGCAGGGATGACTCAATGTCCCTGATAGGATAAACCTACCGCTACCCAAAATAAAATTTGTCCGTACCCTGGACCGGGACCCTGGACAGGTACCTACTGGCCTTCCGGGTCAGAAGGCCCCTGGAGTCTGCGGTGGGCAGGGATGACTCACTGTCCCTGATAGGTATAAACCTACCGCTACCCATTCGCCATTTTTTTGTTGAAATCTAGTTGTTGAGGTCGCAACACCTGCAAAAAAAATAGACTTTAATGACATCCAAAGGCATTCTAGTATTTTATGGGACTCACCTGACAAACAATTCTTCTGTCTGTCTGTCTCTCTGTCCCCACCAAACCTGCAAAAGAAAAACAGTATTAGTTGTTGATTTTTGAACTATTATTATTTATTGATTACCCACCTTAATACAAAGATCATTTTCTTTTTTGTTTTGCTGAAGCAATGATCTCCTTTACATCTGTCTCTTCTTGAGTGTCTACTTAATGCGGCTAATCTCATATGCTCTGTAATCAGCCCTAGACAAGATTCATTTCCGAGAAAACTTTGTTCGGATCAGATCTTGGACAGTTTGTCAGGCTTCCCGTTCCCACGAAAACCTATGTGGCCTTGAATCCACAGGAGGATATAACATCTATGCCGCGGTCATTTCTTCAAGTTTATCAATCAAAATATTATTGGACTGGAGCCTTTGGTGTCGTTGTTTCTCCTTGCCTTATCCCTTCCTTTTCCACCTCAGCACCTCTTATAGAGTAGAGAGTTGCCATTATAGCCTCTATATATTATATAGTTTGGCTTGATTTACCAGAGGACTTTGTTCTTCTGCCTTCTTTCTCCCTTTCATGTTCATGTTCCATATATCATTTTTTTTTCTTCGCCTGTTCCTAAATCTGTTTATGTTGGTCTCCCGTACACGGGTAAAAATAGTGTTCAAAAATACATAATTTTCCCCTTTAAAAAACGTCCCTTTTATGACTTAAATATTGTCCTTTTAAAAAATTAAAATTTATTGTCTTATAGCAGGCAAAAACAGTTTATTAAAGGGACAATATACCTATGAATATAAGTGGTAAATATATTGTTTAAAAAGACGAAATTTTTCCCTTAGAATAAATTTTCCTCTTTTTTAAAATTTTTAGATAAAAATATGCCTTTGTAAAAAATAAAAATTTAGTTTTGTACTGAATATAAGTGGTAAATGTTATATTGTTTAAAAAGAAACCAATTTTTCCTTTTGTGACTTAAAGTCACTTTAAGTTAAAGAGACAATACTAAATAAGTGTTAAATATATTATTTAAAAATACCCAATTTCTGCTTTAGAAAAAATTTCCTTTATTTGCAATTAAAAAAATTAGTTTTATTAGAAAACCAAAAAGGGATAATTTAAAGGACAAAACCTCGGATAAAACTAAATATAAGTAATACTGTGCACCCCATCACCCAACTGCAATTTTAGAAGTTAAAATTAAAATTATTTTACGATTGGTATTTTTTTTTAAATCAAAAAAACCCCTTTTCAAGCCATTTTTTAAGAATTCTAAAAAATAAGATCTCCAAAAATATTTAAAATAATTAAGCCCTAATTTAAAAGAAGAATAAATTAATTGGTAAAAAATAGCACCCTATAATAATTTTTAAGTATAAAAATATGCAAATCAAATAAAACATTTTCACTATATTTAGGTTCTTCCTTTCATGTTTTTTTGCCGTTTTCGTTTTTGTATAATGACTGGGTCTTTTCTTTAATTCTACTTTGTCTGTTTACTGTGGTAATTTTCTGTGGTTTCCTTGTGCTAGAATCTCCAATAATGCCATCTTCATGAAGGAAACTTCTTTTTTCATTAATTAACAAAAAACAGCTGCTAATATGCTGAATGGACTATTTGTATCTTCATTCAAAGATTTGGACCGTGTATAAAAACTGTATCTTCTTTTTTCTTTCGTGTTTATAAATCAACTTATCAGATTTTTTTAGTTTTTCATCACTTTTGCTACAACTCCCCAAAATAGGTAGATATATTCTATAAATACTGTTTTCGTTAGAAGCTATATTTATTTAAGTATGTATATCGATTTAGTAATGATTATTAAATGTAAATGTAATATAATATTTTAACACTAGGTATATAGACTTCTAGAGAGATGTGGCTGAACTGTCCAGATTCCAAGAATAAATAAAGAGTTTCAGAAAAATTAATATAAAAATACTTATAAATGCAAAATAAATAATAGAATAAATCAAAATCAAAGAAAATAAACAATATCTTAGATTCAGTATCTATTTTAAAATTTCAATTAGCTACTTTAAACCATATTCAGCAGTTATTATTATTATTATTGATATACCGAACAACATACAAGAATCTTCATGCCAAATTTGATGTTAATTTTTGGTAGAGGTTTTGAAACTATTTTAACAAATATATGCAAATCAAATTTAAAAAAGTCTGAATTATGCCTTCTCTATATGTAGTAATATGAACAATATTCATTTTTTCAAATAATTTTGCGAAAATTGAAAAATATAAAAAAAGACACTACAATTTTTTTAGTAAGGAAGTGACGAAACCAACATTGAAATTAATAGCTGAGCTGACATATTACCAATGAGTACAGAACAAATCATTGATCTTAAGTGTGAACCAAGCTTATGAGCATATTTTGCACTTCCATATACTAATAAATTATAAAAATTAATTAATTTTGCAACTATTTAAAATTGTCAAGAAAGGTATAAACAGGTAATCTTTTTAGAAAATAGCAAAATAAACAATTTGATCTTAAAGTCAAATAAATTTGAAGTTCCTCCATTTTAAATTTGTACCCTAGAAACTTTTAATAGGTATTTTTCATAAATCTAAAACTGTTAAAGGTTTTTTATGAAAATGGCAAATGAGACTTTAAACTTACATTACATATATATATCCCTTAAATCGAAGAAAAATATTACGAACTAATGCAAAATACCAATTTAATTTTTAACGAATGCAGGTTTGAATCAAAGTAAAACTTTAAAGTTGATACTTCCATTACTGAGCTGTTTCCAGAAAACGCACACATCAGTTAGTTATTTCTGCAAACCAAAGCTAAGTCTGTTTAATGTAAAATCACTTTATACTTATAAATTAAATTTAGGAAGTGTTATTGAGTCCTTTTTTCCGTAAAAACCGCGATCATTGCTAAACAGCAACTCCCCTGAATACATGTCAGACGGATATCGAAAGACAAACGATATTTCTGTTGTGTTCTGGTCATAGTTAAATCTCTACGCGCATAAAACCCTTAGACCTCACTGCGAAACATATTCAGAAATAATCCGTGGCAATATAGGACTATGGTTGACGTCCAATCGTCCAGGACACATACCAGTTTCGTCCTTATCGTAAATCTTCAGTGCTATGTGGGTTCCCAAAACCATCAAAACCGATCTAATGCTAATTATCAGGAAAACATTTAGATTCCCTTCGCAGTGTAGACAAAAATCAACCCAGTTTAAGTTTAAGATATCAGCCATCTTAAACACTATTACGACCAGGCAAAAAACTAATGCAACTTTTTACGGGCATTTTTTGTTTGATGTGGGAAACTGCAATGGCATTCACACCATGTTTGTTTGTTAATTTTTTTAATGTGTTTTTTTCAAACTATTTTTTCATTGTAACTTTTTTAAAATCCCGAACATTGTGTAAATTTTGTGTGCTATAGTTTTGTTTGATTGTGTTTACAGGTTGGTCACCAAAACGATTTAGGTTGGTAAAATTAATTTTATAAAAAAAATTCCCAAGATGCTTATTTGCGTGCATCACATTTTTACTTAAAAGGAAAAAAAATCAATTATTGTAATAAGATGGCTGATTTATCAAAGGTCTTTGGCAAATTTGTAATAAAAAAGTAATAATAATATTTAACATTTAAATATAAATTTTAAATAAATAGTTGATATAAATAAGAAAAATATTTTTATGTCAAAAAATAAAGGAAATGGTTAAACTCTAAAAATAGTGTTAAAATTCCCCCCTACATCTTTTAAAATGTTTTTTTCATTTTACAATATTTAACAGCCAAAGCTAATTACAGAAGTGAATTAACTTTTTGGTAAAAAAAATGATTCTACAAAATCAGAATTAAACCGATTGATAAAACAGTCACGTTATGTCTAAGCCCAATGCGTCTAAAACAAAACTTGTTTAAAAATTAAACTTTTTAACTAAAAAATAAACATAAACTTGTTTAAGTTGTGCAATAAAAATCTTAATTTTATTATGTGTATTGCTTTTTTCTAATATTTAGAAAAACGATGAGTTGTGACACAGCTTTTTACGTTTATGTTGAAAAAAAAAGGGTTTGGACTGGTTTTTAAGCAAGAGGAATGTTTTTTTTAAACGTGATACTTCTTCTAAGTAAAAATTAATCAATGATAGTTGACTGTGTTTTAAGTGCTCCGATTATATTTCAATATTTTATACGTAGTTTAATAATTTTAAATGCTTAAAGCACCAAATAAAATTATTTTTGAGTACCAAGCAAATCTTTTTTTGAGAAATAAGTTATTATAATTAATTATTTTGGATTACCGGATATAATTTAGGTTAAGAAAAGACTAATAAAAAGTAGTGTGTGAAAGTGTTCAGAAAAAACTTACAAACAGTATTTTGATAAGAAATTTTCCAAAAAACCAATTTTTCTGATAAGTTGGATTCAACAAGAATAATTTTATGAGTTATCCAGAGTAATCCTTGCATGGGGGGGGGGCTTGCAATTTTTTTGCTCCTTAATTTGACAAAAAATAAAAAAGTAGGAAAAATTTTCAATAGAACTAGGTACCTACTTGTGAGTGATCCGATACAACGTTTTATTTTTTTTAACTGTTCTTAGTTTTCACATCTTTTTTTTAAGGTAAATAAAGTATTTTTACACAATATTTTTTTAGAAATGTGTCAGGTTGTGTTAAACACATTATTTGAGTATATCACCAATTCTGTTAATTATTTCTACTCTAGCCATTTAGTTTTCAAATTTGAAAGAAAAAATTACAATTACAAACATTTGAATTCTATAAATGATCCCATTTTCTTACTTAGGTTAATTTGGTTATTGACCAATGGTTGAAAATAATTTTATACGTTAGTTAATACAATAAAAAAATATAAAATTATTTCATTTAAAAATAAATTTTCGAATATAAACAAATCGAGCAAAAATTGCATATATAGATTCTTTCGAATTATTTTTAAATTAATTTTTCTACATGTAACAAAGATTTTTTTACCAGCCTACCAGGGACAGTTTATCAGTCCTTGTGTTAACCTAGAAAAAGTTGTAACAATTTACTAATTAGAAATAAATACATTGTATACCCAAAAAATAAATAAAAATACCTAAACCTAAATACCCAAAGTGTTAATGTGGTGGCGAGAGTTATAATTATATTAATTATTTGTATATTTATTTTTAATATTATTCGTACATTACTAATTGTTTAATTTTATAAATTATATGACATATGTCATGTGTGTGTAAAAAAAGTAAGCAAGTCTGATTCAAATAAAATAAATCAGTTGCAAAATTATGAAAATCTCCACCAAAATAACACTAAAACAAAAAATAAGAAACACTTTACGATAGGTACATAATATAAAAACTGATTTAAATTTCGTAGTCCTTCAATTGTCAATAATGGGATAGTTTTGAGGTTTTTGAAGTACATGACGCAACAATTACTGACAGTTTGCGGACTACGACATTTAAATCATTATTATTTCATATTTGTTACAGTGACAGTAAAAGTGTTTTACTTTTTATTACAAATTTAAATCCATAATGTGAAGCCGGTTTTTCTTTGTTTTTTTAGCCTTTTTTTTTTGCGTTTTATTTTTTATTTTGGCTTATTTTTTCTTTTTTGCATGTTTTTTTTATATTTTGATTTCCAGGCTTTTTTGTCGTTTTTTTTCGCCAATTTTTATTTTTTTTTCGGTTTTTTTATTTTTTTTTCGACTTTTTATTTTCTTGTCGGCTTTTGATATTTTTTTTTACATATTCATGTTTATTTATTACAGAAGATTCTTTTCTTTAAAATTTAATGACTATAATGAAATATTGCCTCTGATTGAAATGATTATGAATTTATTCAATTGTTTTCAAATTTTGTCACTAAATTTTAAACTTAATATAATAATATAACCTATGAAAAAATTCGCAATTGCAAAATTTGCCTAAAATAAAAAATTGAATTACCTTGTTTTTTTTTTAAATTACCAAACGACTGTATTACATTATAACCTAAATTATACCAAAGATGTACTGGTATATACATCTTTAATTATACCAAAAATTAAATTCGACCCACCGATTTTACTTTCCCAATATTTCTATTCTTCTTGTGACATAACCTGGTATGCAATGTTACTATTTCAACCGCAGTTTTGCTGTGTCGACGAATATGCGAGTATCGCACGCTGCCTGTAATAAATTTTTAAAAAATATTTAGCATGATTTTAAAAAATAATAAAAACGTAATATTAAAATAAAAGACAAAATTCAAGAACTTTTCGAAGATAAAAAAAGTTATAGACTTCCTATCAAAATGCAATTTCGAGTTGCATTTAAACAAGGAACTCACCTTGATCAATGACGTTTAGGAAATAGTTTAAACTTCTGAATTCTTGCTCTTTTGACGCATTTACAGGTCTCGAAAGTTACCTGAAATAAATAAAAAAATATCTTAAGTATGATTAATGGAATTATAATTATAATAATAAAATACAAATTAAGAGTTGCAAATAAAGTGAAATTTGTTTTTGTTTAATTTTAATTCTTGAGAGGCTTAACAGAAATTTCAAGTCCCTACAATAATCTAAAGAAACTCACCTTCATCTATGACGTTCGACAAAACTTCAGAAATCTTATGGTTTGACATATTTACGGGTCTCGAAGGATGCCTAAAATAAATAAATATTAATTTTATTAACTAAGTTTTATGATAAAATAAAAATTAGGAATGGCTGATAGAGTCCAATTTGATAGAAATTTCATTAACCCTTAAAGGGCCTAAACACAAACAGAAATGTTGCATTAAGAGAAATGTCAAGTACAATAATCCGAAAAAACTCACCGTTGCATTAATCGCCTCAAAGTTCCCAATCAATGACATTTCGAAGCTATTGTCAGTTTGCTAGTACTGCCTTGTTCTGGTGTCATCATACAGTCTATTAATTGTAATTTTCAGTTTTTCAAATCAATCAACTTTTACATAACTTATTAGAAGTTGACGGCCCTTCTACAGTTCAGTTTATAGTTTGCCGTGTTTATTAATGTCACGACTTGTGAAAGGTTGACGTTGGCTCCCCTCAGTATCTATTGTTTATAGTTTCCAGTTTGTCGTGTTTATTAACTTCACAATTATTGAGGAATTGACGTTGGCTTCCCTCGAGATCTATTGTTTATAGTTTTTAATTTGTCGTCTTCTTTATTGACTACAGGCTGCTCTCGGCGTCAATTGCTAAATTTGAAGTTTCCAATTTTGTTGTGTTTATTGAGTTGGCTCCCCTAGGTCTCTAAGCGGCGCCTCTGGCGTAGCTGTCTTGTCTGTTGTGTCTTCTCGGCCCTGCTCCCCGCACTTTCGTCGATTGCATAACTTTGGTTGATATTTTGGCCGCTTTGCTAGGCCCTTGGTGACGTATTGGCTAAACGTCATGGTTCTTGTCACTCTTCTGTCTTCTTGCTTCTTGTTGGGAACAAGCAGAATCGGTGGGTGTAAAAATTTGTAATACAGCCGTTAAATACATTTTATGTAGGTATTAAAGAAAATTACTTACATTAAAATTAGTTACACTAGTCCTGCATTTCTTTACGTTTTAAAAACATTAAGCGCAATATAAACCTTTTAAAGTAATATAATTTGTTTTATTTTGCATATATAGTATAAAAATATTTTACTCCCTAGTTGTGAATTCTCACTCACATAAACAAAAATTGAGCTTTTGAAAAAGGTTTTCATTGAGAAACTTATGTTTTTTAGTTTAAAACTATAAACAAAAGATATAGTTCATATCATTATAAAACATATTGTTTTTCGTCTTTTGTTTACAGTGTTAGAAAAAAAAACATGAATTTTTTACCTTTATGTGGGCTAGGACAGTTTAAAATTAGTACGACGATTTATAAAACATACATTGAAATAATACCTATAACAGAATTGGTGTATACTCTTATTATAATTTAATGTTTTTTTTTTAACAGAAAAATTATACTGACAACTGTCATACGGGCTAGATATGACATTTAAATCTTAGAAAATATACACAAAACAAAAAAGGTACGAAAAATCAATTCATTGAACATTAATTTTCTTAACGAAAAACATTGTTGTAATGTACACGAGTAATAATATTATGAAATGGTCGTTTAATGTTCATTATATTAAAGTACGTGTACATAGATTCCGTTCATTCCCTAAAAACTAATGCACATTTTGTTTTTTCGGTGTATGTAATTGTCAACATGAATTGATATCGGAACACGCCAAGAATTGAGGTGCTGAAACACTCAATACTCTTTCTTGTTAAACTGTGACCTAAAACGACCTCAAAATCTGAGATGAGTCGTCATTTTAAGCAACTTTTCTCGGATGATAGAAAAAAGCGCGTAGTTATATCAACAAGTTTATGTAATTTTGATTGGTTTTTAAAAATTGAGCACATTAAAAAAAATTGGTTTAATACCGGAAAAATTCTTATCAACTCTGTTGGCAAAAAGTTTCCATTAATTCTCAATAATGTTTTTTTTTAAACACTAAACACTTTTGGCAAATAGTTTTAAGTTTTTCTTTTCTAAATTTAAACTTGTAATTTATAAAAAATCTTTATTTATACCTATCGGAACACCATAAACACAAATACTTTAAATTAATATAATTTTTCAAGCCGACTTTAGTAAAATTTTAGACTTTAAAGTTTTTAAAAGAGAGTTGTGTCATATCGTAAAGAAAGACTTGCAATGTCATTAATATAGATATAAATCAGTGGCGTATATAGAAAAGTTTCGGGGTGGGCCCGAGACAGTTTTGGGGGGGGGGAGGCCGAGACCTCATTAGGCTGTATTTTATGCTATTTTATGTTTGTATTCATGAAATATGTGGAAAATATCCAAAAAAATCTTAGCTTCGGGGGGGGCCCGGGCCCCCTAGGCCCCCCCGCATATACGCCACTGATATAAATCAATGGTTTAATGTTGAAGCACTTTTATAAAAAAATAAGAAATAATATAACAAAGCGTTATTAATTGATGTTCAAATTATTTGTTTCGGAAGTATCATTCCTCAAGCTCCAAACCGTCTTGGCAATCATGCATTCCAGTCACATGCAAAAATAAAAGTAAATGTGTGTTCGAAGTGCCAAATTTTTTCAAAATTGTACACATTTACCCCATCCTCAAAAAAAAATTGTGTGAAAGACGCATTTACACGGGCTAGGTTTTGGATTGTAAGGTTTTTATTTGTCTGTTATTTTGTATTCCGTTGTATTTTTTTTTGTGGGTTCCAAACCCATAAATGTTTATATACTTTTATTTTTTATTATTATTTTATGCTTTCAATGTGACGCCTTAAAATTTATGTTTACACCTACGCAAAAACTGATATTTAAAACTGAATAAAAGTTAATTATTATTTACCATTATTAACAAAAAAAAAACTTTATTTATATTTTTTTGCCAGCAGGAAATTGAGGTTTAACCCACACTGTTTTGACGTTTAGCTCTCGTCCACCCAGTACAGGGTGGATAGATAAATTCTTTTATTTTTTTAAATTGCCATCTTCTAGAATAAATATTCAGCAAACAGTCTTTTACAAGCTTTTTTCTATCTAAAATATTGAAAAATTATAAGATTGGTTACAACAAAAATTTTAGAAAGCTGTTTCTTTCCTTAGTCCCTTATAAGGATAACATCTTTTTTATTTTTCTTTTATATTTCGGCAAATAAACCAAATAAAAAGATTTAGATTTAAACTAAAAATATTTTTCTATGTTCTTTCTTGTTTTAACCAGTTTTAGTCCATGATACATGGAAAAGAGCTAAACATTTTTGTGTTTGTTAAACCTCAACCTCCTGAACCTATTGATAAATCTGAAACTTAAGACTGTGTTAATCTTCCCCTCCACTGCGAAGAGAATTTGAATTTTTTTCTTGACAATAAACATAGAATCGAAAAAGATGCTTTTGTAAACCTACAGTAGCACTGATTATTTAAAATATGAATGAGAAGGGCATGAAACCTAAAGGATAGAAAGTCAAACAAAGTCCTGTAAAGTCACAAAGTTTTTCTGAATTTGTCTCATAGTAAGATGTAAGGGTTGTATGCCCATAGAGAAATAAGTGTGTACAGAACGCAACAAAGATACTGTTTATCAATCAACACCTGTCTTGTCATGAAAGCAGGGAAGCATTGGCTTAACGATGAACTGACTTTCATTGAACAAAAAAGACTAAATAAACTTTTATAAATCCTTATAAGTTAAGGCAGATTTTACATATTTTTTATGGCCACATTTTGTGAATTAGCTCTGATTACTTAAAAAATATTAAACGATGCGGAATTTAACACTTCAATATGGAATAGTTCAAACAAAAATGTGCTCAGCTATACCTGACCTGATCTAACTGGAGAAAAACACCAAACCAAACTAAATTTAATAACTATAATTTTTAAATTTATCAAATATTTTATCAAATATTACAGAATAAAATTCATATGCCATTGTCACTAAAAAATCTTTACCAAGTTTGGCAATGTATTTTTATTTTTTTTTGTTTATTTTAATAATAGGTATAGGTATTGTAAATACAAAAATATGCTAAGCTCATAATATAGTGTCTGATCTGAGCTAGCAGAAAAAAAAATATAAATAACTATGTAGTAGGTTTGCAATTTCCAATTATCTACTATACCAATCTTGACATTACAATATTCTTAAATTGAGAGTTCTTAAAAAAAATTAAAACTTGTTTAACTCGAGATGCTCAGCTTGTCAGACCTGACATAGTAGAACAAAAATTTATATTTTTACTAATTAAATTAGAAATGTGCTCACATAGCATGACAATTTATTAAAAAATTAACACCAAATTTGCATGACAAATTCTTTTTGATACTTCACCAGAAAAAATATCTAGGCGTATAAAAACGCCAACATCTGATTAAATAGTAAAAAAGATCTATATTCGACTATTGATGGAAACCAGTCAACATCAGGCAAGATTACGATGATAATAGCCGCGGGTGGTTTAGTATAGATGGATGAATCTTATTAAAAACATTACCAATAATCCGGAATGAATCAGACAAAACTAAAAACTTATATCACAAAGAAACTTTTTTTAACTGTCAGCAAAGGTAAGATCGCTATTATGACAGCAAAGCTCGAAGCTTGATCAGGAAAAATATTTAGGTGTAAATGCCAGAAACTCATTAAATATTAAAATTGCTCAAAATACTAGTAAGGCACCCTAGTCAACATCAGATAAAATTGCTATCATATCTAACAATGTGGTTTTTTGTTATAGATGGATAAATAATATCACAAACTGCTTACCAAATAGTGTAAACAAAGAAAAAAAAATAGTAGGTATCATTTCATAAAGAATTTTTTTAAATTACATTCAGCACATGTACTATAAAATATATATCACAGTAGCTCTAAAAAAACTAGAAAGTGCACGACATGGGAATACAACTTAACGACCGATTTACCATATACACACTACAGTTTGCTGACGACCAGGTAATTGTAGCTAATGATAAAGAAGACATGGAGTATATGATGAGAAAGTTAATGGAATTTATTAAAAAAGTGGGGATAAACAGTGAACGTGGACAAGACACAGTACTTATATATTGGAAACTAATCAAGTAAGTTAGAACTAGACACTGGACAAACAATATCTCCGTACAATGAGTATGTATACTTGGGTGTCACATTTGATAAGACAGAAACAGATTGTAAAGAACTGGAAAAAAAGAATAGTAAAAGCAAAAAAGGTTATTGGATGTCTTAACAGTATTTTATGGAGCAGAGAGATAAAAAAGAATGTAAAATTTAACATATATGAAACAATGGTGAAAAGTATGCTGTTGTATGGAATAGAGACTTGTCGCGTAACAGAAAAATACAAAACAAAAATGGAAAGTGTCGAAATGGATGCAATAAGAAGATCAATGAGAACATATCACATAAGAAATGAGATCATAAAAGAAAGAATGGGAATCGAGGGAAGCATAACGGATGACATCATTAAAAGACAACTGATATGGTACGGCCATGTACAACGGATGAACGACGAAAGATTACCAAAGCAGGTCCTAGAATGGCAACCCAAAGGGCGCAGAAAAAGAGGGCGTCCAAAACTAGAATGGCAACAGTCAATCCAAAGATCAATGAGTTAAAAAAATCTGACAGAAGATGATTGTCAGGATCGAAGGAGGTGGAGAATAGGCGTCGGACAACGTAGAAAAACGTCCTAAACCGACTGAAAAAAAAAAGAAACAGGTACTATCGTCCTGATGATGATAAAGTTTTCTTATCGTAAATAATCAGGAAAAAAAAAGAATAATGAGAGCTAGACTTTGTGTGAAAGAAAACAGTATAATAAAATATCCTACCTATCATGGAGATGATAAAAATTGACATACACAATTTTATTTACACTTGATTTACACAAACACTGATGTCACTTACACGTCACTTGGCCTCACTAACTATCACTTGTACAAATGTAACATAAAATTTAACTACACAATGTCTATCTAATTTAAAACTATTTAACTAAAACTATTTGAGAAATAGAAATAAATACAAACTTTATTAAATATTTTTATATTATTTTAAAAGTGGTGCTATTTTTTATCCATTATCTCATTTAAGCTAGGAACTTAAGGGCAACCCTTTATCAAATTAAGAATTACAGGTTTAGGAGTGACATAAGTTAATATTAAATTACCGTTTTCGTTTTCTAAAAAAAGTATACCGAAAATATTAAGGCGTAAGTTAGGCCCATTTGCTTTTGGTTGATTTTATTGAAAGTTATTGTCTTAAATTTAATTTTGCTATAATAAAGTATCTTCTTAAAAAATAAATAGTTTTGAATTTTAGTTTCCAAAAAAAGTGAAGAGACGACAAAATAATCTTTTGGACTTTATTTTCCTTTAAAGAGGAAGCAGTTGTTATTATTGGTTGACGAAATAATAATAATTAATAACAATTGTTTATCGGCCTCTCAGAGACTATCCCCCTCGGACTCTACTATACTAGTATAGTAGAGTCCTCTATACTAGTATAGTAGAGTCCGAAGGAGATAGTCTAGAGAACTACCTCTTGGCACCTTTCCCGCCCTTTAAAAAGTCTTCTGGTTCTAACTTTTATTATATATTTTTTAAAATTTTATTATTTTTAACTTTTTTCCCCATACCCATTCTTATCTCACACCAGAAACGAGTATATTACTCGTTTCTGCTCACACACATCATACACAGAAACACTCACACATACCCACCTAATTACACATACACACATACATACACACACATACTTCTCCATGCACACACCCACACACACACACACCCCTAAGCTTGGTACCAAGGCGATGGTCCTCGCGGCAACCCAGATCGCATGTCGCAGTGTCAGCCAAGGTGCGCCAGTTAATGCAGCCATTTACCACAGCGTCCCGTCTCCCATTTACGAAACACTGGGAAAACAACACCCCCACCACCGGCAGCTTCTCCAAAAAACCACAACTTCCACCATCAAACCTTCCCTCCGCAAACAGGAGGGAAAGTTTGATGGTGTTTCCATTTTGGAGGTGACCTTGTTGTGTACTCATACCCATCAGGGGCAAAGGGGCAGAGCTCCCATCAACCATCAACTACATATTGACCTGTGGTACCAATAATCGCGGGACGTACCACGGGCGCAGCAGTGGATCAACCTTGTTCACCGGTGGAAATGGTTGAGTATATCTCCATGGCTTTTGTACGCGTACCGATTGGGAAGGAAAAAAAAAACAAAAAGTTTATTCTTAAACACCAATAATATATTATATATTACTAATTAATTTAACAATAGGTACTTACTTACTACTTAGAAACTAATGTAAGTATATGTAGTTGTGTGAGTGTATTTTTAGAAATCAGTAGGTAATGATGTCATTGTCACCAATTCAAAATTTGGCTGTGGATCCGGACCAAACATATTTTTATCTTTGATTCAAACCCTTAGAACACAATCAAAGATAAAAATATGAAAGTTTAAGTCAATAAAAGATACTGACTTAAATTTCAATGATTTCCTTATTACAATTTCCAAATATAGAATAGATATGCAGATCCACACCAAATATATTTTTATCTTTGATTCAAACCCTTAGAACACAGAACAAAACTTAAAGTCAATAAAAGGTATTGACTTAAATTTCAATGATTTCCTTATCGCGAATTCAAAATTTAAATGTGGATCCACACCAAAAATTATATTTTTATCTTTGATTCAAACCCTTAAAACACAATCAAAGATAAAAATATTAAAATTTAAGTCAATAAAATAATTGACTCAAAATTTTAACGATTTCCTTATTAGGATTTAAAAGTTTAGGTGTGGATACACACCGCCGAAAATATTTTTATCTTTGATTCAAACCCTTAGAACACAACCAAAGATAAAAATATTAACGATATCATTTCTGTTTTAAAGCGTACTCTAAAAACTTCATATATCCTTTATCTAGGTTTGAAACCCATCAAAAACAAACCAGATAAAGGTGTAAAAGTTGAACGCTAGTTTTTTTTACAACGTGTGATTGAGGTTATACGTGTAAACATAGGAATAACGACAAATAAAATACACTGTAAAACACTAATGAAAAAATACACTTGACTGCACTGCACTACTGGATAACACTTTACTATTACACTGTACACTGTGCAATGCACTACACCGCTTTACCATGGCTTTAGCAACACTACACTACACCAGCAGCACTATGCAGAACACTGCACTACACTACACTGCACAACACAGCACCGTACAACACCGCACTACATTGCACTATAAAACACCGCACTACACAACACTGCACTTCACAACACCGAACTACACTAAACAACAATGCACTTCACAATACCGCACTACACAACACCGCACTACACAACACCGCACTATACTACACTGCACAACAGCGCACTACACAACATCGCACTTCACTACACTGCACCGCACTCCATTACACTGCACTACACTGCACCGCACTTCACTACACTGCACCGCACTTCACTACACTGCACTACACTACAGTGCCGTGCACTGTTTAAAAAAACGATAAAACTCGCGAGAAAGTCAACCAAATTAGAAAGGTGATCCACCGGCAAGTATCAGTACTCCATTTCCCTTGAGGTAGATGGAACCAAGCAGGACCAATATGGTTGATGTATGATGGTATAGCTCTTCGCCACCTTTTGCCCTCTAATGAGAATGAGTGCACAACGAGGTCACATCCTGGAAGGAAGTTGTGGTTTATAGAAGCTGTCGGTGTATGTGGGGATTGTTGTTTTCCCAGTGTTTCGGGAGACCAGCGCTGTGGCACTGCACCAGCGCATCTTGCCCGCCACTGCGATGCGATCCGGGTATTACCGCCACGAGGCCATTATATGCCTTGTTCCCAAGCCCCCCTAGGGGATCCATTCACACTATAGAGCCACTGAATCACGGAAACCGATGTTCTCTGTTGAGAACATCAGTTTCCATGCTCCAGTGGTTCTAATTACAGGCTCTCGGTTCTAGCTATTTTTTTTATATTTTACTTTACAAATGGTACCCAACCCCCGCCTTAATCGGTTTAATTTAATGTCACTCCTTTGATCGACCCCCACCAATTTTCCAGACTTATTTACCCTAACCAATCTCCCACCCCCCAACCGTTGTTCTCTTAGTTGGCAATCTATATTTCGCCAGCCAATCCTGTATGGCTAACGAAACATAGAGAGCGGAAGCCTCCACACCGACGACAAGGTGGAACACCATCGCGGAGGGACAGGCAAACTCCCACAGTCAGACCAACAATCCCATTGAGACCCCAAACCTTAAAACCCCAAAAGACAAACTCCCACAGTCACGCCAACCCCATTGCAACCTAACACTTTACACCAACACTAAACACTTTAACACTAAACACTAGGCACTTCGTAACACAGAACACCGATTGTCAACGCAGGGTACGCACTAGAAGTTCAAAGATCGTCATTTATATCTACACTTTTATTTATTATTTTGTGTAAAATTTAAATTAAACGTAGATAATCATCGAATTACAATTCGTCGCCGATTTAAGTGTTAAGACGGAAACGCACTAGGCGGTCACGCTCCCGTCCCATCGGGGACCATTCTAGGTTCGATCACGAGTGGTAAGGTTCCTTTCCATGTCTAATAATGTATGCATTTGCACTTGGCGTTCCCGGGCCCTGAAACGACAAGTGCAAATGCGTATATTGCAAAACATAAGAAGGAACTTCACCGCGCACGATCGAGCCTAGAATGGTCTGCGATGGGGCGGAACCGCGACCGCCTATGGCGCAACCGCCTTAACATTTAAATTGGCGATGGATTGTAGTTCGATAATATCTACGATCAATTAAATTTTATTTGAATCTAAGTAACCCAAGGGTTTGTTATAGTTCAATGATTGTCTACGACTCATTTAATTTTATTTGAACCTGAGTCTAACAAGTAAAATTAAATAAATCGGCGACAATCATTGAACTATAATGGGTCTAATGACCTGTAAGGGTTTGTTATAATTCAATGATTGTCTACGATCAATTTAATTTTATTTCAAACTAAGTATCAAATAAAATTGAATAAATCGGCGACGATCATTGAACTCTGATGGGTTTTTTACACAGATTTACAAGATTTATTACAGTTCGTTGACTATCGTTGAGTGGTTTTATTACACTATAAGGGTTTATTATAGTTTAACAATTGTCTACGATCAATTTAATTTTATTTGCAAATAGGTTTCAAATAAAATTGAACAAATCGGCGACGATCATTGAACTATAATGGGTTTAAATACTTGTAACGGTTTATTGTAGTTCGATTATTGTCTACGATTAATTAAATTTAAAACCAAAAATCAAATAAAGTTAAATTAGTCGGCGACGATAATTGAACTACTTGAAACCAAATAACCAATAAAATAAAATAAATCGGCGACAATCATTGAACAAAAATGGTTGATTTTAGGTCGATGATTGTCTACGATTGATTTTATTTTATTTTAAAGCAATTTCTTTGCCACAACTTGTGACATAAAACCTACGTACTACTTTATTTCAAACCATATACAAAAAAAACCTTTATTACCTTGGTCTTACAAAAAGGATACATAATACAATCGGCGACAATCAATGACCAATTTCTTAACGACCATGGGGTCTTCTTTCTTCCAAATTCGGGGGTGCTAAATAAGAAAAATGAATATACGGACGACATACATATTAATAATATTAATACCGCTTTTTATTAAATTGATTATAATTTACTTCAAGTTTTTTTTACCAAGTCAGCCGATTTTCAAGACTTGTTTTACACTGCTTATTCATTTTAATTTTAGATTTTTTTCAAGTCAGCCAATTTTCAAGACTTGTTTTAAACTGCTTATTATTGTAATAACAGATCATTTTAATTTTAAATTTTTACCAAGTCAACCGATTTTCAAGACTTGTTTTACACTGCTTCTTATTGTGATTACAGATCATTTTAATTTTAGATTTCTTTCAAGTCAGCCGATTTTCAAGACTTGTTTGAAATTGCTTATTATTATAATGATAGATTATTTTAATTTTAGATTTTTTCAAACTAAGCCTATTTTCAAGACTGGTTTTACACTGCTTATTATTGTAATGATAGACCATTTTAATTTCAGATTTCTGCCAAGGCAGATGATTTTTAAGGCATGTTTTACACTAATTTGTAATGATGCATCAGTATATTTTGAGATTTTTACCAAGTCAGCCGATTTTCAAGACTTGTTTTACACTGCTTATTATTGTAATGATACACCATTTTAATTTTAGATTTTTACCAAGTCAGCCGATTTTCAACTTCTTTTAAACTGATTGTTATTGTAATGATAGATCATTTAAATATTAGATTTTTACCAAGTCAGCCGATTTTCAAGACTTGTGTTACACTGCTTATTATTGTAATGATACACCATTTTAATTTTAGATTTTTACCAAGTCAGCCGATTTTCAAGACTTATTTTAAACTGATTGTTATTGTAATGCTTATTATTGTAATGATAAACCATTTTAATTTTAGATTTTAACCAAGTCAGCCGATTTTCAAGACTTGTTTTACACTGCTTATTATTGTAATGATACACCATTTTAATTTTAGATTTTTACCAAGTCAGCCGATTTTCAACTTCTTTTAAACTGATTGTTATTGTAATGATAGATCATTTAAATATTAGATTTTTACCAAGTCAGCCGATTTTCAAGACTTGTTTTACACTGCTTATTATTGTAATGATACACCATTTTAATTTTAGATTTTTACCAAGTCAGCCGATTTTCAACTTCTTTTAAACTGATTGTTATTGTAATGATAGATCATTTAAATATTAGATTTTTACCAAGTCAGCCGATTTTCAAGACTTGTGTTACACTGCTTATTATTGTAATGATACACCATTTTAATTTTAGATTTTTACCAAGTCAGCCGATTTTCAAGACTTATTTTAAACTGATTGTTATTGTAATGCTTATTATTGTAATGATAAACCATTTTAATTTTAGATTTTAACCAAGTCAGCCGATTTTCAAGACTTGTTTTACACTGCTTATTATTGTAATGATACACCATTTTAATTTTAGATTTTTACCAAGTCAGCCGATTTTCAACTTCTTTTAAACTGATTGTTATTGTAATGATAGATCATTTAAATATTAGATTTTTACCAAGTCAGCCGATTTTCAAGACTTGTTTTACACTGCTTATTATTGTAATGATACACCATTTTAATTTTAGATTTTTACCAAGTCAGCCGATTTTCAACTTCTTTTAAACTGATTGTTATTGTAATGATAGATCATTTAAATATTAGATTTTTACCAAGTCAGCCGATTTTCAAGACTTGTGTTACACTGCTTATTATTGTAATGATACACCATTTTAATTTTAGATTTTTACCAAGTCAGCCGATTTTCAAGACTTATTTTAAACTGATTGTTATTGTAATGCTTATTATTGTAATGATAAACCATTTTAATTTTAGATTTTAACCAAGTCAGCCGATTTTCAAGACTTGTTTTACACTGCTTATTATTGTAATGATACACCATTTTAATTTTAGATTTTTACCAAGTCAGCCGATTTTCAACTTCTTTTAAACTGATTGTTATTGTAATGATAGATCATTTAAATATTAGATTTTTACCAAGTCAGCCGATTTTCAAGACTTGTTTTACACTGCTTATTATTGTAATGATACACCATTTTAATTTTAGATTTTTACCAAGTCAGCCGATTTTCAACTTCTTTTAAACTGATTGTTATTGTAATGATAGATCATTTAAATATTAGATTTTTACCAAGTCAGCCGATTTTCAAGACTTGTGTTACACTGCTTATTATTGTAATGATACACCATTTTAATTTTAGATTTTTACCAAGTCAGCCGATTTTCAAGACTTATTTTAAACTGATTGTTATTGTAATGCTTATTATTGTAATGATAAACCATTTTAATTTTAGATTTTAACCAAGTCAGCCGATTTTCAAGACTTGTTTTACACTGCTTATTATTGTAATGATACACCATTTTAATTTTAGATTTTTACCAAGTCAGCCGATTTTCAACTTCTTTTAAACTGATTGTTATTGTAATGATAGATCATTTAAATATTAGATTTTTACCAAGTCAGCCGATTTTCAAGACTTGTTTTACACTGCTTATTATTGTAATGATACACCATTTTAATTTTAGATTTTTACCAAGTCAGCCGATTTTCAACTTCTTTTAAACTGATTGTTATTGTAATGATAGATCATTTAAATATTAGATTTTTACCAAGTCAGCCGATTTTCAAGACTTGTGTTACACTGCTTATTATTGTAATGATACACCATTTTAATTTTAGATTTTTACCAAGTCAGCCGATTTTCAAGACTTATTTTAAACTGATTGTTATTGTAATGCTTATTATTGTAATGATAAACCATTTTAATTTTAGATTTTAACCAAGTCAGCCGATTTTCAAGACTTGTTTTACACTGCTTATTATTGTAATGATACACCATTTTAATTTTAGATTTTTACCAAGTCAGCCGATTTTCAACTTCTTTTAAACTGATTGTTATTGTAATGATAGATCATTTAAATATTAGATTTTTACCAAGTCAGCCGATTTTCAAGACTTGTTTTACACTGCTTATTATTGTAATGATACACCATTTTAATTTTAGATTTTTACCAAGTCAGCCGATTTTCAACTTCTTTTAAACTGATTGTTATTGTAATGATAGATCATTTAAATATTAGATTTTTACCAAGTCAGCCGATTTTCAAGACTTGTGTTACACTGCTTATTATTGTAATGATACACCATTTTAATTTTAGATTTTTACCAAGTCAGCCGATTTTCAAGACTTATTTTAAACTGATTGTTATTGTAATGCTTATTATTGTAATGATAAACCATTTTAATTTTAGATTTTAACCAAGTCAGCCGATTTTCAAGACTTGTTTTACACTGCTTATTATTGTAATGATACACCATTTTAATTTTAGATTTTTACCAAGTCAGCCGATTTTCAAGACTTATTTTAAACTGATTGTTATTGTAATGCTTATTATTGTAATGATAGACCATTTTAATTTTAGATTTTAACCAAGTCAGCCGATTTTCAAGACTTGTTTTACACTGCTTATTATTGTAATAATATATCCGTTCAATTGTATATTTTTAACAAGTTAGCCAATTTACAAGACCTGCCTTTTAACAGTTTTTAATTTTATAATAATCAAAACAAGTCAATCGTAACTTTTAAGACCTGATTTATAACGTTTTTTTTTAAATAATTTAATAACTACTAAGTTTTTTTACAAGTCAGCCAATTTTCTAGACTTGCTTTATACAGGAATGATAGATAATTTCCTGTGTTATTTCAATTTTAGATTTTTACCAAATCAGCCAATAATGCTTTACTATCGCTTATATAACTTTTTCATTTTAGAGGTTTTACGACAACTTTTGTTTTAGATCTATTTAAGCCACCATTTCTGTTTAAACTTTTTTAACAATTTTAGATTTTTTTACTACCACGCAAAATAATTTCTGAATACACAGTAAACCCTTAAGCACCCCCGAACATTCTTCAATTTGGTCTTCTTTGTAGGGTACCCAGTTAACATTTAATTATATTTTTAAAAATATTTTACAAAAAAATCATTTGAAATTAAATAAGTTTTTTTTTAACAAACGTAGAATTCAACATTATTAACTCTTTGAAAGTAAACTTATACAATGTTATTTAAGTACCTATGTGGACAAACACTAAAAGGTTATTCTTTGAGTGATCTGAAGAAAAATAGTTCAGATAGTTTCTAGCTATTTTTTTGCGATAATCTACGAGGAAATCCTAATAGCTTTCTTAGCATACATTTTCAAAATAAACCATTCACTATTTTTTAAAAATGATCGAAAAACATAATATTCTTTGAAAAGATCAAAAGGATCTTAATAGCTATGATACTTACCAAAAGCAGAAATAAATGAAGCCTCTCTCAGCACACTCAGCTACCAGCATCTGCAGGCTTCGACCCATTCCCAGCTCAGCTACAGCTCCAAAAATCTGTAAAAAAAAGACACATATGTTTAACCCAAGGACCCTCATCCTGTATTAAGCTTTATTTATGATAAGTGTCCTTATTTTTAACCACCTTATTTATATATATTTTATGTAAGCGATGTTTTCAAAGAACTAAATTAAAATGGGTTTAAAAGGAATAGTTACCGAAATATTTCATTTAAAAAATATACAGGGTGTTTTAACTCAAAAGGTATCAAAGGCTTTTTTGTGAATTTTTTATAGGTTTATAACGCTCGGACACGTCGATTTTTGAGTATCGTGAAATGTTTTTCGAACACCCCCTTTAATGAGTAAACTTTACCCCTATATTTTGAATAGGGAAAGTGGGTCGAGTCAAACATATAAGGTCTCTTAAATTTCTTTACAAACGTGTTAACATTTTAAAAATCTATCAGTTCGTTTTCGAGATATTTGCCTCTAAAGTAACCATGGAGCGAAAAAAAAATATTTTTTATTTACATTTAGAGATCAAATTTAAAAAATCCCGAAAACAACGACTTATTTTTTATCAAAAGAACATTTTGCAAAAACTTTTCTGAAAAATTTTAAATCGATCAAGTGAAAGGTAGTTTAAAGACCCTTCAAATAAGCCCTATAATAATATCCTGGTGTAAGTACTTCTCGCGATATCTTAATGTTTTATAATACATGTTTAAGCCAAATTGGCAGATTTTTGGAATTTCAAAATTTTTATAAAAAAAATTAACCCATTAAAAAATTTTTAAATTTGAGATTTTTCATTCCCTTTATGGGTAGAATACCATGGTATATATATATATATATACAGGGTGACCCGATCTTAAGGGACCAAACTTTACCAGCGTGTTGGGCGTTTAAAAATAATTAAAAAAAGTCTATACAACATAGGTCTAAAAATGCTTTGTAAAGAAAATACAGGGTGTCAAAGTTTTCTTAAAAAAAAAGAAAAAAATTATTATCTAGAAAACTACCTTGGACAACAACTTTAAATTTGGTACAGAATAAAGGTTAATAGAGCTGCATACTTTTCTGTATAAAGCAACAATGTAGGCCCGCCACGGGCGTGCGCACGGGTGGTGACTTTTAGAATTTTTGAAGAAAAAAATGATACGCCAATGGATTTTTTAAATTTTAAATTATTTTTGAGTTCACTGTCCAATTTAAGTAAAAAAATGTCACCTTACTTTTTTTCGTACAATGCTTCATTGTGGAGAAAAAAATTGAAAATGTTTAAATTTGTTGCAAAAAAAATAAAAAAACATTTTTCGACCTATGTTGTATAGACATTTTTTAATTATTTTTGAACGCCCAACACGCTGGTAAAGTTTGGTCCCTTAAGATCGGGTCACCCTGTATATATATATATACTTTATGATATAATTATTCCCTACAACTCATTAAAATATAATTAATATAAAAACAACACCTCCATAAATCTAGCAAGCCCAACCTCAATAAAAATTAAAAAAATGTATTCCAGAATTATGTGCCCTTTATGTGCTAATTTTGTCCACTTTTTAAAATTTTTGTGCTTCTTTGGTTTCCATGGAAATTTAAAAAAATGATTGGCGTGCTAGTTTTATATAAAGCTAGCAAGCCCAGAGAGAAGTAATAAATATTTTTATAATTTTTATATGCGAAAATTAAGTGCTTTTTATGTGCTCCCGTTTGCTGAAAAGAATATTCCCTTTACCAAGTTTTTAAGCTTTTTTTTTATGTGTGGGCTTGCTAGGTTTATATAAACCTAGCCAGCCTACCTCAATAAAAAATACTCTGCCAAAATATGGGCCCCTAAGCTCACACTAGGCACTATATAGAGTACGTGCGAGCTAATAAAACTAAAACCTGAAATATATCATATTCAACTCCAGACTAAATTACCTTTTGTTTGATACCACACAAGCCATGTTTTGACTTAAACTCTAATTTTTGAAATCTACCCCCACCCTTTTTGAAGAAAAAAAAACTAAAATGTATTTTGTTTAACTCCATACTCAATTACCTTTCGTTTGATATCACACACGCCATATTTTCACATAAACTCTAATTTTTGAAATCTTCCCCCACCCTTTTATTTGGCTTGTGTTCGGTGGATTTTGTTCATTTTTAAATGGGACCATCTCGACCCAAGACCCAGCGTAGGTACCAAATTTCATTAAAATCGGCAAAGCGGTTTTTGAGTTATGCGCGTTGGTCGTTACAGACAGACATACAGACAGACAGACATACAGACAGACAGACGGCGCAACAAAAAAGTTTCAAAATCATCTGAAACGCAAAGATATATAAAAAATTTTGAAATCGGAGCAACTTTTTTTTTCTCGAAAAAATTAGGATCACCATAGCTCACACTACTATAGTATAGTATATGTGTGAGCTAAAAAATTATAAAATAAATCAAGTCAGCTAAAGATTGCTTTACAATGTGTTACAAAGTGTCCTTATGAAACCCCCAAGGAAATTCCCTAGAAAATCGAATTTGGGACACGCTATATGTGTAATGAAAAGGAAAGCCAAATATAGTTCTTTTGACTGTGTTCCTCGCGTAGGTAGCAGCAAAAATCTAACTATCATGTTCTCTGCTATGAATAAATCCTTTGTATTATAAGCATTTAAACTTCAAAAAAACCGTTTTTTCCTGCAAATTGTTTAAAAAACTTACTTTGTGGTTAATGCTAAGGGTCTTCTTTATCGAATTGCACATTTTTTTATAAATTTTCCGGGGTTTTTCTTTCTAAATTGCCAGAAAATTCGAACGCGAAACAAATCTCAACAAGTTTTCCGAAAACTGCGAGGCTGGACTGAAGCCAAAGTTATTGATTTAGCATATATAGTAATACAATAAACGATAAATTCAAAGCTATTGATTTAGTATATATAGCTAACTAGAAAATACTTTTGAAAAATCTGTACATTCCATTCCAACAAAAAACAAAAGTTATTGAATTAGGCACGAACCCAAGGCGTTATCAACGTTTTTGTAAATTAAAGAAATACCTACTCAAGCTTTTTATATTGAATATTATTTTTATAAAATTTCCTTGTATTTTGATTATAGCGAGTATTGTTTCAGGCCCGGACTGGCTCCTTTGGGGACCCTCGGCTAGAGAATGACGGGGCCCCACCAAAACTCCACCTCAGAAAATTTTAAAGAAATTAAATGTCTGAAAAACACATATTTTCCATTGTGCCACTTAAGACCAAATCTTTATCAAAAACTTAACTTTCCTATTGAACTTGAACGGTGCGAGCGAGTCATCAAAATATTTTTAATTTTTAAACTCTTAAATATTTATGAAAATTTCAAAAATTTTTGGACACATACTTAACTATAAATAAATTATGTTCAGGATATCTTATAATCATAACAAAAACATTTCATGTAAAAAAAGCCAAGTACGCGAAAATGGCATTCCGTAAAAAGAATTGAGATAAAAGTAAAGCCAAGTTCTCCAATACAAATTTTAAAATGAAAGGTTCTTACTAGTTTGGAAATGTTTTTTAAACTTTTATATTACAGCCAAACTTCTTTATGTTCAATTTAGCACTGTGCCTAAGAGTCATTTACAGCCGTAATAGCCAAGTTTAGAAAAATATTTCCAAACTAGTAAGAACCTTTCATTTTGAAATTTGTATTGGAGAACTTGGCTTTACTTTTATCTCAATTCTTTTTACGGAATGCCATTTTCGCGTACTTGGCATTTTTTTACATGAAATGTTTTTGTTATGATTTCACTTCTTTTTTAAAGGAATTGGATAATACTTAACTTTTAAAGTACTAAAATATGCGGAATATTGTTCAAAACTTTTGCAATGCCTTACTTAAATTTTTGAGGTTTTTTAATTTTTTTCCATGGTTTTATCGTAGTTCCTATCAGCCTTCCAAAGCTCAGCTCTCTAGCGTTTCTAGAAGTGGGCAATGTTAGTTTTATATAAATTTACATTAATAGGAGAGGAAAGTAAATTAAAATGTTGGTGTTTTTAAATTTTTTCATATAGTTTTATCATATTGTCTTTCAGTCTTAAAAAGTTCAGCTCTCTAGCGTTTCTGAAAGTGGGCAGTGTTACTTTTACATAACTTTACATTTATAGGGGAAGGAAGTAAATTAGAATTTTGGGGTGTTTTAATTTTTTTCTATAACTTTATCATAGTTACTATCGGTCTTCCAAAGCTCAGCTCTCTAGCATGTCTGGAACTAGGCAATGTTACTTTTACTTAACTTTACATTTATAGGGGAGGGAAGTAAATTAGAATTTTGGAATGTTTAAATTTTTGTCTATAACTTTATCATAGTTACTATCGGTCTTCCAAAGCTCAGCTCTCTAGCATGTCTGGAAGTAGGCAATGTTACTTTTACTTAACTTTACATTTATAGGGGAGGGAAGTAAATTAGAATTTTGGGGTGTTTTAATTTTTTCCTATAGTTTTATCATAGTTCCTATCAGCCTGCCAAAGCTCAACTCTCTAGCATTTCTGGAACTGGGCAATGCTACTTTTACATAAATTTAAATGTATAGGGGAGGGGAGTAAATTAAAATTTTAGGGTTTTTTGATTTTTTCCTATAGTTTTATCATAGTTCCTATCAGTCTGCCAAAGCTCAACTCTCTAGCATTTCTGGAAGTGGGCGATGCTACTTTTACATAACTTTAAATGTATAGGGGAGGGGAGTAAATTAAAACTTTGGGGTTTTTTGATTTTTTCCAGGGGTTTGGTCATAATTTCTATCAGTCTGCCAAATTTCAGCTTTGTAGCATGTCTGGAAGTACAGTAGAATATTGATGATCTATACATGAGTGAGTGAGTGAGTGGCAATTTCGACGTTTTATGAAATTTCGTAACTACTTTACTACTTTATGGAATTCCATGAAACTTGGAGGGGTTGTTAACTCCATGGAGATCTACCACTGTGCAGGTATCAGTTTGAGATTCGTAGCTCATTCCGAAGTAGATTTTTAGGTAGGGCAAATATCGGCTGAACTGTTTCAAGAAAAGATGGTTACGGCGCGCGAACTTGGCGAGGCACTGGACTGGGACCCTAAACAGGTACTGGCCTTCCGGGTCAGAAGGCCCCTGGAGTCTACGGTGGGCAGGGATGACTCATTGTCCCTGATAGGATAAACCTAGAGTCCCAATATGTGACAGATATTACATCTGTTACATACAGGGACTCTAGGTAAACCTACCGCTACCCGAAAAATCCCGTTACTTCTGTTATGTCTTTGTCCAGCTCATAACAGATAAACTACAACATAAGTTAATTGTTTTTATTTCTTTTTGGTAGTCCCTAAAATCATAAAAAAAGATTAGTTTTAATTAAATCAAATCCTAGATTATTAATGGCTCCCCGCTGTACCAAACTTGCTTGTACTAGGTCAATTTTATCTTTGTTTTTAGAAGGGGTCGGATTTAAACCAAAAATAAATTTGCCCTTACCAAGTAAACCCAACTATTTAGACCGTGTATTTCTAAAAAAAAACAATATTACTTATCTTTTTGCGATCTGCTTCCCGTTACTTCTATTATGCCTTTGTCCAGCCCGTAACAGATATACTGCAACAGTTAATTGTTTTTTTCTTCATTGAAGTTCAGCGTTCCTGTTTTTTGCAACATCCTGCTTGTCTAGCTTTTTGGTGGTCCCTAAAATCATAAAAAAAGATTAGTTTTAATTAAATCAGGTTCTAGATTATTAACGGCTCCCCGCTGTACCACACTTGCTTGGACTAGGCCAATTTTATCTTTGTTTCAAGAAGGGGTGGGACTTAAAACAAAGATAAGTTTGACCTGACCATCAAGCTTAGTTTTTTAATCAAAAAAACAGTAGGTACTTATCTTTTAATAAATCTGCTGTAGATCTTCTTCTAGCTGGATCTGCCGTAGACCCTAAAAAAAGAAAAATATAATTAGTACCAGCTAACATTATAATGTAGTGCCGCGCTTTCATTATAGCAAGCACGACCGAACGAATTCGTTCCCTTCTGCTTGCCGAATGCACTATTCCCAACCTCTCAAAAAAAAAATGATCTAATAGTATGTTGACAATTCTCTTTTTTGGCAATGTCGGACAAAAAATTCCCCCAATGACAAGGGAAATTTTTGTTTAAAATTGCCAAAAAAGGGATGTTTCAATCACCTATTAGGGAATTTTTTCTCGAGAGATTGGGAACACTACATTCAGCAGGCACAAGGGAACGAATTCGTTTGATTTTGCTCGCTATAATAAAAACGCGGCATGGTACGTCCGTACCCTGGACGGGGACCCTAGGCAGGTAGTGGCCTTCCGGGTCAGAAGGCCCCTGGAGTCTGCGGTGGGCAGGGATGACTCATTGTCCCTGATAGGATAAACCTTGACTCCCAGTATGTGACAGATATTACATCTGTTACATACAGGGACTCTAGGTAAACCTACCGCTACCCGAAAAATCCTATATTTCAAAAATGATTGCTGTATTACTTACTTGTGTTGAGGTCATAAGTAGTTCCCTGCTACTTGATGAATTATTCTTCTTTTGGGCTCCATACCTTCTGTATTTGGACACTTCATCTAACCAAATACTTGTTGGTCTTCCTTTTATTCTCCTACTAAGAGGACTTATTTCTCTATTTATCCTTTTAATGTGTCCATAGCACATTAGTTGAACCATTACTTACTGTTGTTCTTCGCATAATTTTTTTATCTTGATATCTGAGCAGAGTTTAGTGAGCAGTCAAGTAAAGTAAAAAAGAAAACATTAGTAGATATTTGCACAGTTTTAGCACGGCATTTAAATTTTTTCTTTCCAATCCACTTTCAGTTTATTGGCCTACGCATCAAAGACTATCTGGCCACAGACATTACTTAATTTGATTTTTTCTTGTAATCATGTGATTACAGTTTTATAATCTGTTTGCTAGGGTTTTTTGGAACTCAGACAATTTTTTTATTTTTTTCCTGGACAAATTCTTGAACAACAATGTATCCAATTTGTTGTTATCTGTAAAATCGGTTTCTATGCTTCTGTGTAAAATTAAATATATATATATATATATATATATATATATATATATATTTATCGGCTTCACAACGTTCTACGTCTTCCGATATCCAATCTCCACTCGTTTCTGTTTGCCCATAATTCATCAATAGTCCATCTCTGTAGCGGAAAGCATTTTTTCTGTTCTATCCTTGATTGGCCATACTTCTGAGCCGTACGTAATAATAATAATACTTTTTACAATGGTGTTATATATAAGCTTTTTGTTATGTTTTGATATACTTTGGTCCCAAATTATTCCATTTAATAAAGTTATTGCTTTTCTTCCTTGTACGTTACGATCTTTTATAGCTTTGTCTAGTGTTCCGTCAAATGTAATTTTTAGACCTAAGTATTTATACTCATCACAGGACTGAATTCGCTGCCCAGTATTTAAGATTAGATCCTGTTTCATTCCACCGACACACATATACTCTGTCTTATTGAGATTAACCTCTAGTCCCCACTTATTGTACTCTTCTATTAGTTTTCGTGTCATATATTCGAGGTCGTCATAATCCTGAGCCACTACTATCTGATCATCGGCCAAACATAAAGTATACAAGGTGGTTTCGTCCAACGGAATTCCCATGTTTTGGCATTTTCTCTTTTATACTTTAAGGACTTGATCCAAGTATATCTTGAAGAGCGTAGGCGAGATACAGCAACCTTGTTTAAGACCTTTATTTACTTGAAAGCCTTTGGTTAGTTTTGCTTTTATTTTAACTTTTTCCTTACTTTTGCGGTATAACTCTTTGATGGCCTTAATTAGTTGTACGCTTATGTTTGTGTTTTTCAACGCTTTCCAAAGTAGATTTAGTGGTATACTATCATATGCCTTCTGCAAATCGACGTAAAGCAGATGCAGCTCTTGTCCATATGCCATTTTCTTTTCAATAACTTGGGTTATACAAAAGAGATGATCTGAAGTTGATCTACCCGCCCTGATACCGGCTTGTTCTTCTGCCTCCATGTCTTTATATTCGCTTTCCACTTTATTTCTTATTATTTTACCGTACATTCTGCTTAGCGTACTAGTCACAGATATATCTCTATAATTGTCACATATATCTTTCCGTCCTTTTTTGTGTATTGTGGAGATATATGACGTTTTCCACTCAGTTGGTACTACAGTTCCATTTAAATATTTTTGGAAAAATATCTATGTTGTAAAAGTTCAAAGGGCAGTCGAACAGTATGTGAGAGAGGTTTCCAATTTCGTTGCAGACACACCTGGGATCATCTACATTTCATTTCCTTTCGGTTCAACTCTTTGAAATCTTCAAACCACTTTGTTTTTGCGGAAACGGTATATTCTTTAGGTAAAGGGACTTGTAGAGAGCTCTCTCATGGTAATCATTTTGTCATTCTTCCCAGATTTCCTCTCTGATCCAATTTCTACATTCCATGGATTCATACTTATGATTTTCTATGTCCAGAGTTCTGCCATGTTGGCCAATCTGTCCGCTTTGCCATTCCCCTGTATCCCAGTGTGGCTGGGGATCCAGGCAAGTTTAATTTTTTTTCCCTCCTTTTTTTCTTCCTTATTCCCTAACTTTTCTTACTTTCTCTTAGTTTAATATGGCTTTCTTCACAACAACAAAATTAATAAAGAAACCATTGTATTTAGACTAGAAAAATAAAAACATTTTGATTGCTTTTTGTTAATCTTTCGCTTTAAAATATTTAGCTTTTAATTATTTTTATTTTTAATTTTAGCATTGTCAAAAGTTTATTAAATAAATTAAAAGTTTATTAAATTAACTAAAAGAGCGTGGTAGTATTTTAAGAAGTCATTTTAATATCCGTATTATTTTCAAAAATTCCTTTTAAAAAAATATATATTTCAATAAAAAATGTTATTCTAAGATTTTATTTTTACTTGTTCTTGCGATGTTGGCGATCATCATGACGATTCTAATTCGCGAAATAAACCTCTGAGAGTCAAGTATAATAATTTAATTGTTAAAAGGTACTTTTTGTAGAGAGCTCTCTCATGGAAATCATTTTGTCATTCTTCTCAGATATTCTCTCTGATCCAATTTCTACATTCCATGGATTCATACTTATGATTTTCTATGTCCAGAGTTCTTGCCATGTTGGCCAATCTGTCCGCTTTGTCATTCCTCTGTATCCCAGTGTGGCTGGGGATTCAGGCAGGTTTAATTTATTTTCCCTCCTTTTTTCTTTCCTTACTCCCTAACTTTTCTAACGTTCTCTTAGTTTAATATGGCTTTCTTCACAACAAAAAAATTAATAAAGAAACCACTGTAGAAAAATAAAAACATTTTCATTGCTTTTTGTTAATCTTTCTCTTTAAAATATTTAGCTTTTAATTATTTTTATTTTTAATTTTAGCAATTGGCAAAAGTTTATTAAATAAATTAAAAGTATATTAAATGAACTAAAAGAGCGTGGTAGTATTTTAAGAAGTCATTTTAATATCCGTATTATTTTCAAAAATTCCTTTTAAAAAAAGATATATTTCAATACAAAATATTATTCTAAGATTTTATTTTTACTTGTTCTTGCGATGTTGGCGATCATCATGACGATTCTAATTCGCGAAATAAACCTCTGAGAGCCAAGGAATATAATTTAATTGTTAAAATTTAGTTTACTTTTTTAGTCCGGAATTCTGGAAAGTTGATAAAATTGGTATATTTCATATTATTGAATTATTTGAATAGAAATTGAAATTAATAAAATTAATTTTTCTATTAATATTTAATTTTGCTATTTCATACCTAGTTTTTCGAAGGCGAATTTGGGTCAAAATCTAGGGGGGGAGGTATTAGTCGATAATAAAATTATTTGTATTTTTTTCTAGGGGGGGGGGGGTGTAATGCTTTTAATTTAACAAAAAGTGCATATTTTTTTCTAGGGGGGGGGGGCGGGTAATTACCACGTTACCCCCCTAAAATCCGCGCCTGAGTTCTAATACCCTTATACCTCATAACTTATAGTCAGGTATGAAATAGGCCGTTATTAGCTTCAGCTTGCCTATTTGTTAAACAATATTTGTGTGATACATCAAAATTTTCAGGAAACATCGTAGAGTACCACACTGCACCTACTCAAGGGGGTGGGGAATTGCTTTTTCAAAAAATTAAAACTCGGATTAGTTTCACTTTGGTTTCTCAAATCCACTATTTTTCAGCAAGTTTGTACATTATTTAGCAACCTCCAAATTAGATCTAAAAACATTATTTTTAATTTTTTATTGCAAAAACGCCATTGCCACGATGCTGATAAAATTTAGTAAGATCATTCAAAAGTAGATGGTCATAGATTGAATTTAGTCTATCGCTTATCTATGTTGTCTTGAAAATAACAACCCTACAGGGTGACGATGTAGGGGTAGTTTCTTAAAAGTAAAGTAATTTTTTTAATTAAATAATTCTTTTTTAAAAACCATAACTTCTTTTTAAAAACTTATGGAGACCAATCTTGTAGTGATTGAAACTGCCTACAAAAAATATATAACCTAGCTTTCTAGTTTCAACTTGTAGCTGTCCACGACAGCTTCAATTTGTGACATTAGACAATATGAAATACGTAAAAATTGGTTATGTACTTACAGTACAGTACTTGTACTTTTAAGTCAAAGAAAAATGTTTTGCTTGCAGCAGATTTTTTGGAAGACCGAAGTAGCCGAGGCCTAAACAATGAAGAAGAAGGAAGAGGGGTCCCACCTCCCTCGTACCACCCCTGCCTCCTGAAGGGCGACAGAAGTGCCCCTCATGTAAAATTTCATAAACTAAAACCGTGCAATAACTTATTGAATGTTGCTTTGTTTTTTTTTTGTTTCAAAAAAGTTCCTTCTTCTTTTTTAGCTCACACATATACTATACTATAGTAGTGTGAGCAATGGTGATCCTAATTTTTTCGAGAAAAAAAAAGTTGCTCCGGTTTCAAAAATTTTTATATATCTTTGCGTTTCAGATGATTTTGAAACTTTTTTGTTGCGCCGTCTGTCTGTCTGTCTGTCTGTCTGTATGTCTGTCTGTAACGACCAACGCGCATAACTCAAAAACCGCTTGGCCGATTTTAATGAAATTTGGTACTTAGGCTGGGTCTTGGGTCGAGATGGTCCCATTTAAAAATGAACAAAATCCACCGAACACAAACCAAATAAAAGGGTGGGGGTTGATTTCAAAAATTAGAGTTTATGTGAAAATATGGCGTGTGTGATATCAAACGAAAGGTAACTGAGTCTGGAGTTAAACAAAATACATTTTAATTTATTTTAAAAAAAGGGTGGGGGTATATTTCAAAAATTTGAGTTTAAGTGAAAATATGGCGTGTGTGATATTAAACGAAAGGTAATTCAGTCCGGAGTTAAAAAAAATACATTTTAGTTTTTGTTTTTTTTAAGGGTGGGGGTAGATTTTAAAAATTTGAGTTTGTCAAAACATGGCTTGTGTGGTATCAAACAAAAGGTAATTTAGTCTGGAGTTGAATAAAATATATTTCAGTTTTTAGTTATATTAGCTCACACGTAAACTATAACTATAGTACCTAGTGTGAGCTTAGGGGCCCATATATTGGCAGAGTATTTTTTATTTGCAACTATAAGGATTCACATTTTTTTTTCAAACGTTCAAAAGTTGGATGCAGGAAGATGCCCCCCTGCTAAAGTTGGACACAGTCCAGGAGGTACCTAAAACCCTCCGAGGCCTAAACGAATAAATAGTAATGCCTTGACTTCAATTTTTTTTGCGATGATTGTTAGGGTGTCTGCTTTTATGGCGCCAACCATTTGGGCGGTGGTCATTTTCTATATGTCCTATTTATTTATATGTCATTGCCTTTATTGACTCTCCCTGCAAATACACACATACACCCAAACATCACACGCACGCCACACAGATACCACATTATGCACATCTGACACACAAGCACACAAAATTTAAAAATACATCCTGTCTTCATTTTTTACTACCTTTTGCTTGCAGCGGATTTCTTGGATGACCGAAGCATCCGAGGCCTAAAACTTATAGCCAGATCAATTATTCTATTTTAAGAACGCTGCGCTTAAAAGCTATGTAGCTTAAATAAGTATAGCTATCTTTTAAATTTTCTTGCGCAGTAACAACCACGCGTAGGTATACTTTTGAAGGCCACGCGCACAGCCGATCATTTGAGTACCTACTGGTTGTACACTTACAGTTTTTCGCAACCATTTGGGCGCCAACTATTTGGGTAATAGCCGTGAAGAACGAAAAATAATAATGCCATTTTTTTGCGACGATTGTTTGGAAGCCTGCCGTTTTGGCGCTAACCATTTGGGCGGTGGTCATTTGTTGTATGGCCTATTTCTGCAAATACTCACACCTTTACACTGTGTCACACATACACGCAAACATCACACGCACGCCACACCTGACACACAAGCATAGAGTAATATATACAAGGTTACTACACTTAAAAATACATCCTGTGTTTATTTTACAACTTTTTCCTTGCAGTGAATTTTTTTGATGACCGAAGCAGCCGAGGCCTAAACGAATAGGTGCAACTTATAGCCAGATCAATTCTCTTTCAAACGATGCGCTTAAAAGCAATGTAGCTTAAATACGTATAGCTCTGTCTTTTAAATTTTCTTGCGCAGTAAGTACCACGCGGCACTGCATCAGATGCCAAGTGTTGCGTAGGTATACTTGTGAAGGCCACGCGCACAGCCGATCGATCATTTGAGGACCTACTGGTTGGACATTTACCGTTTAGTCGCAGACCACTTGGGCGCCGACTATTTGGGCGCTGAACGTTTGGGCAATAGCCGTAAAGAACAAAAAATAATGCCTTGATATCAATTTTTTTGCGACGATTGTTTGGGCGCCTGCCGTTTTGGCACCATTTGGTTATTGCCTTTATTGGCTCTTCCTGCAAATACACACAACTTCACACTTTTTCACACATACTAGCTCAGGCCCTAAGGGGTCCGATACTGCTTTTAATGATAGAAGCAACACACTTGGTATGAATAGACACAAGACTCGCCCGAGCATTTTACGAAAAGGAACCACCCCCTAACCCTGGCAGGGGGGTGGTTTCCCGCCCTTAAACGTGCTTTTTGACGGTTTTTTGCTAATAGCTCGAAAACGGTCAACTTTCCTAAAAATATTCTAAAGATCGTTTTGCAAGCGGATAAATTTTCCTTTTTTACCATGTACCTTAGTACCCTCTAAAGGCCGTGGTGCACGTTCCATAGGCCTACGAAAAAAGGGGATAATGTTTAAAATATTTTTTTTCTAGTGGCATTTTGTATCCTTAACACCATCCTTTTCAAAAAAATATATTTGTTTAAAAACCCATTGTATACAGTTAAATATTTAATAAGTTAGACATAACTTTTTGAAGTAGCCGCCTTGGAATAAAAAATAAATGTATTTGTAGAAATCCTCAAATCAAACAAAAATTTTAAACATTGATTTTTGTATCTCAGTAAATAGTACTCAAGGTGAGTAAAAAATATTTTTGATTAGTATTAACTTAAAACTTAATTTTTCGAGCTGAATTCATTTAAATTGGGGTGAGAAGGCATCCCTCCTCTCGCCCCCCTTAACAGTGACCTTTTACAGTATTTTTCTAATTATTTACAAACTTTTCAGTCAAAAAAACCACTAAGTAATAGTTATTGAGGCTGAGCAAAAGTCCTCTCTAACGATGTATAATACAACCCCCTTACATTAGTGACGCATCTTTTATAGGCATTTCAATAAATGGGAAGTGTGGAAGAAAACAATATTTTTTAAATTTTCTTGAATTTTATTGTCCTACATGTCTGGTTTTAAAATATATTTTCAAAGCTGAAGAAATTTCCTTTCCAACCATGCTAATCACTTCCCCCTCAAAGCAGCGGTAGATCTAGCATAGACGCACCAAAAATGGTCAAATTTGATATACACTTGAATCTTCATTTAGGACAACCATGTTGGAACAGTACAAATACACACACTGCGTTCAATGAGAGAAGCAACACACTTGGTATGAATATACAGTATACTCCCCCGAAATTATAACGAGATGGAACCATTCGCCCACTCAATAGAGGGGTGGTTCCCCCCTCTAAATATTTTTTTCGACATTTTTTATTAATAATCCGAAAAGTATTAACTTTTTAAAAAATCTTCTAAATATAATTTTTGGAGCAGATAAAATTTCCTATCCAGCAATGTTTGTGGCCCTCCCTGGAAGCAGCGGCGCACGTTCCATAGGCGTACGAAGGAAGGGTTACATTTTTAAAATTTAAGTTTTTGTATTTTCTTGTGATATTTTTATTCAAGTTATTATACAAAAATTAAAATTTATAAAATGTACCCCTTTTTTCCTATGGAACATGTACCCCTGCTTCCAGAAGGGGCCAAAAACATTGCTATAAAGAAAAATTTGTCTGCTCCAAAAATGGTTTCTAGAAGATTCTTAAAAAATTTGACAGGGGAACCCCCCCCCCCCCAACAAGAGTGGGCGGGTGGATCAGCCTCGTTATATTTTTGGAGGAGTATACTGTATATCCATACCAAGTGTGTTGCTTCTCTCATTGAACGCAGTATGTGTATTAGTAATGTTCCAACATGGTTGTCTTAAATGAAGATTCAAGTGTATATCAAATTTGACCATTTTTGGGGCGTCTATGCAAGATCTACTGCTGCGTTGAGGTGGGAGTGATGTAAATCGTTGGAAGGGAAATATCTTCAGCGTTAAAAATAAGTCTTAAAACCAGACATGTAGGACAGTAAAATTTAAGAAAATTAAAAAAAAAAATTGTTTTATCCACACCTCTCATTTATTTAAATGCCTATAAAAGGTCCGCCGGTTATGTAAGGGGGCGTGTTATACATCGTTAGAGAGGACTTTTTATCAGCCTCAATAAGTGTTACTTAGTTGTTTTTTGCCAAGTTAAAAGTTTGCAAATAATTGCTGTAAGAAAGCACTTTTGAGGGGGGTCTTTAAAGAAGGTCAACTTGAAAAAGTTAGTTTTAAGTTATTCCTAACCAAAAATTAATTTTTACTCACCCTCATTATTATTTACTGAGCTACAAAAATGAATGTTCAATATTTTTGTTTGATTTAAGGATTTCTACAAACACATTTATTTTTATTTCAAGGCGGCAATTTATATCCCAATAAGTATTTAACGACAATGGGCTTTTAACCAAAAATATTATTTTGAGAAAAAATAGTGTTAAGGATAAAAAATACCACAAAAAAAATTATCCCCTTTTTTCGCACGCCAATGAAACGTGCATCACTGCTGTCAGATACATCGTTAAAAAGAAAATTGTATCCGCTTGAAAAAGGATCTCCAGAAGATTTTTGGAAAAGTTGACTGTTTTCGAGTAATTAGCAAAGCACGTTTAAGGGGGGAACCACCCCCCTGCCAAGGTTGGGGGGGTGGTTCTCTTTCTAAAATTGTTCGGGCGAGTCCTATGTCTATCCATACCAAAAGTGTTGATTCTTTCATTAAACGCAGCATATCTGAACTATAAACCCAAACATCACACGCACACCACACCCATACCACAATATGCACAGCTGTCACACAAACACACAATTTTTTACTATTATTTCCCAAACGTTGAGCACCCAAATAGTCAGCGCCCAAACCGTCGTTGCAAAAAAAAAGGGGATGTCAAGGCGTTATTATTTTATTTTGTTTACGGCTATTGCCCCAACTTTTAGCGCCCAAATGGTCAACGCCCATATGATGGCGCCCAAAAGGTCTGCGCCTAAACAGTTAGTGTCTAACCAGTAGGTACTCGCGGCTACAGACTAAAATGCACTCTGGCTCCTTCGATTTCGCGGGTTAATTTGAACGTATATTTTTAAAATTCGTAGTAGTTCGGGGCCTAAGAGGGAAATTTTGGGGTTTGTCTGCATTTTTCCGTACCGTAATAAAATTTGGCACAGAGGTAGTAGACACCTAGAGATGCCATTTGAGAAGAGGTGCTCCGGTGGAACCCAGTGCAGGGCCCAGATACAGGGGCGTACTTGAGGTGGGCAAGAAAAAATTTATAAATTAAATATGAAACTCATTTCGCGTACAGTTTTTTGTTTGTTTCACCGTATAGCTTGTAAATCCAAAAAAATTACAAAAAGTGAAGTTTTGAAAACGGTTTTTTTTTCAGGGGAGGGAGCAAAAGGAACGAGGACAGATATAAATTAAGTCAAAACGTCAAACTGTTCACATGATATATCAAAAACTGACACCTGAAATGTACCTGTTCTGAGATCTACGTGAGAGAATATTAAAAACACCTAATCAAACCTAACTTAATAAAATTTGATAAATTAAGTAAAAATGAAGTTTCTGGAATTTTTGAATTATAATGTGCAGGGTGTTAAGAGTTAAGTCGCCACTATTACTTACTTCGTTAATATTAGAGCTACAGGGTCGGTTAAATAGACAAAGTTGTGGTATTTTTTTCCCTGATTACGATGGTGATAAACGAAAAGAAAATCAAATGACGAGTAGGTGAGTTATGTTAAAAAAAACCACATTTTTTTAAATGGGACACCCGGTATTCAGTTCAGCCAATAAAATAATACTACAGTGTTGTACTATATTCGTACCAAGTATCATTACGGTACCCAAAAATGAAGACAAAAGTGGCTTAGGCTCCGAATTAAAGGAATCCAGGCTAAATCTTTTTGAGGTTTAGGATTTATGGAAAATTTGGTACTATATAATTAAATCACATTTATAATGAAGATTCGATATAAAACAAAAATAAACAAAATGTGAAATATTTAAGCTATTAGCTGAACTCAAAAAAAGATTTTGGGAAACACAAAAATAACAAGTGGGCAGATGCAAAAATAAATTATTCTTCTAGGTATTTACTCTATTAGGTTTTTATTATTTTTAGGAATCAAGAATGTAACAATTGATTTGCTATTACAATTGTCTCTTCTGACTTAGGCTCAACTCCAGACTAAATTACCTTTCGTTTGATACCACACAAGCCATGTTTTAAATTAAATTCTATTTTTTGAAATCTACCCCCACCCTTTTTTTTACCTAAAATTTATTTTGTTTAACTCCAGACTCAATTACCTTTCGTTTGATATCACACATGCCATATTTTCACTTAAACTCTAATTTTTGAAGTCTACCCCCACCCTTTTATTTGACTTGTGTTTGGTGGATTTTGTTCATTTTCAAATGGGACCATCTCGACCCAAGACCCAGCCTAGGTACCAAATTTCATTGAAATCGGGCAAGCAGTTTTTGAGTTATGCGCGTTGGTCCTTACAGACAGACAGACGGACAGACAGACAGCGCAACAAAAAAGTTTCAAAATCATCTGAAACGCAACGCAAGATATATAAAAAATTTTGACATCGGAGCAACTTTTTTTTTTCTCGAAAAAATTAGGATTCACACTACTATAGTATGGTATATGTGTGATAATAATAAATAATAAAAAGCATCAGGGTCAAAAATTTACCTGGATGAAATTTTTTTAAATGAGCTCTTAAATTAGACTTGGAAGAAAAACTGATCTCTTGAGTGCACTCGGTACATTCCATATTTTTAGGTCGATGTATTTTTATATGAATTGAAACAATAACACAAAATAAATTTGACCGAACTAACTACACGACAAATATAAAACACGGACTAATTTTTAAAACTGGAAGGGACTTCAAACTTTAAACAGTCCCAGGCATTTGAACAAAAACAAATCATTAAAACATAACCTCGAAATCGAAGGAGCCAGAGTGCATTTTAGTCTGTAGCCGCGAGTCCAGTAGGTCCTCTAACGATCGGCTTTGAGCGTCGCCTTCATAAGTACTTATACCTAGGCAGCACTTGGCATATGATGCAGTGGCGCGTTATACTTATATGAACTACATAGATTTTAAGCACATCGTTCGAAAGAGAATTGATCTAGCTATAAGATACACATATTCGTTTATTCCTCGGATACTCCAGTCATTTAAAAAATCCGCTAATAAAAAAACCTTCACACTGTGCCACACATACACCCAAACATCACACGCACGCCACACACAATATACACACCTGATACACACACACAAAGTTTCAAAACTTGATAATACCTGATTTTTTACTGTCGTCGCAAAAAAATTGGTTGTCAAATCTTATACGGCTATTATTGCTGGCCAAATATAGATTGCCAACTAAGAGAACGCCGGGTGGGGGGTGGGAGGTTAGTTAGGGTAAGCCTTTGGAAAATTGATGGGGGTAAAGGCTCGGTCAAAGGCGTATGAGAAGTGACATAATTAAATTAAACCGATTAGGGCAAGGGTTGGGTACCATTTGTCAAATAAAATATAAAAAGAAAAAAACTAGCATCAAGAGTACGTAATTAGGACCACTGGAACATGGAAACTGATGTTCTCAACAGAGAACATGTTTTCGTGATTTAATGACCGTATGGTGTAAATTGTATATTACTACTGATGTTTTTAACGGAAAACATCAGTTTCAGTATTTCTACAGTGTGAGTGGATCCCCTAGGGGGACTTGGAATCAAGGCATATGTAGGCCTTGCGGCGGTATAACCCGGATCGCATCGCAGCGACGGGCAGTGCGTGTTGAGCGTCGAACTAGTCGGCGCCCAAATGGTTGTCGCCCAAATGATCGGCGTCAGGCTCCGTCGTTGCAAAAAAAAGGGGGTGACAAGGAATCATTATTTTATGTTGTTTACGCTTGTTGCTCAAACGTTCAGCGCCCAAATGGTCATCGTCAAATGATCGACGCGCAAATTGATGGCGCCTATACGGTTAGTGTCTAACCAGTAGGTCCTCAAACGATCGGCCTTGAGCGTCGTCTTCAAATGTATACCGACGCAGCACTTTGGCATATAATGCAGTATCGCATGATTGTCACTGCGCATTCAAATTTTAAAGACAGCTATAGTTAATATTATTATAAGCTACATAGATTTTAAGCACATCATTCGAAAGACAATTGATCTAGTTATAAAATGCACCTATTCGTTTAGGCCTCGGATGAATCAGTTATTCAAAAAATTCGCTGCAAACAAAAACAGTTGTGGTAATGTAGCTATGAAGTTGTGTCATACATAAAATCAATACAATCAATTAGAAATTTTACGAGCTATAACAAAATGTTAATAATCTCATATTGGTTGTCCAAAAATCTGTGTTTTATTGTATAACAAAAACATAGATTTTTCCTCCCAAATTGAAGCCATTCTGGACAGCTAAGAATTCAAACTGGGAAGCTAAGTTATGATGATGACTTTTGAGAATTCCATAGAAACTTCTAATACATTCTATATATTCTTATTCTTAATATCCTGGAAGTTAATGGATAGGTGTCTTTTTTTTTTTTGGTGTTGGTGGGTGTCTTGAAAGGGTAGACATATTTTCCATAAAATTTGGAATCTTATGGTTCTAGTCTACCCTTTGACAAAAAAATAAAAACACAAAAAAATTTAAAAACTGAAAGCTCAAAAAAACTTTAAAAATCAAAATCCAAAAAAGTTCAAAATTAAAATTTATTATTTGATATCATTTACCTAGATATCATCATATTCTTTCATATCATTTATATTATATTTATCGTTAAAAACAAAAAATCCGTGTGGGGTTGTTTGTTGGTATATATTTTTTTGTAGGAGCCTTCAATCTTTTACAAAATTGGTCTCTACAATTTTTTTTTGAGAAAAGTCACGGTTTTTGAGGAAAAAATATATTTTTATTAACTATTTGATGAACAGTGTCATTATTTATATATGGGTAGAAAAGGAACCTTTCTTCCCCTGCAATTTTTTTATGAAAGGTAAAGGATTCTTCATTATGAATCATTTGAAGGAAACTAGATTCTTTGTCATTAGTTATCTAGGTAGAGGAAGAGGGCGATTATTCACCTTTAATTTCTTAATGAAAAGTGGAAGATTCTTCATTATAAACTATTTGGGGAAAGTGGATTCTTTGCCACAACTCATATGGACAGAGGAGCGCGATTCTTCATTTTTAATTTTTTATTGAAAGGTGAAAGATTCATCTATATAAACTATTTAACGAAAAGTGGAATCTTTGCTATTCTTATATGGACAGAGGAGAAGAACGAGTCTTCACCTTTACTTTTTTAATGAAAGGTGGAGAATTCTTTATTATCAAATATTTGACGAGATGTCGATTCTTCGTCATTACTTCAATTTTTTTATAAATGGTGGAGAATTCTTCATTATGAATTATTTGAAGAAAAGTAGATTCTTTGTCATCACTTGTTTGGGTAGAAGAGAGGAGAGTCATTATTCACCTTTAATTTTTTCAATGAAAAGTGGAGGATTCTTCATCATATATTATTACATATTCTACTTGGAGAATAGTGGATTCTTTGCCATAACTTATGTGGATGAAATGAAGGCGATTCTTCATCCTAACTTTTTTAATGAAAGATGGAGAATTCTTTATTATTAACTATTTGATGGGAAGTGGATTCTCCGCCATTACTTATATGGGTAGAGAAGAAAATTATTTTTTTAATAAAAAGTGGAGGATTCTTCATTATAAAATGAAGAAGTGGATTCTTTGCTATTACTTATATGGACAGAGGAGAAGAACGATTCTTCACCTTTATTTTTTTAATAAAAGTTGGAGAATTCTTTATTACTAACTATTTGATGAAAAGTGGATTCTCCGCGATTACTTATATGAGTAAAAAAGGACGATTCATCACCTTCAATTTTTCTATGAAAGGTGGAGGATTCTATTTGAAGGAAATTATAGTTATTACTTAGTTAAAGAGGAGGGCAATTATTTATCTTTAATTTTTTTATAAAAAAGATTTATAAACTGTATAAACTAATTGGGGAAAAGTGGCCTTTTTGACATTACTTATATGGGCAGAGGAGGACAATTCTTCACCTTTACCAATTTTTTTGGCCAAGGTTGAGGATTCTTTATCATAAATTATTCGAGGAAAAGTGGATTCTTTGCTAATACTTATGTGGACAGAGGAGAAGAACGATTCTTCACCTTTATTTTTTTAATAAAAGTTGGAGAATTCTTTATTATTAACTATTTCATGAAAAGTGGATTCTCCGCGAGTACTCATATGAGTAAAAAAGGATGATTCATCATCTTCAATTTTTCTCAAAAAGGTGGAGGATTCTATTTGAAGGAAAGTATAGTTATTACTTATTTTGGAGGAGGAGTAGGGCGATTATTTACCTTTAATTTTTTTATAAAAAAGATTTATAAACTGAATAAGCTAATTGGGGAAAAATGGCCTTTTTGCCATTACTTATATGGCGAGAGGAGGACAATTCTTCACCTTTACCAATTTTTCTGGTCAAGGTTGAGGATTCTTTATTATAAATTATTCGAGGAAAAGTGGATTCTTTGCTAATACTTATATGGACAGAGGAGAAGAACGATTCTTCACCTTTATTTTTTTAACAAAAGTTGGAGAATTCTTTATTATTAACTATTTGATGAAAAGTGGATTCTCCGCGAGTACTTATAAGTAAAAAAGGACGATTCATCACCTTCAATTTTTCTAAGAAAGGTGGAGGATTATATTTGAAGGAAAGTATAGTTATTACTTATTTTGGAGGAGGAGTAGGGCGATTATTTACCTTTAATTTTTTTATAAAAAAGATTTATAAACTGAATAAGCTAATTGGGGAAAAATGGCCTTTTTGCCATTACTTATATGGCGAGAGGAGGACAATTCTTCACCTTTACCAATTTTTCTGGTCAAGGTTGAGGATTCTTTATTATAAATTATTCGAGGAAAAGTGGATTCTTTGCTAATACTTATATGGACAGAGGAGAAGAACGATTCTTCACCTTTATTTTTTTAACAAAAGTTGGAGAATTCTTTATTATTAACTATTTGATGAAAAGTGGATTCTCCGCGAGTACTTATAAGTAAAAAAGGACGATTCATCACCTTCAATTTTTCTAAGAAAGGTGGAGGATTATATTTGAAGGAAAGTATAGTTATTACTTATTTTGGAGGAGGAGTAGGGCGATTATTTACCTTTAATTTTTTTATAAAAAAGATTTATAAACTGAATAAGCTAATTGGGGAAAAATGGCCTTTTTGCCATTACTTATATGGCGAGAGGAGGACAATTCTTCACCTTTACCAATTTTTCTGGTCAAGGTTGAGGATTCTTTATTATAAATTATTCGAGGAAAAGTGGATTCTTTGCTAATACTTATATGGACAGAGGAGAAGAACGATTCTTCACCTTTATTTTTTTAACAAAAGTTGGAGAATTCTTTATTATTAACTATTTGATGAAAAGTGGATTCTCCGCGAGTACTTATAAGTAAAAAAGGACGATTCATCACCTTCAATTTTTCTAAGAAAGGTGGAGGATTATATTTGAAGGAAAGTATAGTTATTACTTATTTTGGAGGAGGAGTAGGGCGATTATTTACCTTTAATTTTTTTATAAAAAAGATTTATAAACTGAATAAGCTAATTGGGGAAAAATGGCCTTTTTGCCATTACTTATATGGCGAGAGGAGGACAATTCTTCACCTTTACCAATTTTTCTGGTCAAGGTTGAGGATTCTTTATTATAAATTATTCGAGGAAAAGTGGATTCTTTGCTAATACTTATATGGACAGAGGAGAAGAACGATTCTTCACCTTTATTTTTTTAACAAAAGTTGGAGAATTCTTTATTATTAACTATTTGATGAAAAGTGGATTCTCCGCGAGTACTTATAAGTAAAAAAGGACGATTCATCACCTTCAATTTTTCTAAGAAAGGTGGAGGATTATATTTGAAGGAAAGTATAGTTATTACTTATTTTGGAGGAGGAGTAGGGCGATTATTTACTTTTAATTTTTTTATAAAAAAGATTTATAAACTGAATAAGCTAATTGGGGAAAAATGGCCTTTTTGCCATTACTTATATGGCGAGAGGAGGACAATTCTTCACCTTTACCAATTTTTCTGGTCAAGGTTGAGGATTCTTTATTATAAATTATTCGAGGAAAAGTGGATTCTTTGCTAATACTTATATGGACAGAGGAGAAGAACGATTCTTCACCTTTATTTTTTTAACAAAAGTTGGAGAATTCTTTATTATTAACTATTTGATGAAAAGTGGATTCTCCGCGAGTACTTATAAGTAAAAAAGGACGATTCATCACCTTCAATTTTTCTAAGAAAGGTGGAGGATTATATTTGAAGGAAAGTATAGTTATTACTTATTTTGGAGGAGGAGTAGGGCGATTATTTACCTTTAATTTTTTTATAAAAAAGATTTATAAACTGAATAAGCTAATTGGGGAAAAATGGCCTTTTTGCCATTACTTATATGGCGAGAGGAGGACAATTCTTCACCTTTACCAATTTTTCTGGTCAAGGTTGAGGATTCTTTATTATAAATTATTCGAGGAAAAGTGGATTCTTTGCTAATACTTATATGGACAGAGGAGAAGAACGATTCTTCACCTTTATTTTTTTAACAAAAGTTGGAGAATTCTTTATTATTAACTATTTGATGAAAAGTGGATTCTCCGCGAGTACTTATAAGTAAAAAAGGACGATTCATCACCTTCAATTTTTCTAAGAAAGGTGGAGGATTATATTTGAAGGAAAGTATAGTTATTACTTATTTTGGAGGAGGAGTAGGGCGATTATTTACCTTTAATTTTTTTATAAAAAAGATTTATAAACTGAATAAGCTAATTGGGGAAAAATGGCCTTTTTGCCATTACTTATATGGCGAGAGGAGGACAATTCTTCACCTTTACCAATTTTTCTGGTCAAGGTTGAGGATTCTTTATTATAAATTATTCGAGGAAAAGTGGATTCTTTGCTAATACTTATATGGACAGAGGAGAAGAACGATTCTTCACCTTTATTTTTTTAACAAAAGTTGGAGAATTCTTTATTATTAACTATTTGATGAAAAGTGGATTCTCCGCGAGTACTTATAAGTAAAAAAGGACGATTCATCACCTTCAATTTTTCTAAGAAAGGTGGAGGATTATATTTGAAGGAAAGTATAGTTATTACTTATTTTGGAGGAGGAGTAGGGCGATTATTTACCTTTAATTTTTTTATAAAAAAGATTTATAAACTGAATAAGCTAATTGGGGAAAAATGGCCTTTTTGCCATTACTTATATGGGGAGAGGAGGACAATTGTTCAACTTTACCAAGTTTTTTGGTCAAGGTTGAGGATTCCTTATTATAAATTATTCGAGGAAAAGTGGATTCTTTGCTATTACTTATATAGGCAGAGGAGGACGATTCTCCACCTATATTTTTTAATATGAACTGTTTGAGGAGAAGTAGCTGCTCGGCCGTTACTTATTCTTTACCCTTACTTATATGGGCAGAGGAGCAGGACAATTCTTCACCTTCATTTTTTGAGGAAAGATGGAGGATTCTTCATAAGAACTATTTGGAGAAAGGTGGATTTTTGGCCATTAATTATTATTTGGACAGAGAAGGAGGAGGACTATTATTTACCTTAATTTGTACAATAAAATGTGGGTAATTCTTCATTATAAACTATTTAAGGAAAAGGACGATTCTTCGCCTTTATTTTTTTAATAAAAGGTGGAGAGTTCCTAAATATAAACTATATAAGAAGTAGATTTATCACCATAACTTATAAGGGTAGAAGAGGTGGACGATTATTTACCTTTACTCTGAAGAAAAGTTGATTCTTTGTCATAGCTTATATGAGTTCAGAAAGAGGAGGATTCTTCACTGTCACATGACTATTGTGTTCGTGTCACATGACTATTATAGTGAATTCTCATAGCCATACCAGTTTAGACATAAGCCTAATCGCTAACCGAAGATAAAATATAAATGACAGTTGTTACCCGAACTCTGTAGTAGTCACTTGTCCCGTTATCCGGTCCTTTTTAACGTAAAAGTTAAAGTATAATATTGACCTTTAATTTTTTAATGAAAGGTGTAGGATTCTCTAATATAAACTATTTGGGAAAATGTGGATTTTCTAGCCATAACTTATATGGGCAGAGGAGAAGGAGGATTCTTCACCTTTAATTTTTTAATGGAAGGAATTTTTTTATGGAAGGTGGAGGATTCTTCAATATAAACTATTTGGGAAAATGTGGATTTGTGCCATAACCTATATGGGCAGAGGAGGAGGAGGATTCTTCACCTTTAATTTTTTAATGGAAGGTGGAGGATTCTTCAATATAAACTATTTGGGAAAATGTGAATTCTTTGCCATTACTTATATGGACAGAGGAGAATTCTTTACCTTTAATTTTGGAAAAATGTGGATTATTTGCCATAACTTATATGGACAGAAGAGGAGGATTCTTCACCTGTAATTTTTTAATGGAAGATGGAGAATTCTTCATTATAAACTATTTGGGAAAATGTGAATTATTTGCCATTACTTATATGGGCAGAGAAGGAGAATTCTTTACCTTTAATTTTGGAAAAATGTGGATTATTTGCCATAACTTATATGGACAGAGGAGGAGGAGGAGGATTCTTCACCTTTAATTTTTTAATGGAAGGTGGAGGATTCTTCAATATAAACTATTTGGGAAAATAAGGATTTTTGCCATAACTTATATGGGTAGAGGAGGAGGAGGAGGATTCTTCACCTTTAATTTTTTAATGGAAGGTGGAGGATTCTTCAATATAAACTATTTGGGAAAATGTGGATTCTTTGCCATTAATTATATGGGAGAGGATTTTTTGCCATTACTTATATGGGCAGAGGAGGAGGATTCTTCACCTTTACTTTTCTAATAGAAGAAGAAGAATGTGGATTCTTTGCCATAACTTATATGGACAGAGGAGGAGGATTCTTCGCCTGTAATTTTTTAATGGAAGATGGAGAATTCTTCAATATAAACTATTTGGGAAAATGTGGATTCTTTGCCATTATTTATATGAACAAAGCAAGAGGACGATTCTTCACCTTTAATTTTTTATTACTTATATGGATAGAAGAATATTTTTACTCTACCTTAATTTTTTTTTTGGAAATTGGGGTAAATTATGAACTATTTAATTTATTAGTTTAATCAGTAGATCGGGAGGTAGATGAGGTGACTTGAGAAAGCAAGAAAGTTTTAGAGTAATCAAGAGAGGTATAATCAAATAACATAAATCGGTAGATAGGGAGGTAGATAAAGTGACTTAAGAGTTTAGAAAATAAGAAAGTTTTAGTTGATCGTGGGGTAGAAAAAGTGACTTGAGAGGTTAAACAATAAGAAAGTATTAGAATCACCAAGAGCTAAAAAATCGAAGAAAAGAAATCGGTAAATCGGGAGTTAGATAAAATAGCTTGAGAGTTTAGAAAATAAGAAACTATTATAGTGACCAAGAAATTAAAAATCGAAGAAAAAGTCCATAGATAGGTAGAATAGGACCGCCGCCGCCGATCCCACTCGCCGTACTTATAAAAAGAAAAAAGAATTCTTTATTATAAATTATTTGAGAAAAAGGGGAGCACAATTATTATTATTCTCCTTCAATTCTTTAATGAAATGAAGATTATTCTTCATTCTAAGCTATTTAAGGAAAACAACGATTTTTCGCCTTAAATTTTTTCATAAAAGGTGGAGAATACCTTATTATAAACTTTTTAAGACGTGGATTTATCGCCACAACTTATATGGTTAGAAGAGGTGGACGATTAGTCACCTTTAATTCTTTTTAAAACGAAATCTTTATTATAGACTATTTGATAAGTGGATTCTTTGATGCCATTACTTATATGGGCAAAGAAGGCGATCGATTCCTTACCTTTAATTTTTTAATAAAAGGTGAAGGATTCTTCATTATTAATTATTTGAATAAAAGTGGATTCTTTGCCATAACTTATATGAACAGAGACGGAAGACGACTCTTCCCCTTTAATTTTTTAATGGAAGGTAGAGGGTATCTTTAATATAAACTATTTGGGAAAAAATGGATCCTTTGCCATTCCTTACATATATGGGCAGAGGAGGACGATTCCCCATTATAAACTATTTAAGGAATAGCTAATGTTTTGCCATTATTTATATGAGTACAAAAAGATTTTGACTTTTTACCTTAATTTTTTTAATGGAAAATGGAGAAATATGAACTATTTAATTTATTATTTAAATTATTTAGATATATAGATGTAGCAGATCGGGAGGTAAATAAGTTGATTTAAGAGTTCAGAAATTATGAAAGTTTTAGAGTAATGAAGAGAGGAAAAATAGAAGAAAATGAATGGGTTGATCGTGAGGTACAAAAGGACTTGAGGGGTAGAAAACAAGAAGGTTTTAGAATAATCGAGAGAGGAAAAAACGAAAGAAGTCGGTCGATTGAGAGGTAGATAGAGTGGCTTGAGAGAGAGAAAATAACAAAAAAATTAAAGTAATCGAGAGAAGAAAAATCGTAGAACAGAAATCGGTAGACCAGGAGGTAGATAAAGGGGCATAAGAATTTGGGAAATAAGAAAGTTTTCGAGTCATGAAGAGAGGAAAAATAGAAGAAAATAAATCGGTTGATCAAAAAAAGACTTGAGAGGTAGAAAATAAAAAGGTTTTAAAGTAACCGAGAGAGGAAAAATCGAAGAAAAGAAATTGGTAGATCAGGAGGTAGATAAAGTGGCTGAGAGTTTAGAAAATAAGAAAGTATTAGAGTATTCAAGAAAGGAAAAATCAGTAGGTCGGGAGTTAGATAAAGTTGCTTGAGAGTTTAGAAAATAAGAAAATAGAGCCACCAAGAGAGGGAAAGGAAAAGATATGTGGAATGGGACCGGAAAAATAAGAAAGTATTCGAGTAACCAAGAAAAGAAAATGCGAAGAAAAGTAGATCAGGAGTTAGATAGAGGTTTGAGAGTGTAGAAAATAAGAAAGTATCAGAGTAACCAAGAAAAGAAAATGCGAAGAAAAGTAGATCAGGAGTTAGATAAAGAGGTTTGATAGTGTAGAAAATAAGAAAGTATTAGAGTAACCAAGAAAAGAAAATGCGAAGAAAAGTAGATCAGGAGTTAGATAGAGGTTTGAGAGTGTAGAAAATAAGAAAGTATCAGAGTAACCAAGAAAAGAAAATGCGAAGAAAAGTAGATCAGGAGTTAGATAAAGAGGTTTGAGAGTGTAGAAAATAAGAAAGTATCAGAGTAACCAAGAAAAGAAAATGCTAAGAAAAGTAGATCAGGAGTTAGACAAAGAGGTTTAAGAGTGCGGCCGCCAGAACTCGCCGTTTAGGAGTGTAAAAAATAAGAAAGTAGATCGGGAGTTGGAAAAAGAGGTATGAGAGTAGAAAATAAGAAAGTATCAGAGTAACCAAGAAAAGAAAATGCGAAGAAAAGTAGATCAGGAGTTAGATAAAGAGGTTTGAGAGTGTAGAAAGGAAAAGAAGTCGGTAGATAAGTAGAATAAAACCGCCGTCGCCACAACTCGCCGTCGCCGTCACAATCCGCCGTCATAACTCGCCATACTTATTATATTATATTATAAGGAGAAGAAGAAAAATTATACGTCATTATGAATTATTTGAGAAAAAGGGAGGGGGTTCTCACTATAAACTATTTTAGGAAAAGTGGATTCATCACCATACTTATATAAGGAGAAGAAATGGACGTTTCTTCGTTATGAAGTATTTGAGGAAACGGTATTTTTCGCCATTATTTTTATGGACAGAGACGGAGCACGATTCTTCATCTTTAATTCTTTGATGAAAATGGATGATTCCTCATTATAAGAGTTTTGAGGAAAAGGGGATTCTTCGCCATATTTATATGAGAAGAAAAGGACAATTCTTCAATATTACCTATTTGAGGAAAGGACATTCCTCGAAATTACCATCCTATTTGAGGAAAAGTGGATTCATCACCATACTTATATAAGGAGAAGAAATGGACGATTGTTCGTTATGAACTATTTGAGGAAACTGTATTTTTCGCCATCATTTATGTGGGAAGAGGAGGCGGAGCACGATTTTTTATCTCTCACTCTTTGATAAAAGTGGATGATTCCTCATTATAAACTATTTAAGAAAAAGAGGATTCTTCGCCATATTTATATGAGAAGAAAAGGACAATTCTTCATTATGAACTATATAAGGAAAGGGGATTCCTCGAAATTACTTTTATGGGTAAATTCTATATTATCAACTATATGGGGAAAAATTAATTTTCTGTCACTTATATGAGAAGTAGAAGAAAACGATTCCTCATTATAAATTATTTGAGGATAGCAAAGGGTGTTTCTTCATCTTCAACTGTTTGAGGATACGTGAAGGATTCTTCGTCATTATTTATATGACGATAAATGGAGGATACAAAATAGATACATACAAATAAAATCTAAGTAGATGTAGGTAACTTGTCAATAAAACTTACTTAGGGTGACCATTTCTTTTAGACTACGATATTATTAGGGTTGCCATTTTGTTTTAATCTTGGAAAATCGTGTCTCCGTCATTTTAGTACTTATAATGAATAATTTTTATAGCGGAAAATTCGACTATAAATTAATAAAAATTGGCAAAAATCAGTTTTCAATATGCTTTTGTCAATTCAGCTATAATATATGACTGTGAGATTTATACATTTTTATTTAAAGTATGGCAAACCTATAGCGCAAAAATCCTTTTGCCAAACTGGAGTCACAAGAATTATTTCCTTGTGCTCTCTTTATTATGACAAAACGTAGAATAATGGTCACCCTAAAATAAAACAATTTAAAAAAATACACCTAAAAGGCTTTTCATAAATATAATTTTCACAATCGTACACCTTTTTTGGGAATCTGTCAATTTTTCCACTGGCGATTGCATGAGATAAAATTAACTTATTTATTGTATGACCAAAGACGGGGCAATTGGGAAACCAGAGGTTTAAGACCATACTGAGGTTTAAGGTGTCAATTTATTTTGCTGTCACTTTCTGCACGCAGATTGTTTAGGGGCGAGGCATGAATCCCATTTTAGATCGCTAGTGAATTTCTTGTTTACCAAACACTTTACCTACTAGTTTTTAAATTTATACATTGTACTAATTTTCAACTACATATTCGTGTTAAATTGGTATTTGTACTGAGTTTTATCCTGTTTCAATGCGCATTATCTTTATTGTTAACAAATACAATATTAAACGCTCAGAACATCCAGTGACAACGCCAGGAACCGAACCCGGCGTTGTTACCTGCTAAACAACGAACACCACATGTTTATAATTTGACGCCATTGGGCTTGTCTTTTGTTATTTAGATTGGACCTATTATAGTAAATAAAATAATATACAATTAATATTCAAAATAGATAATAATATAAAAATCGATTACCCAAAAAACAATTTATTCTACCCAACTTCAAATGCAAACGTTATGTAGAATTCAGCAAGAATTCGTAGATTATAATAGAAATAATAAATTCTTTTCAGTTTTGTTTACTTTGTTGGGTGTAGCCTTAGAGTTAAACAAATATATTATTTTAAGGGAAAGAGTCATAGAAATGGGGATTACCTATTAAACGGCACTTACAGTTAGTTGTCAAATAACTTAGCAACTAACACATGAAAGAAAAAACCGCATTTCTAAACTCAAATGCCAAACATTCGTGTACTTTGGCAGGATAAAATTTGGAATACTAATAAGCTATGTTTTTACATTCCTTTATCGTTATGGACTTGATCAATTCTAGCAAGAAAAAATTGATACTCTAGAAATTACAGAAGAATGTCGAGAAAATGATGGACCGTTTTGTTTTTCATAGTCTGGCTTCATCATAATTGATTAAAAATATTTATTTAAATTTTAAAAAAAAGAGAAGAAAAATAATGAATTCAACTCTATGACTTGACAAACTATTTGAAGAAAAGTGGATTTATCATTATATGACGAGGAGAAAAGGACAATTCCTCACTATTTGAAAAAAGCCGATTCTTGACGTTTTATTCGTTAATAAAAGTGGAGGATTCCTCATTATGAAATCTGTAAGGAAATATGGATTCTTTATCAAACTTATATTGGAAGAAGAAAAGGACGATTATTCAATATGAACTAATTGAGAACAGACGATTCTGTGCCAATACTTGTATGGGTACAAGAGGAGGACGATCATTCATCTTTAATATTTAGATGAAAGTGAAGGATTCCTCATTATAACCTATTTGAGCTACGACATGCTGTATCAAGATAAGCGTTGCCATTATGGACAAACAACCTTTATAGAAAGAGACAGTGTAGTACGAACAAGAAGATACTTAATTATGAATTGGGAATATACCTTTTATAGATTGTCAATATTCGAAGAGAACCCCCTTTTTTTTCTTTTATTCAAACTACCAAAAAGGTGGCTCAAAGACCTGTTAAGATGGTGTTCCTGTTCTTGTTCGTGTGTACTTTTTGAGCTACCATATGTCGTATCAAGGATAAGCGTTGCCATATGAATTACCAACCTTTGTAGAGAGACAGTGGAGCACGAAATTTAAGATATTTTATTTATGAATTGAGAAGATACCAATTCTGCTGTATATATGTGTGCTGTATAGTCTTTGCAATACCCCAAGTCCCTTTGCTATCCTTTTTTATTTTTCTGCTATAAAGAAGACAGAAAATAGCATTGAAAATCATTGTTGGCCCCAGATTGCAGTTGGCAGTTGCAAGCCTGTCTGTCTATCAAAGTTAAAATTGACAATGAAAGGAAACAAAAAATGTCTGACAAGTAGTCAAAATATTTTGTAAAGTAGATATTTAAAAGTATCAATATATTCTCAGAGAAATGGTCAAGATAATTTGCGACAGAGACAAAATTCCACGCTTTTTTCGATCATCAGTCCCAGCCTTGGTAACTGCAGAGCAGAATTTCAAGAAAACAGCAATGACAAAAAATATGAAGACTGAATAACTGATTATTGCGTAGTTTGTTTTTTTCAGTTAGATTTTCAGTTTTTTGGTTGGTTCAGTTTACTTTATTTCATTAAAATAGGGTTACAGAACCATCCCATCAATTATGTGTAAAGCTTAATATAATAATTTTAATGATTCTAATAGAACTGAATCCTTTGAGTTGTTCAAGTTCTATTGCATCATTTGAAACTTAGTAATTAGTAATAGCTTCAATATAGCTCTTTAACTCTGTCTTTTGTCCTCACTACAGTTTTTGTTGAAATTCCCAAAGTCTTTGCAGTTAAATCAGTTGGGAACTTCTTTACACTTTTTACAAGATCTATGTGTCCACCATAAAAAGTATGAGATTTTCGTATGAACATCTTTTTTATGAAAAAAAATAATAAAATACTGTTTTATTTTACTTTAAACTAAAAATATATATGCTTATATACTATTATTATAACAAGTACCAACATTAATATGAGTCGAGCTGAAGTTCGTTTGTGGAAATTACAAATAATATTAATTTAACTTTTATTAAGTCTGTTGTCTTAGGCATTAATAATTAAAACTTACATTTACAAAAAATAATATATCTATTGTCTAACCCTCTTTGAATCATAATTTTTACCAAAACAAATTGCGAAGCTTAGATTAACTTAACAGCTCAAAATACATTAAAGATAATATTTTTTTTCAAATTAAACCATCATTAGTTTATGCTTTGTTCATGGTTTCTAGCTCTACAGCCGGTCGCATTGAAAATCTTCCAGAGTAGAAACTTTGTTGCCAGTGCACTCCAATTGATTGATCAATGTATGCCAGTAAAGCATATACGCTGTACATACATTTTTCACTATATAAAATCATCTTTGGACAGAAACTTTTGTCAAAAAACTATTCCAAATAGGAATTACATTAGAATTTAAATAAAAAAATAAGCGATAATCTGTCAAAGTCAGAAATTTCAAAACAATTGACAGTTTAAACACCAAACCACCACCCTTATTATAGAGAGTGGTGACCGATCACGTTAATTTTAAGGTAACTGATAATAAATTTTTCTGCACCCATTATCAGTTACCTTAGGAATCTGTGGTTTAAAACTGAATTAAGAATACACGTGCATTTAGTTTCCAGATATACGGGGTGATTAAACAAAAGGACTAGCCTTATTGCAAGGACTATATCACGAATAAGCATTCCCATATGGATTAACAACCTTTGTAGAGACAGTAGGGTATGAAAAATAATATATTTGATTTTGAATTCAAAAGATAGCAATTTAACACAGAAAAGAGCCTTATTTCTTATATAGGATAGATTTTTGCCATTAAAATCTGAAAATGGTTTAAAAAATACGTTGTTATATTAGCCAGACAATGTCTCGTTACTAAGTGAATATTTTTAGGAATGCTAAACAATCATAAACCTTTTTAATTTTTGGTCTTTATTATTTTTATCCCTTTCTTATTCACAATTTTTTTTGTAAAAACTATGTAAAATAGTTAAGAAAATTTGCCAAGCTGTATGAAATAATATTATTATAGTGTAGTTTGTGGGTAGGTTTCTTTTCTGACTTCTGATCTTATTACCTTAATAATAAAACATAAAATAAGGTAAGTTGTTTATGCTTAAAATAGCTTAATTTTTCACAACCCTTTCAAAACTCATAATGTGTCATTTCCTATAAATGTCATTTTACTTAGTTTTATATTTAACTTTTTTTTTAACTGGTCGAATAAGCTTTTTAATGTGCATATTTAAAAATCATTTCTTTGGATAAAGAAAAATAAATTATTTTTTTTTTGTAATCAAATAAGTGTTTTAAGTTCAATATAATTTCAACAAAATAAACAGCGTTAACAAATTTAAAAAATCGAACACTAAAAATTAAAAGAAAAAAAAGTTTGAACTTCCAAGTCAAGCAGTAAACTCAGAGCGGCAAACTAAAATCTAAAAATCCTTTTTTCAAAATATTTTATTAATTAAAAAGAATTTTATATTTGAATATTCTGACTCCCATTCTACCATTTTTACAATACCATTTGCATTTTGACTCAATAATTGTATTGAATAGATCAATTTGTTTTATGAATTTTAATTTTACTCATTTAATGGTAGGTAAATAAATTTATTATAATCCTGAGATCTCATGGCTGATTTTCTTTCGCTTCATTGTAAATTCCATTACATTTTCAGGTTTTTTTGTCACCAAATAGATGCTTCAGTTCAATAAAATTTTAATATCATTAAACAATTCAGACGCTACCAAGTTGTTATATATAACAAAGAATTAAAAAAAAAACTCCAAGTCAAGTAGAAAATTTATGGGGAGGAACCGAAAAAACCTTAAAAACCCATTTTGCAAATTATAATAATAATAATTGGTTATTCTGACTGCCATTCTACTATTTTAGAATACCCTTTGCATTTTGACTTAATAATTGTATTGAATAGATTAGTTTGATTTATGAATTTTAATTTTATTGATTTAATGGTAGGTAAAATAATCCTGAAAACTTGTTTCAGTTCAATAAAATTTTAATATTATAACACAATTCAGACGCTAGTAAATTGTTATGTATAACAAAGAATAAAAAAAAACAAAGGTAAAACTCCAAGTCAAATAGAGAATTTTTGGGGAGGAACCGAAAAAAATCTTAAAACCCATTTTTTTAAATTATTTTATTAAGTTTAAAAATCACCAAATTTTGACCCAATCCGACTCCATGCTAATATTTACTATCACATTGCTATTTGCATTTTGACCCATTACCCCAATAACAGTAACATTTCCAAGTGCCTTTTGACCCATTAATGCAATAACACTAATTCGCCTTGTGTTATAGAATAAAATTGTTGTATTAGGTTAATTTGTTTTATAACCTTTGATTTTATTTATTTAATTACATTTTAAATGAAAAAAAATCTGTTCAAGTTTTTTTTATAAATAAATGTTTCAGTTCAGTACAATTTCACCAAAATTATTAGAACATAATTCAAACGTTAGCAATTACGCTTCACAAAAAACTAAAAAATATACAAGTTCGAACTTCAAATCAAGTAGAAAACCCATTAAAAACCTACGAATATTTTTCATATTTCTTTGAAATCTTATGAGTGAGAATCATCCCCAGAATTATTTTAAAATTCTTTTAAACAATTTTATTTATAATCACATTTTTAATACAAATATTTTTAAAAAATCAGTTCAAAAGTTTTTTGTAACCAAATAAGTTTTTCAGTTCAATATAATTTTACCAAAATTAGAACATAATTCCAACGCTAGCAATTTTTCATCACAAAAAAAATTTTTTTAACGATTTTATTTATAATCACATTTTTAATGCAAATATTTTTAAAAAATCAGTTCAAATGTTTTTTGTAACCAAATAAGTGTTTCACATTAATATAATTTTACCAAAATTAGAACACATTTCAAACGCTAGCAATTCTTCATTACAAAAAAGAAAAAAATACAAAGTCCAAATTCTTGAAAACGCTGTTTTGAAACTATTTTATGCATTAAAAAAAAATCAGCAAATTTAAATAATGGCTCACGCCGATCGCCATAAATATCATATTTGTCACATTGACATTTGCATTTAAACCCATTAAATACCTAGGAATATTTTCATATTTCTTTGAAATCTTATGGGTGAGAATCATCCCCAGAATTTTTTTTGAATTTTTTTTAAACGATTTTGTTTATAATCACATTTTTAATGCAAATATTTTTAAAAAATCAGTTCAAAAGATTTTTGTAACCAAATAAGTGTTTCAGTTCAATATAATTTTACCAAAATTAGAACACAATTTAAACGCTAGCAGTTTTTCAACAGAAAAAAAAATACAAAGTCCCATATCTTGGAAACGTCTTTTTGAAATTATTTTATGCATTAAAAAAAATCAACAAATTTAAATAATGGCTCACTCCGACCGCCATAAATATCATATTGTCTCATTAAATACCTAGGAATATTTTCATATTTCTTTGAAATCTTATGGGTGAGAATCATCCCCAGAATTTTTTTTGAATTTTTTTTAAACGATTTTATTTATAATAAATATTTTCAAAAAAATCAGTTCCAAAGATTTTTGTAACCAAATAAGTGTTTCAGTTCAATATAATTTTACACAATTCAAACGCTAGCAGTTCTTCAACACAAAAAAAAAACAAAATCCAATATCTTGGACACCACTTTTTGAAATTATTTTATGCATGAAAAAAAATCAACAAATTTAAATAATGGCTCAGAATAAGGAGTAAGAATCATCTCCAGAATTTCTTTTCAATTTTTTTAATCGATTTTATTTTTTTGATGCAAATTATTTTAAAAAATCAGTTCAAATGTTTTTTGTAACCAAATAAGTGTTTCAGATTAATATAATTTTACCAAAATTAGAACACAATTCAAACGCTAGCAACTCTTCATTACAAAAAAAACAAAGAAAATACAAAGTCCAAATTCTTGGAAACGCTGTTTTGAAATTATTTTATGCATTAAAAAAAATCAACAAATTTAAATAATAGCATTGATATTTAAACCCATTAAATACCGAGGAATATTTTTCATATTTCTTTGAATCTTATGATTGAGAATCATCCCCAGAATTTTTTTAAAATATTTTGAAACGATTTTATTTATAATCATATTTTTAATGCAAATATTTTTAAAATATCAGTTCAAAAGTTTTTTGTAACCAAATAAGTTTTTCAGTTCAATATAATTTTACCAAAATTAGAACACAATTCAAACGCTAGCAATTTTTCATCACAAAAAAAAATACAAAGTCCAATATCTTTTATATATATATATAGCCTTTTTGAAATTATTTTATGCATTAAAAAAAATCAACAAATTTAAATAATGGCTCACTCCGACCGCCATTCTAATATAGTGTCACATTGACATTTGCATTTGAAATACCTTATGAGTGAGAATCGTCCCCAGAAATTTTTTTCAATTTTTTTTTAAACGATTTTATTTATTATCACATTTTTAATGTAAAATATTTTTAAAAATCAGTTCAAAAGATTTTTTTTGTAATAAAATAAATGTTTCAGTTCAACACAATTTTACTAAAACCATTAGAACACAATTTAAACGCTGGCAATTATTAATCGCAAAAAAACTTTAAAAAATACATAGTTGCAACCAAGTTAAGAAGAAAAATTATAGAGACGGGCCAAGCAAAATCTTAAAATATATTTTTTTAAATTTTTTAATTTAAAAAAAATTATAAATTTGAATATATAGTGTCATATTTGACACAGTAACCCAATAACACAATTCAAACGCTTTCAATAATTCATTAAAAAAAATAAAAAAAAAATATCGTTACAACTTTAAGTCAAGTAGAACACTTACAGGGACGGGTCAAGCAAAATCTTGGAAACCCTGTTTTGAAATTATTTAATGCATTAAAAAAATCAACAAATTCAAATAATGGCTCAATCCGACCGCCATTCTAAGATAGTGTCACATTGCCATTTGTATTTTAACCCACTAACCTTAATGAGTTTTGATTTTACTTATCATTCATAAATAGCTGAGTACATTTTTATAATCCTTCCAAAACTCATGACTGTGGATCATTCCCACAATAATTATCCAATTTTTTAAAATTACATTTTGATTGTAAATATTTTTAAAAAATCAGTTTAAAAGTTTTTTTGTTACCAAATAAGTGTTTCAGTTCAGTACAATTTTACCAAAATTAGAACACAATTCAAACGCTAGCAATAATTAATTATTTATGACAATAAAAACAAATAAACACAAAGTTGAAACTTTAAGTCAAGTAGAAAACTTATGGGGACGGGCCAACCAAATCTTTCAAACACTTTCTTAAAATTATTTTATTAATTCCCCGATTAATAAAAAAACTATCTTTCTGCATGGGCTATAAAATAAAATTGTTGTATTTAATAGGTCATTTTGTTTAAACGAGTTTTGAGTTTACTTATTTAAATATATAATAATATATCAGTTTAGTTCAAAAGTTTTTTTGTAACCAAATATATACCTAATTCAAACGAGCAATTATTTATTGTTGGAACTTCAAGTCAGTGAGAAAACATTTTTAAAATTATTTTATTATTTAAAAAAAAGTCAACGAATTTGAATAATAATTTGTTTTACGACTTGATTTTACTTATTATTTAAATAGCAACTTTTTATTATTACATTTGAATTTTTGCAAGTCATTTAGAAAAAACATTTCAGCCCCACGAAGCACCAGATGAACACTTTCATTTAAATGAACCCCATCAAATCGAGGACCATATTAAGCTTACATCACCAAAAGAAATATTAACAGAAATCAAAAATATTAATTCGAAAAAAGCCCCAGGGTATGATCTTATTAACGGGGTAGTCATAAAACAACTCCCCAGAAAAGCTATCGTAAAACTATGCAACCTAATTAATGCGTCTTTTAGGCTTAGGTATGTACCTAAACTGTGGAAAGTTGCAGAAGTTATCATGATTCCAAAACCGGGAAAACCACTCCATGACGTGTCATCTTACAGGCCAATATCTTTGCTGCCAATTATATCCAAGCTCTATGAAAAATTATTGCTTAAAAGAATAAAACCCATCATAGAAAGACAAGAAATTATTCCATCTCATCAATTTGGTTTTCGAGACAAGCATTCCACGATAGATCAAGTACACAGAATTACTAATATAATAGAAAAAGCACTAGAAGAGGGAAAAGTTTGTTCTGCAGTTTTTCTAGATGTAGCACAAGCATTTGACAAAGTGTGGCATGAAGGCCTTAATTTTAAACTAAAAAGGTTTCAGCCAAAACAATATTCGGATATTTTGGAATCATACATATCTGATAGACATTTTAGAGTAAAACAGGAAGACTCATACTCAAATTTAAGAGAAATTCAAGCAGGCGTGCCCCAGGGTAGCGTACTAGGCCCTTATCTATACTTATTATTCACTTGTGATATCCCAAAGCCAGAAAATTGTTACTTCGCAACATTTGCCGATAATACTGGTTTATTGACGGTAGAAAAATCTATTGAAAAATGCATAGAGAAACTACAGGATGCAGTCACCCAAATTCACAGTTGGACCACAAAGTGGCGAATAAAATTAAATGAAACCAAATCAATTCATGTTGATTTTACAAACAAAAATATAAATCACATACAAATAACAATTAACAACATTCCAGTACCATATTCGAATCAGGCAAAATATCTAGGTATGACACTTGATGCCAAATTGTGCTGGAAAGCACATGTTAAGAAAAAAAAAAGAAGAACTTGAGATAAGGTATAGAAAAATGAACTGGCTAATTAGAAGGAAGTCCAATTTAACAATTCATAATACGTTACTGCTTTATAGACAAATACTGAAACCAGTATGGACATATGGTATTCAACTATGGGGTTGTGCTAAAGAGAGTAACATTCTAGTTGTACAGAGATTTCAAAATAAAGTATTAAGAAACATTGTGAATGCACCTTGGTACGTTCGAAATAGTGACCTTCATCGAGATCTAAAAATCGAAACTGTAGCAGAGACTATAAAAAAGTACGCAAAAAGCCATGAAGATAGACTCCATCGGCATGTGAATGTGGAAGCAATTCAGCTTTTAGACAATACTATGCTAGTTCGACGATTAAAAAGAGTGAAGCCGTTTGAGCTAGTAAACTAAGTGAATTACACATAAAACAAAATAATGCTATAAACACAACACAATTGTGAGTTACAGACTAAACAAAGCGGGGGAACTGTTGAGTGAACCCTAAGTTTAAATCTGACTTTTCTAGTAAATTAAGTTAAAACAAAATTGCCAATTAGTTTTAATGACTAGATTGTAATAAAAAAAAAACACAGTGTGTTTGACAAATAAAAAAAAATAAAAAAAAGTGAGAAAACATTTTTAAAATTGTTTTATTATTTAAAAAAAAGTCAACGAATTTGAATAATAATTTGTTTTACGACTTGATTTTACTTATTATTTAAATAGCAACTTTTTATTATTACATTTTGAATGTAAATATTTCAAAAGTCAGTTCAATATAATTTTTTCTAAAGTTCTAGAACACAATTTAAACCCAGCAATTCTTTATCACAAGAAACTAAAGAACATTACTTACTTTCACATTGTCATTTGCATTTTGACCAATTAACCCAATAACACTATTTCGTCATGAGTTAGAGAATTAGATTACTCTGTTTTATCAATTTTGATATTACTTATCATTTAAATACCTAGGTACATTTTTCTTAACCCTTTCAAAACTGATCACTGCGGATCGCCATTTAATAATTTTTTTTTGAATTATATTTTGTATTAAAATATTTAAAAAAAAAACTAGTTTAAAAGTTTTTTTGCAAACAAATAGATGCTTCAGTTCAATACAAGAATTCTGCAGGTTAGACTTTAAACGACTTAACATTTATTCAACAATGTAGTATGTATTTTTTTAAATTGTAATTTTTATATTATTTTTTGTTAAATAAATTTGAGATATGAGATTTAGATACAAGTTTACCAAAATTATTAGAACACAAGTCAAACGCATTCTTATCACAGAAAACTATAAAAAAATATAAATATAAAGTTAGAACTTCAAGACAAATAGAAAATGTATGGGGACAAGCCAAGTAAAATCTTTAAAATATTCTTACTTTTACATTCCCAACTAACATTTATAGTAGCGGCTACATGTTCTAAAGGCTTTGCTACTTTCTTATAGGAGAAATGTGGTGATCCCAACCAAAATTTGTTACTTTTTAGTTCTAACTACTATTTAGTATCAGGAAATAGTAGATGTTTCGTAAAAACGACCCTCTAAACTACTTCATAGGATTGTTTCTTGATAGTCGATTCTGATAATCTTCTCTACCACAATAGGACGTTGCTAAAGTTTTACTTTCTTTTTAGTCGTTATTTCGTAGTCGCCCTGACTTTTATATCCTACTTAATTACCACTAGAAAGTTAAGCTTCATTGGAGTCCCAAACAAGTGTATCCGACAACTACATTATAACTTTAATTTTTACCACAAAAGTTTGTGTCATCATAGTAACATCTGATGTAACAATGTAGACAAAATAACTTTTTAGATCAACTTTAAAGCCGCAACTACTTTCAAGTAACCTTTTCGACTATCAGGGAATATAGTTTGGGACGCCATGTTTTTATGTAAGAAAGAAAATTTATTATTTTTGTTGTCGTTTTATGAGCTCATGTTAAAGAGCCATACTATTTTATAAACAAATTAGTTGAAGCTTACCAAAAATGCTCTTCTTAAGCACCATTTGTTGGAGTTAACTGTCGATTATGAAAACATAACCTCCAAAATCACAACACAAAAATTCCATCAGCTACCAGAAAACGGCTCAATTTTACGGGCGCACCGGTTTTTTGCAATATATATAATGCATGTTATACAAAAAACTTTGCGTCGCACTCGAATTTTGATCCTCTGCTCGTAAATTCTCACACTTTTGGATAACATAGTTCATATTATAACCATAACCAAACAAAAAAACTAAGCGAGTCTGTTTACTGTTGTGTCCACCATATTGTGTAACAATTCTACCAAAAAGAAACGATTATATTATTTGCAACTACATCGCAACTTTTATGCCATTACGGAAAAAAACAGCCTCTACGACGTAGTAGATACCTGGCTACGACGTAGTAGTGTAGTTGTTACTACAGTGACTTTAAACACTTGGCCAAGTAGTTATAACCAGAAATTGGTTCCCCACTTAGGGAATTATAACGTCGCTGTATGGTATACTGAGACGTAGCGGGAGTACGTTGCGGTTACTTTTAAGAAATTCTTTCTAGTTGGGGTTTCGTCGTTACAACTTTAATTGTTTAACCCAATAATACTATTTTCATAGGTAATAGAATAAAAAAAATTGTTTTCTTAAACCTGATCATCCTTTAATTAATTTTTTTAAATTATTTTTTGTATTAAAATATTTAAAAAAACAGTTTAAAAGTTTTTTTTTTGGTAAACAAAAGGTACTTCAGTTCAATACAATTTTACCAAAATTATTAAAACACAATTCAAATATTCATCACAGAAAAAAAAAAACAAAACTGAAAACATTTAGCGAAAGGGGCCAAGCAATAGTTATTTAGCTAACAAGTGCGGAAAGTGATACTTTCAATAAGTAATGACATTTTTCGCATGTGTTTAGGGCGTTGCTGCTAAGTGGTGAGCGTGCGGTACAGTAGCTTTACCGCACGCGTGTAGAAAATGATTGTTTACCAAACAAGTGCGGAAAGTAATACTTTCATTATTCCAAATTAAAAGATAACTAAAATTAAGTGTTCCGATACAGCTCTTAAAAAGAGTATTTTTGTTGCTTACTTAAATAACAATACTTCATCAAGATTGATGAAACTTTACTCTATCAAAATTTTTGGTTGCCATAATTTTGATACGCAAAAGGTACTCTGTGTTAACTCAGTAATACCAACTCTAACAAATATTTCTAGTATAGCCATTTTGTTTTTAAATAGGATGAAAAACTTACTTTAAAATATTTGCATTGTATGAGTGCTCCCATTACCCTTTGTCACATAAACATAACTTTTTCCTAAACCAATCCAATTTTTTACATTTTAAATACTACATATCTACTAACAAAAAAAAATTAGGTTAACATGGAGGGAACATATATAAATGAATTTGGATTTGAGTGAAACAAATGTCAAGTTTTAATGACGTGCAACCTCCATGTTAACAATATTAAATTTCTTTTACAAGAAAGCTTGATAAAAATAAATTTTGTAAAATATTTGACAGTTTAATAGCCCCCTCTTTCATAAAAATTAAATAAAAATGTTTTATAAAAGATGGGGTTATAACATTATCAAATGTTTTATAAAAGATATTTTATAAAACCTATTTGTAAAATAGTTCATATACTTCGTGCAACCTCAAGGTTAGCACAATTTTTTAAGCCTTTCACTTATTTATTTTATTTTTCTTATTTTTTTTTGTTTGTTTTTTTTTCTACTTAATCTTTTTTCAATATCTTTATATTTATTTGTTATTTTTTTATTACCCTTTGTCAGATAAAGATAACTTTTTCATAACCGAAACCAATTTTTTACATTTTAAATACTAAATATCTACTAACTAAAAACAAAAATGTGTTAACATGGAGGGGACATCTATAAATGAATTTGGATGTGAGTTAAACAAATGTCAAGTTTTAATGAGGTGCAACCCCCATGTTAACAATATTAAAGACATTTTACAAGAAAGCTTGATAAAAATAAATTTTGTAAAATATTTGACAGTTTAATAGCCCCATCTTTCACAAAATCACATAAAAATGTTTTATAAAAGATGGTTTTATAACATTATCAAATATTTTATAAAAGATATTTTATAAAACTTATTTGTAAAATAATTCGTATACTTCATAAATCTCCGCAATCTACAAACTTAAATTAACATGTTGACCTTGATAAAGGCTAGCACAATTTTTTAAGCTGTTCACTTATTTATTTTTTTTTGTTTGTTTTTTTTTCTAGTTCTTTTTTTTCAGTTCCTTTATATATTTTTTTTTTTATATTTTTTTCTTTTCTTTTTTTTATTTTTTTTCCTTTCTTTTTTTAATTTTTTTTTCTTTTCTTTTTTTTATTTTTTCTTTTTCTTTTATATTTTTTCTTTTTTTATATATTTTTTTCTTTTTTTTGCTATTATAGTGTTACTACATTTACAAAATATTCCATACTTAGTCAATATCTTAGCCTAACATTGCCTTAAATGAAAATGAAATGTTGCCATAAGGAAAACTGGTATTTATTACACCTAAAAAACTATCCCTATTAAAAAAAGATTAAAACCCACCGACACTTTTCTATTATCCCTTATTCTTATTGCTATGTTGTCAAATCAACCGCAGTTCTGCTTATCCGACAAATTTGCGGATCGCACGCTGCCTGAAATAAATAAAATAAAATATCAGTGATTTTAAACTATATAAAATTAGGAAATAAAATAGAATCTTGAAAATTTCGGTAAACTAACCTTGTGTAAATATTGGTTTGAATGGTGAATATCACCATTTGAATTTTCTTCCAATTGTTCGTCGTCTGTAGCTTCGCATGCTGTCTAAAAAAATAAAAAAGTGTGTCTATAAGAAAGTTGAAAACAAAATTTAAAATATTTTAAAGAAATAAGTAATAAATAAAGAACTCACGTCTTAAATTGTCGCCTGGTCGCTCTTCTTGTGCTCTGACATTGTCAAATGCTCTAATCCACTGATGTCAAATGAATGTCATGCTGGTGTGGTCGTGTTCATCGATGCACCATTGTTCAGGGGTTGGTGGACTCCCCTCGGCGTCTATTAATTGTAGTTTCCAGTTTGTTTAGGGTTGATTTTGACTCCCTTGGGCGTTTAGTTCTTTTGGGTTGTATTTATTGGCTATATAACTTCTTAAGGGTTGATCTGGACTCCCTTTAGCCTTTATGATTTGTTGAGGTTTTTGGTTGGTCGTTTTGATCAATTATTAGGAGACTTCTTGGGGTGGACGTTGGTTCTTGCTTGGCATCTATTGCTTGTAGTTTTCAGTTTGGCGTATGTATTAGCTTCTCTACTTGTTAGGGGTTGACGTTGGCTCCCCTTGAACATCTTCTCGGCCCTGCTCACCGCGCTTTTTATCGACTGCATAACTTTGGTTGATTTTCTGACCTCTTTGCTAGGCCCTTGGTGACGTATTGGCAAACGTCATGGATGTAGTCACTCTTCTGTGACTTCTTGAGTCGCGTTGGGAAAAGTAGAATTGGTGGGTATACCAGATTGAAATACGATCAAAGTTGTTTTACAAAAAAAAGTTATTACCTAATATCCTAATTACATACCTACTTAAATTTTCTCTTGAAACGATTTTAGTTTAAAATTGCATTTAACATTTTTACAATTATACAATAAGTATTACTCAAACAAAATGCAAATAAAAAATATTTTTACAAAATACACAAGGCAAGTGGTATAAAATGTAATAAAACAAATAAAAAAAAATTGTTTAATTGAGTTATTTACATTTTCTACAATCCGACCATGTGTATTTTTTCTTGTCAAATTATATTGGCAAAATTTTATAGTAACCTTGTTGTCAGCTACTCCTAGTATGGCTTTTGTTAACCTATTAACTATATCCTTATGGCAACTGAAAGACCTGAGTTTTATTATTATGAATGGTTCTTTTTTTCTGTTTGATTCACTAACTTATTAATATAAGTATGTTCAATTCTATTATTACATGATATGGAAACACTCAGACAAAAAATAAAATTCCTTCAAATAGAAAATACCTTATAGAGTTCGTTATACTGTTTTATTTTTTATTGAGGCTTAAGCTTTTCATATTGCTTAACCGACTATTAAACAGAAGATCAATTTTTAACCTAAGATCCGAAACAAAGTACTGTTATTTTAAGCAACTTTTGTAATGCTATTTTTTAAATTTTAGCAAATTTTAATATCGGAACACTTTTGTGAATACATCATGTGAAATGATATATATTTAATAACCAAAAAGGATTACTTTATATGTAGTAATATCTGAACTTTAAAAAAAAGGAATAGGACTGAAGTGAAGAAAAACGTCTATTGTAAATTTAAGTGAGCGGATTACTTAAACAGAGTTTTGTTTTATTGTTTTTAGGGAGATTTTTTTAAAAAGAACAGCTATGATCATTTGATTTTTATAAAAAAACAGTGTTTGAACGTCTAATATTCTGTAAAATTGACTTGAACTTTGAACTGAATTATAAATTCTATAAATTATTATTTAAACACCACCTTGTTTTTTCCAAATACTTTTCCACTGTTTGTACCACCCACATTAATTAGTTCTTTGAGTTCAAAGTTGAAAACGGCAATAATCTTGTGATTTTGATAAAAATAATATATATTAAGCGTTTCAAATAATGTTCAATCCTCAGAAAAATATTTTGGTTTTTGTTTTTTCAAATATTTTTTTACCACTATGATACGTCAAATGTATCAGTGTTGAATTTTGATAAAAACAAAAGTTTATTAGCGTTTAAAATAATGTGTAATACTCAGTAAAACTGATTTAAAAATTACAAATCTTATGAATTTTACACAGCACTTTGTTTTTGTTTTTTCAATTATTTTTTAAAACGAGATTAACCTTTGTTAAGATCAGCTAAGATCTTCTGATTTTGATTTAAAAAAACAATCAATAATTAATTTAAACTAAAGTCCAATGGCAGTACAACTGACATGAACTTTGAACTGAATTACAAATCCTATAAATTTTCTCCCTGTCAGTACCCCTAAAATTGACCACTGTTTGTTGTATTGCAAACCTTGAATCAACTTACTTAAAATTGAATGTAACCTTGGTTGAGACCAGCTATAACCTTGTGATTTTGTTAAAAATCAAAAATTAATAAGCGTTTGAAATAATGTCTAACCTGAACCTCACATTTTTTTACAGATGTTTAATTTTTTTATTGTTTTCTTCCTGCTAGTAGCTATCAAACTGACCAGTGTTTGTCGAATTGTAATCCCTGAATTAACTGACTTAAAATTGAGTGTAACATGGTTAAGAAAAGTTATATAGTGTATTAATAAAAAAAAGTTAATCAGAGTTTGAAATAATGTCTAATACTTTGTAAAACTGAATTGAACTTTGAACGAACTGAATTACAAATGTTTTAAATTACTATTTAAACAGAATTTAGTTGATTTTGTTTTTAAATTATTTTCTTATCAGTAGTACCCCTCAAATTAACCAGTGTTTGTTAATGTAAACCATCACTGAACCAGCCAACATAAAATTGAATTCAACCTTTAATCACCATTTAAATTATAGTGTAATACTGTGTAAACTGACTTGAAGTTTCGAACTGAATTACAAATTTTGTAAATTATTTAAACATAATTTTTCTTTTGTTTTTTAATTATTTTCTCACTGCTAGTACCTCTGTTTAACAATAACTATAACCTTGTGATGATAAAAACAAAAATGAAACAGCGTTTAAGATAATGTCTAATACTCAGTAAAACTGCGTAACTTTGAACTGAGTTACAAATTTAATAAATTTTTATTTTAACAAAATTTTCTTTGATTTTTGTACTTCAATTAATTTACTACCACTATTATTTCTGAAATTGACCAGTTTTTGATAATGTAAAGCAATCCTGAACCAGCTAACTTAAAATTAAGTTCAACCTTTTATCACCATTTAAAATATAGTCTAATACTGTGTAAAACGGACTTAAAGTTTCGAACTGAATTACAAATTTTATAAATTATTTAAACATAATTTTGCTTTTGCAGTGTTTGTGGAATTGCAAACCAACTGAACCAGCTAAGTTAAAACTGAGTTCAACCTTGGTTAAGAACAGCTATAATCTTTTGATGATAAAAACAAAAATGAAACAGCGTTTAAGATAATGTCTAATATTCAGTAAAACTGACCTAAACTTTAAACTGAATTAAGAATTCTATAAATTATTTAACAGTAATTTCTTTGTTATCAGGGCAGTAGCTCTCAAACTGAGCAGTGATTGTTGAATTACAATCCCTGAAATAACTAACTTAACAGTGAGTCTCAATATGCTTAAGACCAAAAATAATATTGTGATATTGATGAAAACAAAACTTAATCAGCGTTTTAAATAATGTCTAATAGTCAGTAAAACTAACTTAACTTTAAACTGAATTGCAAATTTTATAATTTATTATTTAAACTGAATTTTGTTTGATGTTGTTTTTCAATTATTTTCTTAACACTAGTACCCCTCAAATTGAGCAGTGTTTATTAATGTAAACCAACCCTGAATCAGCTAACCTCAAATTGAATTCAACCTTGGTTAAGATCAGCTATGATCTTGCGAAGTTACCAAATCACCATTTAAAAAATAGCTTGAAACTCAGTAAAACAAACTTAGTTTCAAGTAAACTACAAATTTTATAAATTATTTGTTTTTGTTTTTTAATTTTTTTCTCACTGCTAGTACCCCTCCAATTGACCAATGTTTGTCGAATTGCAAACCGAATGAATCAGATAACTTAAAACTGAGTTCAACTTTGGTTAAGAATAGCTATAATCTTGTGATTTTGATAAAACCAAAAATGAAACAGCGTTTAAGATGATGCCTATAAATTGTTAAACAGTAATTTCTTTGCCATCATGCCAGTAGCTCTCAAACTGAACAGTGATTGTTGAATGAAATAATATTGTGATTTTGATAAAACACAATCAGCGTTTTAATCATGTTAAATAGTTAATAAAAACAAAAGTTATTCAGCGTTTGAGGTAATGTCTAATACTCATTAAAACGACATTACAAATTTATGATTTATTTAAACCGAATCTTGCTTTAAGAATTATTTTCCCACTGCTAGTAGACCTCAAATTATTAGTGTTTGTTAAATTGCAAACTCTGAAGTTGAGTTCAACTTTTGTGAAGGTTAACTATAACCTTGTGATTTTATAACAAGAGTTAATCAGCGTTTAATAATTTCTAATACTCATTAAAACTAACCTGAAATTTGAACTGAATTACCAATTTTAAAATTTGTTTAAACAGAATTTTTCTTTAACAATTATTTTCCCACTACTAGTACCCCTCAAAATAATTATTGTTTGTTGAAACTCTAAATCAACTTACTTAAAATTGAGTTCAACTTGATTAGCTTTGACTTTGATAAAGACAAAAGTTAATTAGCGTTTGAAATAATGTCTAATACTCATTAAAACTGAATTGAAATTTGAACTCAAATACAAATTTTATAATTTATTTCAACCAAACTTTTTTTTTAAGAATTATTTTTCTACTGCTAGTACCCCTAAAATTTATTACTGTTTGTTGAATTGCAAACTCTAAATCAAGTTACTTAAAGTTGAGTTCAACTTTTCTTAAGGTTAACTATGACGTTGTGATTTAAATAAAAACAAAAGCTAATCAGCCTTTGAAATAATGTCTATTACTCAATAAAACGCAATTAACATTTGAACTGAATTACAAATTTTATAATTTATTTAAAAAACCTCTTGTTTATTTATTATATTCCCACTACTAGTACCCCTAATATCCCTAATATTAATTATTGTTTGGTGAAACTCTGAACTAACTTACTTAAAATTGAGTTCAACTTGATCAGCTGAGATTTTATGATTTTGCAAAAGTTAATCAGCGTTTGAAATAATGTCTAATACTCATTAAATCTGAATTGAAATTTGAATTGAATTACATAATTATTTTATAAGTTATTTAAACCGAATTTTGTTTTAACAATTATTTTTCTACTGCTAGTACCCCTCAAATTAATTATGGCTTGTTGAAACTCTGAACGAACTCACTTAAAGTTGAGTTCAACCTAATCATCAGCTGAAATTTTCAGATTTTGATAAAGAAAAGATTTTGCAAAAGTCAATCAGCGTTTGAAATAATGTCTAATACTCAATAAAGCTAAATTGAAATCTGAACCGAATTACAAATTTTATTCTTTATTTAAACAGAATTTTGTTTCAATAATTATTTTTCCACTACTAGTACCCCTCAAATTAAATATTGTTTGTTGACATAGAAACTCTGAATCAACATACTTAAAGTTGAGTTCAACTTTTGTCACGGTTAACTAATAAAAACAAGAGCTAATCAGCGTTTGAAATAATGTCTAATACTCAATAAAACGCAATTAACATTTAAAATAAATTACAAATTTTATAATTTATTTAAAAAGCGTATTGTTTATTTATTATATTCCCACTACTAGTACCGCTTATATTAATTATTGTTTGCTAAAACTCTGAACCAACTTACTTAAAATTAAATTTAACTTTTTCAGCTGGGATTTTGTAATTTTGCAAAAGTTAATTAGCATTTGAAATAATGTCTGATACTTACTAAAAACTGACTCGAAATATGAACTGAATTACAAATTTTGTAATTTATTTAAACAGCAGCTTGTTTTATCAATTATATTGCCACTACTAGTACTTCTCAAATTTATTGTTTGTTAAAACTTTCAACCAACTTAGTTTAAATTAAGTTTAACTTGATCAGCAGTGATTTTTATCAAAACAAAAATTAATAAGCTTTTGAAATAATGTCTAATACTCATTAAAGCTGACATGAAATTTGAACTGAGTTACAAATTGTAAAATTTATTTAAACAGAATCTTGTTTTAACAATCATTTTCCCACTGCTAGTGAATTAGTGTTTGTTGAATTGCACACTCTGAATGAACTTACTTAAAGTTGAGTTTAACCTTGTGATTTTAATTATTAAATAGTTAATCAGCTTTTGAAATAATGTCGAATACTCATTAAAACTGACTTGAAATTTTAACTCGATTACAAATTTAACAGAGTTTTGTTTTAACAACTAATTTCCCACTGCTAGTACTCCTCCAATTAGTGTTTGCTGAATTGCAAACTCTGAATGAACTTACTTAAAGTGGAGTTTAACCTTGTGATTTTAATTAATACAAGAGTTAATCAGCGTTTGAAATAATGTCTAATACTCATTAAAACTGACTGGAAATTTGAACTGAATTATAAATTTATAATTTACTTGAACAGAATTTTGTTTTAACAACTATTTTCCCACGCTAGTACTCCTCAAATGAATTAGTGTTTGTTGAATGGCAAACTCTGAATCAACTTACTTAAAGTTGAGTGCAACTTGATCAGCTGCGATTTTTGTTTAACTAAAAGTTAATAATGTTTGAACTAATGTCTAATACTCATTAAAACTGACTTGAAATTTGAACTGAATTGCAAATTTATAATTTATTTAAACCGAATCTTGCTTTAAGATTATTTTCTCACTGGTAGTACTCCTCAAATTAATTAGTGTTTGTTGAATTGCAAACTCTGAATCAACTTACTTAAAGTTGAGTTTTACTTTTGTCAAGGTTAGCTATGATCTTTTGATTTTAATAAAAACAAGAGTTAATCATCGTTTGAAATAATGTCTAATACTCATTAAAACTGACTTGAAATTTGAAGTGAATTACAAATTTATAATTTACTTAAACAGAATTTTGTTTTAACAACTATTTTCCCACGCTAGTACTCCTCAAATGAATTAGTGTTTGTTGAATGGCAAACTCTGAATCAACTTACTTAAAGTTGAGTGCAACTTGATTAGCTGCGATTTTTGTTTAACTAAAAGTTAATAATGTTTGAACTAATGTCTAATACTCATTAAAACTGACTTGAAATTTGAACTGAATTGCAAATTTATAATTTATTTAAACCGAATCTTGCTTTAAGATTATTTTCTCACTGGTAGTACTCCTCAAATTAATTAGTGTTTGTTGAATTGCAAACTCTGAATCAACTTACTTAAAGTTGAGTTTTACTTTTGTCAAGGTTAGCTATGATCTTTTGATTTTAATAAAAACAAGAGTTAATCATCGTTTGAAATAATGTCTAATACTCATTAAAACTGACTTGAAATTTGAAGTGAATTACAAATTTATAATTTACTTAAACAGAATTTTGTTTTAACAACTATTTTCCCACGTTAGTACTCCTCAAATGAATTAGTGTTTGTTAAATGGCAAACTCTGAATCAACTTACTTAAAGTTGAGTGCAACTTGATCAGCTGCGATTTTTGTTTAACTAAAAGTTAATACTGTTTGAACTAATGTCTAATACTCATTAAAACTGACTTGAAATTTGAACTGAATTGCAAATTTATAATTTATTTAAACCGAATCTTGCTTTAAGAATTATTTTCCCACTGGTAGTACTCCTCAAATTAATTAGTGTTTTTTGAATTGCAAACTCTGAATCAATCAACTTACTTAAAGTTGAGTTTTACATTTGTCAAGGTTAGCTATAATCTTGTGAGTTTCATAAAAACAAGAGTTATTCATCGTTTGAAATAATGTCTAATACTCATTAAAACTGACTTGAAATTTGAAGTGAATTACAAATTTATAATTTACTTAAACAGAATTTTGTTTTAACAACTATTTTCCCACGTTAGTACTCCTCAAATGAATTAGTGTTTGTTAAATGGCAAACTCTGAATCAACTTACTTAAAGTTGAGTGCAACTTGATCAGCTGCGATTTTTGTTTAACTAAAAGTTAATACTGTTTGAACTAATGTCTAATACTCATTAAAACTGACTTGAAATTTGAACTGAATTGCAAATTTATAATTTATTTAAACCGAATCTTGCTTTAAGATTATTTTCTCACTGGTAGTACTCCTCAAATTAATTAGTGTTTGTTGAATTGCAAACTCTGAATCAACTTACTTAAAGTTGAGTTTTACTTTTGTCAAGGTTAGCTATGATCTTTTGATTTTAATAAAAACAAGAGTTAATCATCGTTTGAAATAATGTCTAATACTCATTAAAACTGACTTGAAATTTGAAGTGAATTACAAATTTATAATTTACTTAAACAGAATTTTGTTTTAACAACTATTTTCCCACGTTAGTACTCCTCAAATGAATTAGTGTTTGTTAAATGGCAAACCCTGAATCAACTTACTTAAAGTTGAGTGCAACTTGATCAGCTGCGATTTTTGTTTAACTAAAAGTTAATACTGTTTGAACTAATGTCTAATACTCATTAAAACTGACTTGAAATTTGAACTAAATTGCAAATTTATAATTTATTTAAACCGAATCTTGCTTTAAGAATTATTTTCCCACTGGTAGTACTCCTCAAATTAATTAGTGTTTTTTGAATTGCAAACTCTGAATCAATCAACTTACTTAAAGTTGAGTTTTACATTTGTCAAGGTTAGCTATAATCTTGTGAGTTTCATAAAAACAAGAGTTAATCATCGTTTGAAATAATGTCTAATACTCATTAAAACTGACTTGAAATTTGAAGTGAATTACAAATTTATAATTTACTTAAACAGAATTTTGTTTTAACAACTATTTTCCCACGTTAGTACTCCTCAAATGAATTAGTGTTTGTTAAATGGCAAACTCTGAATCAACTTACTTAAAGTTGAGTGCAACTTGATCAGCTGCGATTTTTGTTTAACTAAAAGTTAATAATGTTTGAACTAATGTCTAATACTCATTAAAACTGACTTGAAATTTGAACTGAATTGCAAATTTATAATTTATTTAAACCGAATCTTGCTTTAAGATTATTTTCTCACTGGTAGTACTCCTCAAATTAATTAGTGTTTGTTGAATTGCAAACTCTGAATCAACTTACTTAAAGTTGAGTTTTACTTTTGTCAAGGTTAGCTATGATCTTTTGATTTTAATAAAAACAAGAGTTAATCATCGTTTGAAATAATGTCTAATACTCATTAAAACTGACTTGAAATTTGAAGTGAATTACAAATTTATAATTTACTTAAACAGAATTTTGTTTTAACAACTATTTTCCCACGTTAGTACTCCTCAAATGAATTAGTGTTTGTTAAATGGCAAACTCTGAATCAACTTACTTAAAGTTGAGTGCAACTTGATCAGCTGCGATTTTTGTTTAACTAAAAGTTAATACTGTTTGAACTAATGTCTAATACTCATTAAAACTGACTTGAAATTTGAACTAAATTGCAAATTTATAATTTATTTAAACCGAATCTTGCTTTAAGAATTATTTTCCCACTGGTAGTACTCCTCAAATTAATTAGTGTTTTTTGAATTGCAAACTCTGAATAAATCAACTTACTTAAAGTTGAGTTTTACATTTGTCAAGGTTAGCTATAATCTTGTGAGTTTCATAAAAACAAGAGTTAATCATCGTTTGAAATAATGTCTAATACTCATTAAAACTGACGTTAAACTTGAACTTAATTACTAATTTATTTAAGCAGAATTTTATTTTAACAACTCTGAATTAACTTACTTAAAATTTAGTTCAACCTTATAATTATATTTTGTCTAATCCTCATTAAAACTGATTGAAACTTTGAAGTAAACCACAAATTCGTGAACTATTTAAACAACATTTTGTTGTTACATTATTTTCTTATTTGTAAGTGCGCATGGACCAGTTAGCAGGTTTACAAAAGTATTGATTAGAACACAAACCTTCTTGTACTTAAATTATCTGAAAAGCTTGGCAAATTTCCTTTAAAAGCATAATACTCATTCCCAAAATCATAACACTCATAAATCGCCAATACCTAAAATGTATAAGCCCTAACATACTATTTTTTATTTAGTTATTAAGGAAAAAAAAATTCAAGAATATTGAAAATGGCTAAACTATATATATGTGACTAGAGGAGTAAATTTCAAGAGCATTAAGTTACTCAATAGGTAGACCTGAGCCTGTTTTGTTCTGATGAGGTTAATAAATTTTTAGATGGAGATCCTAAATGGCAACAAGCCGCGAGTAATATCCCTGGAATAATAACATCTCATCTTGTTTGTAATAACAAATATATTGCTGACGCCGTACATTGAAGTTTATATATGCACCCAAATGGTCTAATTAGGTATCATTATACTTTTACAAGTTGTATTGGTCATTTTAGTTATAAGTATTTTTTGTAGTCTTTTCAAATAAAAAGTTTTTTAAAAGCTACTTCACCGGACTTCGTATTTAATTGGCGCTGCGAACAGGATAGTGCGATTTCGTCCTTTATCGGTTTTCCGTTGTACGAAAGTGACTTTTAAGTCTTAGTGCGCTATTCAAACCGAACTTTACGTCCCGTACGAATTGTGAACTTTTTCTTAAAAGAAAATACCTTTTACGACGTCGAACGTAAAGAAGTGTTGTGGAATAAAGCCTGGAGTTGAAGCTAGTGACGTCTACCGTGTTGTATGAGTCCCGCCGAAGCCAAAAGCCTAACCAACGACACATCCCTACTGAGCCCGGTGTCATAGGCAGAAAAGCTAAAGTCAACCCCCATTTATAGGATTCCTTTTGGTGGCGTAACCTCTACAGAACAAGCCTTATGGATTTATCCTCGATTGTTATGTAAGTTTTTTTGACTTTCTTGATGCCTAGGCGATTAAAGAATATTTTAGAAAAGAACAAAACAAAACTAGGATTAGGAGCAGAAAATAAGAAAGAAAACGTTAAAACTGAAATTGAAAACTATCTAGCAAGTTTGAAGAAACCGTCTTTAAATTTAAATTTTGAGCAAATAAGTAGTTTGCAAAGTAGTTTAAGAAATTTAAGTGGTCAGTCGACATCGAGACTAGACACTCAACAGCAATTAGAAAGTATAGAAGAAAGTTTAGAAGAAAATACTGAAAATAATTTAGAAAATAGATTTTTAGAAAATTTTGATTCTTTAAATTTTGCAAATTTAAACACTAGTTTTAACAGTAGTTTAAGTAGCGTTAGTAGTAACCAATTAGATAACACTTTACAAAACGAAGAACTTTCTAACACAATGGAAAATCTTAAATTTTACACGTCATTGTTGCCCACATTTGATGGCAGTCAATCCCATTTAGAAAGTTTTTTGATTTCTGTACAAGAATTTTATGAACTTTATTTTGGTAATTCTATTGAGCAACAAAAATTGGTCCTGTCTGCCATAAAATCGAAACTGGTAGGCAAAGCTCAAAATTTTCTATTAGAAAGGCCAGATTTAAATACTTTTGAAAAAATTAAGTTAGCTTTAAGACAAAAATTTGGTGATCCAATTAATCACGAAATTTTGATGCAAGAACTTCAGTACATTAAAATTGACGCAAACGAAGACATTTTGCAGTTTATCGATAGACTTAAGGCCTTTTGCCAAAGAATTTTTGGAAAAATTCAATGTGAAGTAGCAGATAACGCACAAAAGTTACTGCTTATATCTCAAGTAGAAAAAGTATCTGTTTTAATTTTGACCGCAAACTCCCCAGACTCTTTAAAAACGCTTCTTATGCTTAAAACTCCTGCAACTTTAGACGAAGCCTACAAGGACGTCATGAGTAATAACATAGTAGAAGCGCAAGTCAATTTTACAAGTAATAACTCGAACTTGCACAAAGGAAATAATTCATTTTTAAAACCCAACAATAACTTTAGACAAAACCAAAATTTTAATCGCAACCCCCAAACTAATCAAATAAGACCAAAACCACCCCAACAACGTTTTAACCCGTTTATGCAACCTTTTTCGAACCCTCAGTTTACCAGACAATTTAATTTTAATCCACCTTTTAACTCTCAATTTAGACAACCTAACTTTAATTTTAATCAACCTAGACCTTTTCAAAATCAACCTCAAAATTTTCAAAATTTTGGAAGACCAACTAACGCCTTCGCCCCACGAAATAAACCCATTTTAGACAAGCCAACCCCTATGTCGACATCAACAATTGGTCCGTCAAGGCAACACTATCAAAGACCCCCATACAATCGACCTTCAGGAATTTTTAAACCCTCAGGATTTTTGACAAATGTAGAAACATACCCAGAACAAACTTACGAACAAAACTACGAACAAACCTACGAACAAACCTGTGAAAATCAAACTTACAATAATTATAGTGAAGAAAACCCTGACTATTTTTACGATCCTCATTTTTATAACGAAGAACCCACTAGCCAACAAGAAAACTGCTCTTACGAACATAATTTACAAACAA